>JAMWET010005758.1:187500-463679 GCA_024036415.1 Prochilodus magdalenae | reverse complement strand
CGGTTGAGATTGCAAGAAGTTAATAAACGTTAGCAGTGCGCTACATGCTGGCACACCGGAACACTTGCTCAGATAGGTGCCCATTGCAACTCCTACCTTGGTTAAAATAAAAAAACCACATTGTCATTGAGTCTGGTACAGTTGGACTTGTGGGTGGAGCTCCTCTGGAGAAACATCTGGCACGGAGAAAGAGAACACTAAATACCCCCCCCAAAAAAAAACAACATATTTGATCATGTGTGTGATTGTGTTATGGGAGTCTTTAAATCTGTGTAGTGTTAACTGTGTGTGCGTGTAGAGTAGTCGCTCCCGGTTCATTTCTGTCTCAGTATTCAGGTAAGGTGCATGACTGTGTGGTTCGGTTGATCCATTGGTGATTACCCTGATGGTGAAATGATACTTTGTGGCTTGTCTTTGTTGTGTGGCTGCCCGTACTGCTGGAGCAAATTTGCAATCCTGCAGCTTTGGTAACCTCTACAATAATACAACTTAATTCTTGGTTTTATAAACATAAACAGCCCTGTTTAACTTCATGTTTCATTTCGTTCCCTCCACTTTAGAAATGCTTGCAACTTTTTTTGGTGCTTTTTTAGATACATTCGAACACTGTAATTGATTCCTGGATCTCCACCTGGCTTTTTATTCATCATAAAATGGATGTAGAACAATTCTCTTTAACTCCAGTCAAGGGGAAAATGGTTTCATTCTGGCTTATAATATTTACCCCCTGTATTAAAGGAATTATTTGTCATTCAGTAGAATTTTATGTAGCTTTCCCACTTTGATCAGCTGAGATGTATCTGGTGTTTAGACTGTAAACCTAACATTTGTTTATGTATCAAGAAAGGAGTCAATATTGACCCACATCTTAACTCTAAATACAGCCTCAAAATAAACATTTACCCGCCTCAAATGCATCCAGAGCTTATTACACATACACAAGTCCGAGTTACAATATGATGACCACATTCACTACTTTTGATGGTGGCAGCACATAGCTTCGCATGGAGGACTCACATTTTCGTGGCAATTCTCTAAGTTCATTTAATTTGTTATCCATCGTGAAGGAACTCTCAAATTGGGTTGATCTTTGCAACACAGACCGCATAGCATATCTTAATTGAGTCACTCCTACCCGTCCCATATGTATCCTATACTTACGTGTGTACTGAAAGGGGAAAAGGGGGACGGTGGCGAGGTGGAACTTGTTGTTTGGAGATGTTTGATTATTTAGAGGGTGTGTAATTGATATCTATACATTTCTCTCTATTTGATAATATATATAAATGTGTTATATAGTATATATAGTAGTATAATTTAAACGGTGGAATAAATAAGAGTATAGTATATATTATATTATATATATGTGTTGTTATATATCATATAATATATATATATAGTATATATGATATATATAATATATATATATATATATATATATAATATACTACCTTTGGGTGTTTTTGTGTGTGTGTGTGTACATTTTACATTGTCAAGCAGACACCTATAGAACTGCCGCTTGTTTACTCAAGTAATATTCCACTTGCCTTGAAAGCCGTTTTGTGAAAGCTAGCTGTCCCCCAACTTTAAGGGGCTCATAGGTATGCATTCAGACTGTAGAACAATCTGTGTGTTGTGGACGATTTTATCATCTGTCAGATACCACATTCATCATGTAGACAGTTTTTATGACCACAAAGATTGCGTGCTGTTTAACAGATATTATTTTGTGTGGCCGGTGTGGCGGTTAACAGTGGTGTTGCTGTTGTTGTTCGTTTGTTTTAAACACACTGTTGTGTTAGTGCCAGGTGCTGCGCCGCTCAAAATAGAAACCCAGCACCAGTGGGGTGACTAGTGGTCAGAAGCTGGTCACTGAAACAAAGTAACTGTTTACAGCTACATCGGCTTTACACTAGATCTACATGAGGAACATGGTTTCTAGAGGGGGAATAGATGCGGTTTTCTCAAAGTGGCCGGATTAAGTGGAGTGCCTGTTGTAATGGTCTACTGAAACAGAAGCTTGAAACAGCGGTGGTGGGGGAGTTGTGAAAAAGCTGGGATGTGGGAGCAGCATTTTTCTGTGGACATCTGCTGCACAGGGTTGGCTCTGCGGCGAGATGCGGGGGGGTTTGCTTCACACTCGGATGTTCCGTGGCATTTTTCAATTTTTGATTTGCCTGTTGCTATTCATTCAATCAGATCCAGTGTCCAGAGTGTGGCAGGGGGTAGGCTCCATTATCTAGTGATGCGAGCCTGAATGGTGCTGGGCTTACATGGACGGAAGACGGTGTTGGAGTGGGGTGTACATCTTGTATCTCTGTGTCGGTCATCGAGCGGAATATTTGTATCCGTTGTAGGTGTTAGTCTACGGTTTAGGGGTGCAATCAACGCAGAATTTAGGAAAAATTGTGATGTAAAAAGTGGGTAAATGTGAATGTTCTCATTTTATAGGTAATACGGCGCTGTGTGATTAGTTGTGGAGAGTACAGCGTATTTTGTGGAAGTTCTCGTTCAACTCCGATCAGTTCTTCGTAGGTCCTTATTTCCATGAGTAGGAATTAAATAGATTCTGGGATGGCGCCGCACATTACGTCTTTTAAGGATATGTGTCTTAAGCCTAAGTTTATCGTGGAGTGGGCACTATGTTTCCTTTCTTGCAAAAGTCTAAAGACTTAAGAAAGGTATTTAGAAGGATATCAGGTGGGGTTGTAATGGCATTGACATATTTTTTTGTGAGCACCCGCTCATGCTTGATGTATTCTACCGTCATTTTTAATATTTGCAACCCAGTTTTAGGTACAAATACTATGCTAAGGGTGTGAGAGAGGTGTGGGAGTATTGTGCTGATTGATGTCCTACGTTGTTAATGGGGGGTGGTTTTAGTGTTACAACTAATTGTTCAGTTGTTGCCAATCTTGTTAGTTCGTGTTAGTGGCGCGGCTGGTCGAATACGATGATTGGAAAATAGTACTTGTCTTCATCAGTAATGTCGTTGGTGTCGCGTGGGAATTGTTTGCTTAGGGATTTTAACGCTTGGTAAGAAAATACGCGTCTCGGCATGTGGGCGTTGGTGAGTATCGCGGTGTTTTTTTCATACGAGTAACTTTTTTTAGAGTGCCGATTTTGGCGCGGAGAATGGCGATATTGTGAGACAAATTTTAACCGAAGAATCGCCCTTAGCGAATCATTTGACCGAAAGATGGCGTATGTTCACAATGGATATTTTTCTCTGTTAAACACAAAAAAAAAAAAAATAAACTCGTAACCCGTTTTGAAGCGAAACCAACCTGTAGAACAGGGATTGTTTATTGTATCTTCGTCAGAAACATAGGTAAGTACAAGCTGATGTGCCATGCGCTGCTCTACCGGGTATCGCAATTTCCTGGTTTCCATCTTACGATGGTGCAGCGGTGTACGTATTGCTGGGTGTACCGTAAGAATTTCTGGGCACCAGTTTGAAGGTGTACAACAAGGGAAATTGGCGGAGTCAGGTCATCTGCGATGGAGCTATTATAAAAGCTAGCGGTTTCTAGATGAGGCTTCATCTCAAGTGTAAAGATAGATCATCTTGGTAGCAGGACTAATAGTAATCATAATGGTGCGATGTGGGGGGTGTACGTCTAGTGGGATGAGTGCCCCTGCACTCAAGAAGGTGTATATTTAGTGAGGCAGTGGCGCCTACGTAGCAAAGGACCGCGCGTAGTAGCCGCTATTATACTGATGGAGATTCTGATGACAGTGAGTGGACCATTCCCTCACATTCTCAGGTAGACTCACAGGCGTGGTAGTTTCACCAAGTTTAGACTGAGTTCTGCTATTGAATGCTATTTTGGGGAAGAGGTTCCTAGTGTACAGAATTGGTGTGTCTATATTGTCGACATGTCGCGACGCAAGAAAGGTCCCTGAGGTCCCCTGTTCCATGTGTGTTGCTTGTCAGGAGGATTGAGTGCAAGAATGGTGCTTTTTGTTTTTTCGCACTATAGTCCTTGCATTGGTTTTGGGGCCTGAATGTTGTATTCACCATCTGAAAACATCCCATGAACTTTGTACCAAACTCGAAAAACATGTCCCATTTGTCCTTTAAATGGACAAGAGATGGAATTTGTATTCCTAAAATATAAAATGGTTGACCATTTTACGAAATACCAAATAATCAATATAGAGTACTACTTTGATTGTAAGGAAGCAAACTGAGTAATTAGGCCCAGGTCAAGTCACACAATTATGCCTTGACATTTTGGTTTACTTGTAACATGTACATTATTGCAGTTAACCGGTATGGAATAAGGAGCAAATTGGACATTTTAGTTAGTTTGATGCCAAAAATGGGCCAATCTTTGATGGGTTGATAGTGCATTGTGTGTTTTACGTTATGGTGTTAAGCCAAGTACTTGGACATTTTAAAACAAAAAATATAATGTTCATTTGTAATTCTCAAAATAATTGCTGGAATTACTAAGAGATCTGGAGTTACAGCCCTAACCTTTTCTCTGAATACTTTCCTGTACCAGGAAAAGTTTTCGATTTTATAGAACTGGTCAGCAACTCTTTCTGGTTCTGCCACAGATACTACCGAACTGTGCTCCTGATACCAGCGATTTGGGCGCCTGTTGGACACGAGACTGTTGCATGAAAAAGCATACAATAAACTCTTTTCACTCGCTCTCTGCCTGTTCCTGTTTCCCTCTGTGGTTCTCTTGCCTCACACACTCCGGCGGCTGTTCCTTGCTGTTGGACGGAGCAGCACTATCATGACCGGAATAATGGGTTCCCATAATGTATCAGCTGGCTTGTGGTTTGTGTGCGGCTGTACGGATCTGCAGATAGTTGTAGATAAAGGCCCTGAGAGAGCTGAGGGGAGATGAGCTGAAACAGGAGCTGTACCAATCACTGCATGTCTGTGATATTTGCGTCTGCCTGGTGGGAGCCTACACACGTCCCGTGTTACTTACTACGTCTCTGCTTTCCGTTCACGTGCTTGTGAAATTAGCCCAAGGACATTAAAATTATTCACAGGGCAGAAGTTTATGCTTTACGGTCTCCTGGAACGCTACAGGGTGAGGATATGGTACCCAAACTTGTTAGACCCACACTGGAGAAGTGTGGGGGTGTGGGAGCGGAGGGGAGTGCTGGGTCACGTTGATTTTCAATGCTCCATTAAATTAGCTAATTTACATCTCCAGCTGTACTTTTTTCTGGGGGAGATAGGTTTATTGAGCTCAACGAGGGCCACCATCCTCCCAGCTGCTGTTTTGATGGCGGCAAATATCAAGTCGTTCTGCCCAGAAATCGTCATTAAATCAACACGATCTTGAATTAGCCATTCATTTCATTTTAAAAATAAAGCAGCCCACTGTTGATTGAACATGATGGTGAAACTATTTGCCATCAAAAAATGTTATAGAGTACTAACAAACTCTAGGCCAATGGTTTTGGTGGTATGATTAGGTTCTTCCAGGTCTTTGGCTCACACCACTGCTGTCATTTATTTACTCAAATGTGTTATTTCTAAATCTTTTTCATAAATAAGAACGAAAATGAACAAATACGCGCCACACAATAATGTCACCTTATATAGTTTGGGTTTTTGATATCCAGGACTGAATTCAGTGGTATGCAGGAGCGCATGATTACTATCGAGAGTGTTGTGATGGTTAATGTTGAAGTAAAGCTTGAAACAATTTGGGTACAGAAAGATATGTAATTGAGTAGACAGTAAAAAAACGTGTGAGTAGCGCAGGAGTCATGGGAGGTTGCAATGCATCTAATAATTTTGAGTTCAGAATAAGAACGACACAGAATTCAACAGCCACAAAGTTTAAACTTGGGAGAGAGATGTATCAGTTTTAATAAGGTGGTGATCAAAAATATGGGTGTTTGTTATCAAAAATTGTCATGCAATGGCGGTCGGAACAAAAGTTTCCCAGAAACCAGTTGGGACACGAAAGGGAGTGGTGATTTTATGAGGAGTTATGTGAGGTCCATTTTTTCACCACTGTGTGGCATCCCCTGATCCATTTCTTCTTCACACAACATGTGCGGAACAGACGTGGAGGCCGTTCGGTGACAGATGTGTGGGTGAGACCACTCTAGTAGTTTGTCGTGTAATGCAGGTTCTATTGATAAGTATTAGGTAATCATTTGCTCTCATGCCATATAAGTCGCATGTCTGTAAGATTACAAACGTTCCGTCTATAGCTGGTTCGACTGTGTAGAGGTGGTGGGGGCCTTCTTCCTCGCACTCTCCTCTTTGTCGGCTGCGCCAATCCTTCCTTTAACTATGGTGTAGAGAGGGAGATCTGGACTGCAGGCTGGCCAATTTTCCAGTACCCGGTGATCCTTCTCCACTACGTAGGTGCATCATGATGTTGGTGATTGCTGCAGAAATGTGGTTCTGGCCATGGATCTCGTTGAAAAATGCCACCAGGGTCTTCCCTGAAAGAGATGACGTCTAGAAATGGGAGACATATGTATTTGTTCAGAGAAACCTGAACATAGTTTTTCTCCTCTCCTACTCTGCATTAATGGTGGCCTTTCCAGACATGCAAGCTGCCCATGCCACAAGCACTAATTGCAACCCCATACCATCAGTAGTGCAGGCTTACTGAACGGAGCGTTGATAACAACTTGGGTTATACTTGTCCTCCTCTGAGTTCCGGATGGACATGGCGTCCAAGTGTTCCATAAAGAACTTCAAATCGTGGACTCATCTGACCACAGAACAGTCTTCCATTTTGCCACAATCCTCCAAAAGACCCCTGCCCCAGTTGCAAATCGTCTGAGCTTGTGGAGCTTTGCTTAGAAATGGCTTCCTTTTTGGGGCACTGTAGCGTTTCACACACTGGCAACGGCGGATGGCACGGTGGATTGTGTTCACTGACAATGGCAAAGCTTTCTGGAAGTATTCCTGAGCCCATTCTGTTTATTCCCCTTAGACAGTGGCATTCCTGTTTTTGAGGTTGCAGTGGACGTTTAAAGGGCCCGGAGATCACGAGGCATCACAGGTAGAGTTTTACCGGCCTTGACCCTTTACGCACAAAGCGATGTTCCAGATTCTCTTGAATCTTTTGATGATGTTTATGCACGGTTGATGATGAGAACTTAAAAGTCTTTGTTATTTTACGCTGGGGTAACACCATTATGGTATTGCCTGAACTATCTTTCTGCGCAACAATGGTGGAAAATTGGTGATCCTCTTACCATCTTGTGGCTTCAGAGCAGCACACTGAACACTTTGAGAAGCTCTCTTTTTAATTAAACCCAATCATGTTGTCAATTGACCTAATTAAGTGTTAATTGGTCTTCCAGCTGTTCATTATATGCCTCAATTTCCTTTTTACATACCACTTATTTGCTACTTTGTCCCAACTTTTTTGGGATTTGTTGACGCCATGAAATTTTGAAACAACATATTTTTCTTTTCCCTTCAAAATGATACATCTCTCTAGTTTAAAAAAAAAAACTTTTGATCCCCCCTGTGATGTGTGTCGGTTCTGAATAAAATATTAGATGTTGGCACCTCCACATCATTGCATTCAGTTTTTATCCACAATTTGTTTAGGGTCCCAACTTTTTTTGGAATCCGAGTTTTTTGTATAATGCTATAAAGTTCCAGGCCTTTTTCAGTCCAAGTAAGACCATCAGAGGTATCAGATTGTTGGTTTGAGCTTGAACTGAGCCAGTTAATATGGCAGACTATCCTAACCAATTTATTATGTTTGTGGTTATGCGTAAGTTAGGTTGTTTTCCGATTGGTCTAACTGATTTGCATGTGGGTTTTAAAGGTACTAAACATACAGGTACCACCACCCTTAAGATAATATTATAGACAACAACGTTGATGGCACTTACAAAATAGGAAAGTTATATCTTTTTTTAAATCGCAGTTTTCAAAATAAAAACAAAAAATTTCTAGCCCTCTAAATTTTCCCACAGAACATTACAACCTTTTGATAGTGTATGCTTTATTTCAAAGATATTGGGCTTCTACAGTTTGAAAATTGCCCACACTTAAGTTTATAAGATTTTCTATATGAAAACCTCAGCTCTACCCCAGAGAACAGTGCTATTTGGGTGGGGGACGGAGAGTTTACATGGGTTTTTGTGGCAATTTGTCACAGGACATCAGAAATATTGATATATACCTGATGGGATGGGACAACACACTTTAGTAACCTTGTGCAGTCGGACCAAAAAAAAGTTTAAACGTTTAACTTGGTTTACTTAAACCATCCTACTTTCGGCTGGTGAAGTGAATAACATATCTTTTAGTTTTTTTTTCCCGTTTAAACTTGAACCATACAAGCGGCCGACCACCAACATTGTTCTGTCATTTTATGTCAACTTAATGTTCCATATCTTAGAAGTTGTGTACTATTTGCAGAGGGACTATAAATAAAGACTTGATTCAGGTCAACAGACTACACGAGAGATAAATCCTTGTGGGTCTGCAGCACTAAGGTAAAATGCAAAGAAAACACCCTTTTCCATGGGGCTGGTGACAGAAATATATACTAACATCCCCCAATGTATGCAGGATTTTTAATATACCCTGGAGTTTTTATGCATTATGTACAGTTCTTTTTTCCAAGCCACCTGATCTTTTTGGGGGCAGTAGCTCAGAATTTGGTGACAATTTGGACTAGGACTAACTAACAACTGATACATTCCCAGACTGCTAACAGTCCTGAGGACACCGGTAATTCCACTCCCAATAATGAAACTATGATCTCATAGTTTCATATTGGGAGTGTAATTTACGGTGGTCATCAGGACCGGGTTAGCAAGTCTGGGAATGTATCAGTGTTAGTTAGTCTAGTCAAATGTCACAAAGTCTGAGCACTGCCCCCAAAAAGATCAGTGGCTTGGGAAAAAAGAAGCTGTACTATGCATTAAAAAATAAAACCCCAGGGTATATTAATCCTGCATACATTGTGATTTAGGTATATATTTCTGTCACATCCCATGGAAAAAGGGTTCGTTTCTTGCATTTTTACCTATAAAGTCCCTGCAGGGGACCCACAAAGAATTTATTTTACTCGTGTATTCTGTGACCTGAATCAAGTCTTTATGTATAGTCCTCTGCAATAGTACACAACTCTAAGCATATGAACATTAAGTGACATAAAAATGACAGACTCAATGTTTGGTGTCGGCCGCTTGTATGTTCAAGTTAACCGGGAAAAACTAAAGATATGTTTATTCAACTTACACCAGCTAAGTAGATGGTTAGAGTTAAACCAAGTTAAACGTTTTAAAACTTTTTTGGTCGACTGCCAAAGGTTAATAAGTAGTTGTCCCATCCCATCAGGTATATATCAATATTTCTGATGTCCTGTGACAAATTTTCTCTAAAACCCATGTAAAAAAAACTCATCCAGTCCAAACAGCACTGTTCTCTGTGGTAGAGCTGAGGTTTTCATATAGAAATCTGTATAAACTTAAGTGTGGGCAATTTTTCAAACTGTAGAAGCTCCAATATCTTTGAATTAAAGCATACACTATCAAAAATTATAATGTTATGTGGGAAAATTTAGGGGCTAGAAATTTTTTTTGTTTTTATTTTGAAACTGCCCGATTTAAAAAAAGATATAAATCTTTCTATTTGTAAGTGCCATCAACGGCTGTTGCTATAACATATCTGAAGTGGGTACCTGTATGTTAGTACCTTTCTAAAACCACATGCAAATCAGTTAGACCAATCGGAAACAACCTACGTACATAACCACAAACATAATAAATTGGTAGTCTGCCATATTAACTGGCTCAGTTCAAGCATCAAACCAAAAATCTGATACCCTGATGGTCTTCTTGGCCTGAAAAAGGCCTGGAACTTTATAGGCATTATACAAACCGGATTCCAAAAAAGTTGGGGACACTGAAACAAATTGTGAATAAAAACTGAATGCAATGATGTGGAAGGTGCCAACATCTAAATATTTTTATTCAGAACAGAACACAAATCACAGATCAAAAGTTTAAACTGAGAGAATGTATCATTTGAAGGGAAAAATATGTTGTTTCAAAATTTCATGGCGTCAACAAAATCCCAAAAAAGTTGGGACAAGTAGCAATAAGTGGATGGAAAAAAGGAAATTGAGCATATAACGAAAACACGCTGGAAGACCAATTAAACTAATTACGTAATTAGGTCAATTGACCAACAATGATTAGGTATAAAAAAGAGCTTCTCAGAGTGTCAGTGTCTCTCTGAAGCCAAGATGGTAAGAAGATCACCAATTTCCACCATTGTTGCGCAGAAAGATAGTGCAGCAATACCAGAATGGTGTTACCCAGCGTAAAATAACAAAGACTTTTAAGTTATCATCATCAACCGTGCATAACATCATCAAAAAGATTCAGGAGAATCTGGACACAATCGCTGTGCGTTTAAGGGTTAAGGCCGTTTAAAACTCTACCTGGATGCTCGTAATCTCCGGGCCCTTAAACGTCACTGCCACCTCAAACAGGAATGCCACTGTCAAGGAAAAAACAAAATGGGATCAGGAATAACTTCCAGAAAAGCATTGTCAGTGAACACAATCCACCGTGCCATCCGCCGTTGCCAGCTGAAACGTACTACAGTGCAAAAAGGAAGCCATTCTAAGCAAGCTCCACAAGCTCAGACATTTGCACTGGGCCAGGGGTCTTTTAAAATGGAGTGCTGGCAAAATGGAAGACTGTTCTGTGGTCAGATGAGTCACGATTTGAAGTTCTTTATGGAACACTGGGACGGCCATGTCATCCGGGACCAGAGAGGACAAGGATAACCCAAGTTGTTATCAACGCTCCGTTCAGAAGCCTGCCATCACTGATGGTATGGGGTTGCATGAGTGCTTGTGGCTTATGGGCAGCTTGCATGTCTGGAAAGGCACCATTAATGCAAGAGAACTATGTTCAGGTTTCTAGAACAACATATGCTCCCATCTAGACGTCATCTCTTTCAGGGAAGACCCTGCATTTTTCAACGAGATAATGCCAGACCACATTTCTGCAGCAATCACAACATCATGGCTACGTAGGAGAAGGATCCGGGTACTGAAATGGCCAGCCTGCAGTTCCAGATCTTTTCACCTATAGAAAACATTTGGCGCATCATAAAGAGGAAGGTGCGACAAAGAAGGCCCAAGACGAGTTGAACAGTTAGAGGCCAGTTTTAGACATGGAATGGGAGAGCATTCCTATTTCTAAACTTGAGAAAACTGGTCCTCCTCTGTCCCCAGACGTCTGTTGCATGTTGTAAGAAGAAGGGGGGATGCCACACAGTGGTAAAAAATGGCCCTTGTCCCAACTTTTTTTGGGGATTTGTTGACGCCATGAAATTTTTTGAAACAACATATTTTTCCCTTTCTAAAATGATACATTCTCTCAGTTTTTTAAACTTTTGAGCTGTGTGATTTGTGTTCTATTCTGAATAAAATATAAGATGTTGGCACCTCCACATCATTGCATTCAGTTTTTACTGTACAATTACATATTTTGTCCAAATTGTTCAGCTTTACTTTAACATCACAACACCTCGTAGTAATGGCTCCTGATACACGGATTAGTCTATATCAAAAACAGAACTTTAAGTGACATTTTTGTGGGCGTATTTTTCATTTTCGGTTTATTTATGAAAAAAGATTTTAGAAATAAACATTTGAGTAATAAATGACAGAGTGGGTGAGCCAAGACCTGGAAGACCTAATCATACCACCACCATTGCCTAGAGGTTTTTAGTACTCTAACATTTTTGATGCAAAATAGTTTCACCATATGTCAACAACAGTGGCTGTTTATTTTTAAAATGAATGATAGCTATTCAAATCTTCCTGATTTAATGAGATTTCTGGGAAAGATTGATATTTGCCATCAAAACAGCAGCTGGGAGTTGTGGCCTCTTGGTCAATAAACTATCTCCCTAAAGAAAAGGAAGCTGGAGATGTAATTAGCTAATTAATGAGCAATGAAAATCAAGTGCAGCCCTCCCTCCCTCCCACAACCCCCCACTTCTCAGTGTGGTCTAAAAGTTTGGGAATATCTCACCTGTAGGTCCATGAGACCGTAAGCAGAACTTCTGCTGAACTAACTTTTAATGTAGCTTGGGCTAATTTCAGCACGGAACGGAAAGCAGAGACGTGTAAGGGCTGTGTGGGCCCCACCAGGCAGACGCAATAAAGCATGCAGTGATTGGTACAGTCTGTTCAGCTCATCCCTCAGCTCTCTCAGGCCTTTATCTACACTCTGCAGCTCCAAGCGCACAAACACCAGCGTTACATATGGGAACCCATTATTCCGATGCTCTCTCCAAAAGAGGCCGAGTGTGTGAGGAAGAGAACCACAGAAACAGGGAGGCAAGAGCGAGTGAAAGAGTGTATTGTATGCTTTTCATGCACAGTCGTGTCCAAGCGCGCCAAATCGCTGGTATCAGACAGTTTCTGTGGAACAGAAGAGTGCTGACCAGTTCTATAAATCCAAACTTTTCCTGGTAAGAAAGTTGAGGAAAGGGTTTAGGGCTGTAACTACAGACTCGGTAAGTAATCCATCAATTATTTTGAGAATTAAATGAACACACAACATATTTTTTTCAAAAATGTCCAGATGCTTAACATAAACACACAATGCACTATCAACCATCAAAGATTGGCCCATTTTTGCATCAAACAAACTAAAATGTGCCAATTTGTCCTTATTCCAATGTGAACTGCAATTAATGCTACTGTTAAAAGTAAACCAAAATGTCAAAAGGATAATTGTGTGACTGACTGGGCTAATTACTCAGTTGCCTTCTTACAATCAAAGTAGTACTTTATTTGATATTTGGTATTTAAAATGGTCAACAATTTTTATATTTAGGAATACCAAATTCCCATTTTGCCCATTAAAGGACAAATGACATTGTGAGTTTGGCTACAAAGTACTGGGGATGTGCTTCAGGTGAACAACATTCAGCCCACACAATGCAAGACTAGTGGAAAAAAAACAAAAAAGCACATTTCTTGTACATCTTACAGCAACACACATGAACAGGGGACCTCAGACCTCTTAAGTGGACATGTGCAAATAGACACAATGTACATCGGACCTCTTCCCCAAAATAGCATTCAAAGAGAACTCAGTCTAAACTTGGTGAAGTGTGAGTCTACTGAGAATGTGAGGGAATGGTCCACTACTGTCATCAGATCTCCATCAGTATAATAGCGGCTACTAGCGGTGCTACGTAGGCGACCCTGCCAGTAAAGTTCAGCGCCACTGCTCAAATACATTTAGGGCATCATATGACTACCCCACATGCAATTATTTATTATCGCTACCAAGAATTCTTTACTGATATGAAGCTAAAGCTAGCTTTTTAATCGCATGACTGATCGAATTTCCCTATTTCACCTTAAATGGTGCAGAAATCCTAGGTACCAGAACGTAACCGCTGCACCATTTAAGATGGAACAGGAAATTTCGCTAGGTAGCAGCGAGACATCAGTGTATTACTAGTGTTCTGACGAAGATTACCATAAAACTCTTTTACAGTGGTTTTCTTACGGTACAGTTTTTTTTTTTTTTTTAACAGAGAAAATACTTGTGCAGCCATCTTGCCAATGATTCGCTGGGCATTCTGGGAATTTTCTCATAATACGCCATCTGGAAAGCACCTCTAAAAAATCTCATGAGAAACCTCTACAACGCCATGCCGAGACGTATTCATGTTACATTAGCAAACATGGCGAACCAACGACATACTGAGAGACACTACTTCTATATGTGTGGCTCAATAAATATTGGCCATATTAGTCTAAATGTATCATCATTTGGTCACCTTTATCTTCCATTCCAATAGGATTGCAATCCCACACCTCCTTCTTTTTGTTCTGGGTGCAAAAATGAGTGTACATACATAAGCATGAGGTGCTCCAAAAAGCTGCATAAACCCACCTGATCCTTCTAACTTGTACATTAATCTTTTAGACTATGCAGAGTGACATGCACATACTTAGGCTTCAATCCTTAAAGACGTAAATGTGCCTGTCAGTCAGAATCTATTTTCTTCCTATGGATAACGGGAGAACCTTCAAAATACGCTTTACTCCCAACTAATCACAGCCGATTCATCAACATGAGACATTCACATTTACATTTTTTACGTCACATTTTTAAATCTAGCTTGATTTGCAAACCGTGACAACCCTATAACGGATACAATACTTTCCGCTGATACCGACACAGAGATACAGATGTACACACTCACACTCTTCCGTCCACTGTCAGCCCAGCATGCTCGCCTCACTAGATATGGCCCCTTGCCACACTCTGGCCACTGAAGCATAGCACAGGCAAATTGAAATGCCACGGAACATGAGTGAAGCACACGCTCGCGCAGGCCTGGACAGCAGCTGTCACAGAAAACTGCTGCTCCTCCGCCAGTGTTAAGCTTGTTCAGTACATACACTCACTGGCCACTTTGAGAAACGCATCCCCTCTAGAACCATGTTCCTATTGTAGACTAGTGTAGCCCATGTGTTGTAAACAGTTACTTTGTTCAGTGACCAGCTTCTGACCACAGTAACTGGTGCTGGGTATTTTTGAGCGGCGCAGCACCTGGCACTAACACAACGTGTGTAAAAACAACGAACAAACAGCAACACCACTGTTAAGCACAGGCCACACAAACAATATCTGTTAAACAGCAATCCTGTGGTCATAAACTGTCCAATGATGAATGTGGTAGCTGACAGCTGATAAATCGTCCACAACAACAGATTGTCTACAGTCTGTAATTGCATACCTATGCAGCCTCTTAAATGTTTGGGGACAGCTAGCTTTCAAAACGGCTTTCAAGGCAAGTGGAATATTACTTGAGTAAACAAGCTGCAGTCTAAGTGTCTGCTAAATGTAAAATGTACACACACACACACACACACACACACAGGTATGTATTTATATATATATATACATACACACACACACACACACACACACACACATATATACATATATATATATGCACACACACACACACACACACACACACACACACACACACACACACACACACACACACACACACACACACACACACGCAGTACAGCTAATATGGGACGGGCTAGGAGTGACTCAATAAGCTATCTATGAGTCTGTGATTTGCAAAGATTCACACCCCAATTTGAGAGTTCCTTCCACATGGATAAATGAACCTAGAGAATGCCACGAAAATGTGACGTCCTTCATGAGCTATGTGCTGCCACCGTCAAAAGTAGGAAGTGGTCATAATATTGTAACTCGACTGTGTATGTGTAATAAAGCTCTGGATGCAATTTGAGCGGGGTAAATTTTATTTTTAAAGGCTTGTATTTAGATTAAGATGTGGGTCACTATTGACTCCTTTTTGATAATATAACAAATGTTAGGTTTACAGTCTAAACACCAGATACATCTCAGCTGATCAAAGTGGAAAGCTACATAAATCTTACTGACTGACAAATCATTCCTTTAATACGGGGGGTAAATTTAAAAGCCAGAATTGAACCATTTTCCCCTTGAATGGAGTTAAAGAGACTGTTCTACACCAAATATGATGATAAAAAGCCAGGTGCAGATACAGGATCAATACAGTTCGACTGTATCTAAGAAAGCACCAAAAAAGTTGCTGCATTTCTAAAGGAAGAACGAAATGAAACATGAAGTAAAACAGGCTGTTTATGTTTATAAAAACAGAATATAGTTGTAATTAGAGTTCCAAAGCTGCAGGACTGCAATGCTCCAGCAGTCGGGCAGCCACCCAACAAAGCAGCCACAAAGTATCTTCACCCTCAGGTAATCACCAAGATCACCGAACACACAGTCATGCACCTACCTGAATATTGAGACAGAATGAACCGGGCGCTCTCCCTGCACACTAAACACAGTTACACACAGATAAACACTCCCACACACAAGCACACACAGATCAAATAAGGGGGGGTTTAGTGTTCTCTTCCCTGCCAGATGTTTCTCCAGGGAGCTCCACCCACAAGTCAACTGTACCAGACTCAGCAAATGTGTTTACCCAGGTGGAGTCTGCAATGGCACCATCTGGCAAGGCCGAGTGTGCCAGCAGGTAGCGCACTGCTAACGTATTAACTTCTGCACTCACGCTTAACCACCCAATGACCACACACCCACACGCTAGGCCCTGTCCCATGCTGGCTCTATACACATACAGTATCATCAAAATTGCAACATGAACACCAGCACTGTACACTTTGACTGTAATTATGCTTCACATTGAGAGAAAACATTAGAGTGATGGTGGGCTGACAGCTTGGGACTAGTTACCAAAATAGGTAAATAAAGCAGAGATGGCACAATCCCTTTCACATACAGTGGGGTGCGAAAGTTTGGGCAGCGGTGTTAATTGTCCTGATGTACCTTTATAAAGCATTGATTGTTTGGATAAAAAACTCTGTTAAATATATCATATAGGGGACAAACGCAGTGATATTTGAGAAGTGAAATTAAGTTTATATGATTTACAGAAAGTGTGCAAGAATTGTCTAATTAGGCAGGTGCATACATTTGGGCACCAAAAAAAAAAAAAACCTTTAGTAGATCCTCCTTTCGCAAAAATAACGACCTCTAAACGCTTCCTATAGCTTCTAATGAGAGTCTGGATTGTGGCTGAAGGTATTTTAGATCATTCTTCTTTACAAAACATCTGTAGTTCATTCAGGTGTAATGGTTTCCGAGCATGGACAGCTCTCTTTAAGTGACACCACAGATTTTCAATAATATTCAGGTCTGGGGACTGAGATGGCCATTCCAGAACGTTGTACTAGTTCCTCTGCATGAATGCATTAGTAGATTTTGAGCAGTGTTTAGGGTCGTTGTCTTGTTGCAAGATCCAGCCCCGGCGCAGCTTCAGCTTTGTCACTGATTCCTGGACATTGGTCTCCAGAATCTGCTGATATTGATTGGAATCCATGCGTCCCTCAACTTTAACAAGATTCCCAGTCCCTGTACTGGCCACACAGCCCCACAGCATGATGGAACCACCACCAAATTTTACTGTAGGTAGCAGGTGTTTTTTTGGAGTGCTGTGTTCTTTTTCCTCCATGCATAATGGCCCTTGTTATGCCCAAATAACTATTTTAGTTTCATCAGTCCACAGCACCTTGTCCAAATGTGCCTTAACATACCTCAAGCGGCTCTGTTTGTGATGTGGGTGGAGAAAAGGCTTCCTCTGCATCACTCTTCCATACAGCATCTCCTTGTGTAAAGTGCGCCGAATAATTGAACGATGCACAGTGACTCCATCAGCAGCAAGATCATGTTGTAGTTCTTTGGTGCTGGTCTGTGGGTTGACTCTGACTGTTCTCAACATCCTTCGCTTCTGTTTATTCGAGATTTTTCTTGGTCTGCCACTTCGAGCCTTGACTTGAACTGTGCCTGTGGTCTTTCATTTTCTCACAATGTTTCTCACACTGGAGACTGAAAGCTGAAATCTCTGAGATAGCTTTCTGTATCCTTCCCCTAAACCATGACGGTGAACAATCTTTGTTTTCAGGTCATTTGAAAGTTGTTTTGAGACTCCCATGCTGCGACTCTTCAGAGAAGATGCAAAGAGGAGAAAAAATTACAAAAATTACAATTGCCCCCCTCATTATTGTCGCCTGTGTATGGAGGTCAAGAGTCACTGAACTTACCAAACCAAATTTGAGTTCCAATAATTAGTTCTAAAGGTTTTGAAATCAATAAAATGACAACAGTGCCCAAATGTATGCACCTGCCTACTTTTGTTTAACCAATTATTGCACACTTTCTGTAAATCATATAAACTTCATTTCACAAACAATCAATGCTTTATAAAGGTAAATCAGGAAAATTAACAACGCTGCCCAAACTTTCGCACCCCACTGTAGCTATACTGATTGTTGGTTTACATCCCTCTTTTTAAAACAAATATTTAAAGGAACAACATCCTAAAACAAACTAAAAATACCAACAGAGTTTAAAGAAATTACAGTTTTGACAATCTGTCAAAGACATTTATGCATTGTGTTAAAGAGATATCTACTGTAGTTAGCCTGCTAACCAGCTAGACCGAGCCCGTCCTGTCTCATAACACATCTCTGTACCTCAGAAGGAAATTGAGTAGTATAACTATTTAAAGGCGTTTTGGTCTATCAATGTCAATGTGCTTAAACTGTAAATTCAATATTGGCTGAAGCTCGTGGCTAGCTACCATTATGAGTATAAGAATAAAGTCTCTGTATAAGTAAAGTGATGAGGTTTCATGCTGAACATTGTTTCTTCTAGATGAGTAAGGAGTAAAGATGGAGGAGGAGGGAATGTGCCTGTAGTGATATGTTGCCCCCTACTGTTTGGAGTATGAATTTTGACAGGTGGCATCATCTTACACACTCAGACTGCCCAAAGCAAAAAACAAAAACACTTCAACAGATGAGAAATATTATTAAAAAGTGCAAAGATGTGCAAAATCATACTAAACTAAATGAAAGAATCTCAGTGTTAGTAAAATATAAACACATGATGTAAATTCTGTGTTAGATCTGTTACAGCATTTGACTGATGACCGTTTTTTCTCTAGCATTATTATCTGTTAGTGATCTGCTATTGATGCTACACATCAGAATAGCACAGAAATCAGCACTTTCTTACTACTTCGGTCATTTCTTGATTTTTTTTTTCTCTCTCTATTTCAAGCTATGATTAATAAATAATACAAAAATAATAAATATATCTCAAAATACTCACTCTCTAAATGTAATCAACCAATTATTTTGGTATAGTATGTCAGAATTAGGCCATAGTACCTATACTAAACTAAAATGTTTGAATTAAACAAGAATTTTAATATAATATGCCAACATGTCTATGATGCAAATAAATTAGCCAGTATGTCAAATTACGAGAAAATTAAATTATTTTTGAAAAGCTGAAGTCTAAAAAATGTAAACTTTGATGCACCATTACCAGAAACAAAGAACAAAAGGCAATTTTCCCCTCCTCTATCAGGCCATAATGGACTTCCACAGAATGTCGTCTTCGATGTATGAATGAATAAATAAACTTAGAATCATAGTCCTGGCTGGCATGAAATACATTCAGTAAGCTCCCTGAAAGGATGGGTTGGGTTAGATTAACGAAGAATAGCAAACTGCGATGATGAACCATGTAAGGTTACAAGTGATGGTGAAAGGCGCGAGGTCAATCGCTTGCAAATACAATGGCAGACATCATGTAATGGCATTTACAACAGTTAGTCAATATGGAACACAATTAATCTATACAAAAAACACTAAATGATCATGACTCAAGTGTGCCACAGTGCCCCCTCCATTCAGGCTGATCTATACACTCCATCACCATCTTCTCCTCCTCCTAAGAAAATGATCTCACTTCATCAAAACCACACCGTGGCCTAATAGGCTAATTTGTCTATTTTAAAACAATCATGTGCAAACCATTTGTATCCATAACGGAATAGGTCGGTGCCTGCTTCTATCGACTTGGTTTTTTCGTCCGTAGTAACAGTAATTAAAGGTAGGCCTCACCCCAGGTCGGGTGTTCATTAGTGGGTGCTGATGAGGGTGGCAGGTACGAGGTGTTGATGGGCATGGTCTGCCACAGCTGGCTTTGCTCTGTGGGTGTGCGCCGGTGTCTCTAATGACCTGTGGGCCACGTTGCCATCAGCAAGCAATGACTGCTCTTTGCAGATGTGCAGTCAATTAGAGTAGCGTCAGCTCCTCCTTCTCTCCTTCACCACTCCCTCACCCCCTCCCTCGCTCCGTCCCTCGCTCCGTCCCTCGCTGAATCTCTTTCGCACCTCCATCCGTCTTTCCCTCCTCTCTAATGGAGCCTGTCTTCCAACCTGTCGGGCCTGAGGGGATGGTGTGGTAAACAACATTATGCAAACGATAAACAGAAAAAAAAAAACAGACGAACTAATGTGGCGACAATGTCGGAATCCCACCTGCTCCAGCTCACAATTCTTGGGCATTGCACAGAAACAGAAACACACCATGCTGGATACAACGGTAGCACAGATAGCAAGAAGACAACAAATCTTTTCCACACTCTTGTTACCAAACTCCTATTGTGCTGTGAAATGATTAGTTGCTAGTGTTCTGTACCTGGCAACTAAAAAAAAAAACATTTTATTTATTAATGATTTTGAGCTTGAGCTCTTTGCTATAGGCTAATACACAGTTGGCCGGACCTGTTATGGTTATGCCCACTGAGTGGCAGCATAAGCGTCCAGTGTTAATGCTGTGCAAACACAAAACTATTTTAAATGGGAAAGAACTGCTGTGCAACTTACTGTACAGAGATTCAGCAAAAACTCTGAGCTCTCTTTACAGACGGCTGGAAGCTAAAGAAAAATGAATGAATCGCACAAGCCTGAATTAAGCTTCCTATTCGCCAGCTTCCTGAATATTCCAGTTCTTCCAGTTCATTAAACAGGGCATCCCAGGGCAGACTGTGACTGCTGCATCATTTAAGGTGTATAAGAAGTTGGTAAACAGGAAGTAGACTGTAGCTATATATGGATCACTGCAGTTGCTGAAACACAGTATATCCACACCATATGTACTATAGCCACTAGTCATCCAGTAAACTTTTCTTTTTTATGTATGCTTTAAGTAACTCTAAATACTTATCAGCGTTTATTAAAAGTCATTCTCTATGATTAGCCATAAGTTCTACAAAGGGGATTATGTTATGCTTGGAACTTACTGTTTTTTTTTGTTTGTTTTTTTGAGTGCAGCTCCCAATAATGTAGGCAGATAACAGTCTGATTAATTTCTGGTTTCATCCTGTCACTTAATAAATGCAGCCTTGTTGCAAAATTTTTGCCATTCAGTCCAACTAAAGAGAACATCCTCTGGCAGGAAAGTGACGTCAACACATACCCTCTTTTAGCAACTGTGTCTCTGTTATGCTTTTCTTAAGAGATGTCGTAAGCCGGGAAGAAGTTCATGACATCTGTCAAAACACTCTTCATCAGCTGGCGTCTTCACAAGTTCTTATTACACATGAGAATCTTATCTCCATTGACCTTGGTGGTTAAATAAAGGCAGCGTTTTACAGGACTGGAATTTACAATAGGGCATTTTAAAAATAAAGTAATAAAATAGCAAAGAAGCTCAGCAGGAATAAAAGAGACAACATACTATGCAGTACCTAATAACCTTCTAACTGTATGTGCTATACAGGGGTGGTCAGTTTGGCAAAAACATTAAATTATTATTTCAAAGCAGTATGAACAAAATGATTTCTTTTTACATGTTGGTAGCTGAGCATCTCTGAAACTAATGGATAAATAAGCATATACCATTACATATATTGATACCGCTGTAGTTGTCAACCATTGCAGGACAAAAATGTGATGCATAATTATTCATTTGGGCGATTTAACAAAGATGGTGGAGTACGCACACTAAGATTAGAAATCGGACCACACCTGAAAACCTCACCGTCCTCTCTCATTTACATTTATGGTCCTCGGCAGACGCTCTTTTTTTATTACGTCTTATACAGACAGGCACGGTACTGTTAGGAGCCTTGTGTTGGTATAGTATAGGCTGCTTGCCCAGGTGTGGGATCGAAGCCCCATTGGAAACAGAAGTAACAATGCTATTCCACACCCTTCTTGCTACTCTCTAACAATCTCCTAACAACAGTCAAAACACATGACAACAATAGCCATTTTTTAAATATCTTTTTTAATAAACCGTATTATTCATTATTATTATTAGTAGTTTATAAAACGGTTCTTTAAGTACTAACAATATCGTCAATACTGAAAACCTTATTGTGACTATAATATCATATTATACGTATCACCCAGCCCTAGTGCTAAGACAATAAGACTGGCTTAAATGGGCTAAGCACAGATGTTTCTGGATAGAAACCGAGTTCCTGTAGAGACTGAAGAGTCTCCCCTGTGCTCTGGCAGCTGCTGCGGGGGTGAGGGAACGTGAGGAGCCCACAGGAGAGCAGAGGACAGGAGATGATGGATTCCAGTGATGCTTAAAGGGAGACAGCAGACTCTGAACCAGCTCTGTGAGGAGGACTTTTGTGCTAAAACTCTTCATAGATTTATGATTGGGGCAGTGCTTAAGAGTGTCTCCTTCAACCTCAGCAGGGTTTTACTGCACCTGCAAGAAAATTGAAATATTCCTTTCAACAGCTATTTCCAGATTGAGGCATGTTGGGCTGATTTGTGATGGTGCCCTCGTACAGCCTACTGCCTCTCCTTACGCTCCTATGAAGTGTAACTTATCTAAGATTTCTGATGACAGGCCTGCTGATTAGAAATCACTCCAGCATACAAGTCCAATTCCAGAGAAAGCATACCTTAATACTGCATATTAAAATGGCAATATAATCATCATGTCCTATGCTTCTCTGTAGGAGTGCTTTTTAAAGCAGTAGCTGATCCAAAAATAATACAATTAACATTTAAATTCGTTAAATGCAGTCAAGTAGCACTGTGGAGCACTGTGCATGCTCGTGTCACATAAAGCAGAAAGCCTGGTGTCCTCCTTGTCCACCCCACCACAAAATCTGAAGGAACTTTGTGAGAATATTTAAGCTGCAAGGGATGAATTGTCATATGGCACCATTAGGAACCTCTACAATTCAATGCCGTGACGTCTGGCATGTTGCGTTAGTAGACGCCACACTGAGAGACACTACTTCTGTATGTGCAACTCAATAAATATTTCCCATATCAGTCTAAATTTATCATTTATAGTTGCTGTTAAGTGTCATCTGCCTTTCCAATAGCACTGCAATCCTACACTTCCACAGCTTTCTGCTGATGTGAGTGTATACAAAAAGGACCAAAGACAGAATCCATCTTCCATTGTCCACTGTAGACACTTTGTAGACCTTGTTAACATTGCTCACTATGGCTTACTCACCAATATTCAACTATATACCTATTAAATACAACAGATACTTACAATTAAGGTAATACAGGGGTTGGACAATGAAACTGAAACACCTGGTTTTAGACCACAATCATTTATTAGTATGGTGTAGGGCCTCCTTTTGCGGCCAATACAGCATCATTTGGGCAGCCGTGGTTTTATGTTTTTTGGATACAATATGG
Organism: Prochilodus magdalenae; assembly: GCA_024036415.1. NCBI lineage: Eukaryota > Metazoa > Chordata > Actinopteri > Characiformes > Prochilodontidae > Prochilodus > Prochilodus magdalenae. Next base: position 440,584 of record JAMWET010005758.1, on the reverse strand, counting down.
GTTAGCACCCGAACATCCCTTTCGGACAGCATGCCTGCTCACCTTCTACAGCTATGCTGCAGTACTGTCTCAAACAAGGCGCCCTGGCTTAAAGATGCCAAGACACGTTCTGATGGTGACGACAGTAGAACTACATTTTAAAAGACTATAAATGTAAGGGTTAACTTATTGGTTAGCTCAATCCTTCATTAATCATCCTGGATCCTGGATAATCAAGTCTTATGACCACTAATTCTACTTAGCACAACAGAGGTATAATATGCAACAATATAGAGGTTATAATTCAAGGATGGGATTTTTAAGGGTGGGATCCATTAATATCTTTTTTTTTTTTTTCCTAGACCAGGTAGACGTTGTGTGGTACTTCCCCATTTCAATACCATAAAGAGTAAAGCACTAAATTGAGTAATTGTTGCGTGAATGTGTGCAATTTACCTTAACACAATACATTTTGGAGTTTTGATTGCCAGACCTTATCTGCCTTCAACAAGAGAGAACAGAAATCACATCCCCAGCTAATCCAAGAAGCTCACTCAACAAGTTGTGTGGCGCATTTTGGGGACTCATTAATAAGTTATCACCAACAATTAATTGAAATAATACCTGATCACTAATCATTTGAGGATTTGTAGATAATCTGTTAAACCCACACAAGAAAACACAGAAGTGCTGGCACACAGCCAGTATTTGGGCAAAACAGTGAAAGTTAGAAATCTCACTAAACTATTGCCTTCTCTGTGTTGTGTCTCATACGACTGACAGGCAGGGGTATAGAGAGAATAAGGATGAGAAAAGCAGACAGTCTTCTTGTACTGTTCTCCTGGCCTTGCGCCCCCTGCTCGACAGCTCTGCTGTTCTACAGCTCTCTCTCTTCCACCCTTTCCCCCCCTTCCTATCTTCATGTGGGGGAGCAACAGAGAAGCATTTGGTGTCAGTAAGCAAACTGTTAGGACTGACAGCCATGTCAAGTTGACAGACTCGCCTCCACATGACCTGCATTGGTTAACCTCTTTATACCCATGCCCAGTGCTGCTTTCTGGGTGTGTTAGACTGAAGCTGAAGTTACGAGCAGTTCAGTATTCAGTATTGTGAAAAGTCTGAACTCCTCTGATTTAAATGGATGTTTCCAATCTCAAACAAAACAACCAAACTATGCAACAGTCTTGGGCAACCAAATAAATCTGGGTATAAAGTGTGATTTTGGCAGCAAAAGCTCTGCAATGCTAGAATAAACACGCATGTATGCAATGGCTTGGTTCCTTTGAGTTTAATGAGGGAAGGACTGACCGACTGATCTGAAGCAGGTACCAGGATGCTGCCTGTAAATGTTTGGGCTTTTTCAGAAACAACTGCTGCCCAGATAAATATCTTCACATACATGTTTATCCAGATGTTCTCAGATCTTGGCACAGCACTGTGCATCTTTGAAATGCCTTCACAACAATGACTTTACAGCTCCTTTAGTCGTGTTAGAAAATCTTCCCAGGAAGCTCCCCATGAAGCCGCTTGTTGAAATACCAAGAGGTATTCTAATACTGCATCAAGGCAAAGATTTTTGACTGATACTGTTTATCAGGGTTCCTAAACTGCAGTCCTGGAGAAATGGTTTCTAGCACAGTTCATTGATACCCTCTCTCAAACACCTAAACCGACTTGTAACGGCGATCAAGTTCACTATTCACTTCACTATTCAGTGTGAAGACAAAACAGAAAACGTGTTTAACAGGGCTCTTACACAGAAATCTCAAATAACTAAATATACATTCATCATCAAAAGAATAGTTGCACCCAGAAAGAATGAATCAATCAAAATATATACATGACTGAAGAAAGTGAACTGTGTCTGTGTATGTTTTTAAAACACTATCGGTCTAACGCTAGGGCTGCAATAAATAATAGACTTGCGGAATTAGTGGGTAACTAACCTAATAGTCTATCAGCATTTCCTCCATTTTAATCTAGACCTGTAATGGTAGAATTCACTTGTAGCAACGTGTAGACAGATAGCAGAATGCACAAACGCAGAACGCACTGTTTAAATGTAGATTATTAATTTTACTTGATTAAGAAAAATAATTTGGTAATGTTACATTTTATTTATGCCATTTTGCACATAATTGATAACTAGGAGTTTTATTAATCTGTTTTATTAGCAGTAAAGTTTATTAAAACAATACATTTTTGGAATAAAGTATCAATCTTTATTGTCTTCATAGCTAGTTAGCAAATGAGCTTAAGCTATATTTAAAAGGCGATAGCTGGGACATATTTGGTCATAAATAATTTTACAGACAGCATTCACCATTACCAATAAATAAATACATAACAAAAACACAGATCCCTGCACGAGCTTCACTGAATCAAAGCGAGAGCTGGTCACACAGTGTGAAACAGAAAAACTGGAGTTTTAAAAGGACACTGCACCGCTGCTTTCTGCTTCTCTCCACAGCGCGACTGAACCCTCAGGGAGGATGACGAGCCTTTTCCAGCTCTCTCTTTCAACCAATTTGCATCTAGCATTAAAAAAAGAGACTTCACACACTCTCTTTCTCTCTGCCGACTGGCATACCACCTCAGCTTTACAATCAATAGCTTCCCCGGTCACTCACTAAAAAACGCTATTTCTGTCTGTGCCGGAGCTCAGAGGGAGGCAGCGCCGGGCGGAGGGCCGCCACATATCACTCTCCCTCACACGCAGCAACTGATGAAAAATCGGAGCCTGGTGTCAGCCAGCGCTATTGATTATGAGTGAAAATGTGATCATTTTGTATTAACTCGCCCCCCAGCGCCCTGTTCTGTCAGCAGGGCCCAGGGAAATTAATGCGCTCATATTGCGATTAAGAAAAATATGAGCCCCTGCTCGTTTGGCCCCCTCTAGACAAAGAGGTGCACGCCACTCACTGCATGATAATGGCTTTCAGAGGGGAACACAATCCTACGAATTAGATTAAAGTCATTATTTAACTGCACCCCCTCTTTTTTTTTCTTTAAATCACCCCCTCCCCCTCTTTTTTTAGAGTATTTATTATTGGCACTGACACCTTTTTAATGAAAGCCGGATTTGGCATTTCAAATATCAATTTCTGCCAATTATGGATTCCATTATTTAAAAGGAGAAGAATGAGCAGTACAGGCAGGAACCTGGATGGCCTGCATTAAATCCTATAAACGTCTGGTGCAGTCAGTGTTTTCCATCAGTCAGGCAAGAAGTAAGTTGCCAAGCATGGCTTTGAACAAGGAAGTGTTTAAATGATGAAGTTTAAACCATGTACAAGGACAGACGAAGTGTTAAACCAACACTGCGATACTGTGAAGACATCTTTACAATACAGGCTTTGATTCCACCTGCAATGTAATCATAAATGGAGAACCAAGCACAGATCCCCAATCGAACGCATCAGTATCTCTTTGCTTATGCCAGGGGTTTGCAACCATTTCAACTTTACAGCCCACCTATACATAAGTAAAAGGCATAACAGTCCCACAAGAGAACAAAACTCAACTTTATGTAAAATTATCTTTGTTTTTATTTATTAAGCGTTAACATCAGTTGACTCCTGTGGTACTAAGTAGTACTACGAAACAGGATGGGCTGTGGCTAACTGGTTAGCATGCTAACATAATTTTAACATAAAATATTCCCCTGTAACTTGACCGACAGACTTCTTGGACACAAGCTGGTCAAAACTGTTGAGTTAAAAAGGTAGTTGATGCTGGAAATGCTTTAAATTGAACATTTTACATATATTATTTACATATATAGATTATATCATCACACCTATTGCTCCATTAGTCATTTGACAGCCCAAATAGTAAATAAGATATACTGATAAACAACATATACATTGTTAATGACATAGGCTAGCTACTCTGATGTTAACTAGGTCCAGAAACAGTGAAGACACTTCTTAAGCTAAGTATCATGTTGTTGGTACATGGTTCCCCGTCATCAGCATCCAGTGTTGTACTGGTTAGGTGCAGTTTAGCCTAGCATTTGCAGACTCTCTAGAAAGAATCTTGTCCCTTTCACCACTTAACATGGCCAAGAATTGGCTACTACTACACGAACATGACAATTGACTGACAGGCAATGTGGCCAATCGCAAACCTGCTATTTGTCACGATGTATAGAGGGAAAAATATACGCATGGAAAACACTGTGATATGAATTCATATCACCTATCAAACAGTATCCATACACTTGGAGATTGCAATGATATGTTTTGAAGAACTATTTTAAAACCGTGGATTTTTAATCAATAGTTTACATGCAAAAGATCTGGGCCCAGCTGTGCCCTTGGGAAACACAGCAGTACATAATGGGTGGAGCATTAGTGGGTGAGACTGTTGAACTTATCTAGAACAAGAAAACTTTGTATGCACTGTCGTGTATTGTTTTGCACTCGTCTAAAGTGGATCAAAGTGGAAGTGCAGACAGCTAATTTGAATGCAACTGGCGGAGTACTGACAGTGTGGCCAGCTTAACACAAAAAAGATAAACTCTCCGCCTACATGTGGGCGGAGCATCTACGGGTGGTTCAAACTGCAGTTTTGCTCATTAATTTCATTGTTGTTCAAACAGATTATCAGTTCATTAACCCCATGAATATTAAAATTAGTCAGAAAACACACCCTCAATCGTCAAAATTGCTGAACCCTAGGCTGCATATTACTGCTGTTTAAAGAGCCGCACACTGTTCCCAACCACACACACACACACACACACACACACACACGTCCTCCATCACACACCCATCACTTCTTCCAAAAGCATGCAAATGAAAGGAGCTTAGAGACAGGCGCTGAGTGCAGTGGTGTGTGGCTGAGGCTGTGTCACCATGAGCGGCAGATAAAGGCGTTTGCAGAGGGATGCAGGTGGAGCTCTGCCGCCCGTCACACAGAGCCTGTCAGTGCCAGGGCCATAATTATAGCCTACAGTTAGAGAGCCAACACACAAGGCCACTCACCTCCCCTCCACCCCCGCCACCCTCCCCCTTTTACCCACAAGCCCCTTCTCCTCTGCAATAATGAATGCTGCCCCCATAGGAAAACAACCTGTGGCACTTTATTATCGGGTGGGAAATTTTCTCATCCTGTTTCAGATTCAATAAATCTGCAGCAGGAAAAAAAAAAAAACACATAAAATTCGCTTTTAGGCAATAATGCACTTTTTTTATGAGGACGGGGTGAAGAGAGCAGCCAAACAGGTGACACTAGGGGTGGTCTGGGATATTGTGTTCATTCAGAACTGAGGGGGCCATGCTACGTTGGAGCTCATAAAAGGATGGACTGAATAAATAACTTGGATGAATAATGAATGGACAGCCGCCAATATCTGTAATAATGGTTTCATAAAAGATGCATTTGTGAAAAATGTAGCCCATTTCCTACAGAGATAGAGTCTCGTTTCAAAAGGTCGGCCTTATATTGAGCAGGTCAAAGTCACATATGATTTTAAAACGTTGTGATTACGGCTGTTTATTGGACATTTAAGGTGCCACAATGTAGATGAAAGACTCTATTTAATAAAGGAAGAACAAATTTGTAAAACAGCAAGAGAGGAGAATACAAATGACTGAAGAACTGACGGCAAAATATAAATGACAGGACATTTTTCCATACACCCTTCCTTTGCGGAAGTGGAATTCTGTGTAAATGTATTGCATGTACAGTATGGCTCATTCGGTATATGAACCTATTTGATAGCAGGGCTGTGTATTGGTCGTGTAAGAATTTGGGGATATGAAGCACTATAGGCATGAAAGGTGAAAGCAGGCTCCACTCTTGCTGCAGATCTGGAATACAATCACAGGTTTTTGTCCATCCACCTTAGGATGATAACTCAACAATATGGGCCAGAAAGGGTTTACAGATGTTAACTGAAACTGAGAAAAGGAAAAATAAGATGTGTTTATAACAAACTGAAATCAAGTTTTATACTAAAACCACTTATTATTTATCAGCACATTGTTTGCATAAACATAATGATAATAGCAGCCAAAGTTTTTATGTAAACATATTAAAACTTTGTCAAGTGTGTATCAACATGCAAGGTGGGGCCATGAGGTCACGAAAAGTTTAAACCGTTCATGACAAACAAAACATGTTTATTGTGTTTTGATCTGAAATACTTACCCCTGAAAAGTTCGTTTAAGCCAAGTCATCCTAATCATTCTTTTAATTGCTGGTACCATTTCTTATATAAATTAGACAGTCAAACTATCCTACCTACCTACAAAATAACTATTTAACCTTCTTCTCAACCATTTGGTAGAGCAAATTTGTGACTACTATATGGTAATATATATGGTAATATGGTAAGAAAGTGTTGAACCTAACTCTGCATTATTGTGCCATCTCTACCAATTGGCAGAGGTATATTAGATTAATAAAATCCACTAAAGTCATTCAGTAGATGCACCTTTACTCTTCTCTTCAATAGAAAATGCAAGCGACAAGTAAGTCTCCATAAATGTGGATCGTTTTTTGATAAATTTTTGAAGGTAAGTTTATTTTATCAGCACATTATAATTTCAGAGGTTTTGATCATTAAAGATGTCTAGGCTAAGCTAATGTAATAAAAATCAACTACTTGCTTTATTATTATTGTACCAAACAAAAGTTTTTTGTATTTTTAAATCCATTTCTTGCTTCATGGTAAAGACATTAAATGGTAAAATTAATTTAAAATTACATATGCTATTTGTGTTTAATTAGTGCTGTAGGTAGAGGTCTTGTTGGTGTTCCCCATTTTCAGCTCATTGTAGGACCCACAATATCCAAATAATGTGGCATATGACTGCACATTTGTAGTATACACCAGTATCCCTCACAAGCACAGCCTCAGGCGTGTCGTGTCTATGTGTATATAGTGGTGAGGGCTATGACAGTAGTATACTACATCAAGTCAGAGTCCGCATCAGCCTTTTCAAAGGGCCACTGCACTGCTACTGCTCACAAAGAAACTGCCTCTCACATTTCCTACGAGTGCCACCCTGATGTCACGGCAGAGCACCACTTTAAATTTCCCCCACACAGCTGACACGTAAGAACTGCTCTCCAATCAGCTATACATCAGCTTCAGGGAGTGAATTAAATACACCGGTGCTGTGAGGAAAGACCAGGCCCTGTCTTCTGTCAGCTTTTCAAGTGCAATGGGGGAGTTCATTAGATACAAAGAAGGCAGAATGCCACTGTGGTGATTGGCAAAAACAGCTGTGGCATTAATGTATGCACAGATACCTGATGACCAGTGCAAAACAGTGAAACTGCATTTTATTCCACACTAGATTCCTGCAGACATCTATATTATGCTCCCGCCTTTCATGTACATTCCTGTCAAACTTTCAAAAATGTGTCTGAATATGAAACATTAAAACTCCAGGTTCCTACAGTGACCTTCAAGACAAAAAGCAACCAGTGACAAGTTGACATCCGCTTAATCTTTAAAAATGCTACCTTACTGTAAGTGTGAAATATGCTGACATTTCCATCATGTCTCATATTCTCCCTAAGTCCTATTAAACAGACATGATTAATGTTTCAGGTTAAACGATGCCTAATAGCAGCCAAAACCAATAAATGTGGAACAGAATTGGGCCGACATGGACTGAACGACATCACACTCTAATGTGTACATCCAGTGTATGTTTATAGTTATCTGCCGAGAGGCATACACCTCTGGTCCATAGAGTGTTTTCAGCACCAACAGAAATTGACACTCGGGGCAGCTAACCATGGGCCCAAGGACACCACACACATAAAAGGCACACTTTTTTTTAAGGTAGCTTGGGCTGATCCAGAACCACATGAACTGAACAGGTGTAAAAAGCTTTGATCTGACTAAAAAAATAAAAGACACTTGTGATTGAAACATACCTGACGGAATGTAATATCTCCACAAGCAGGGATAACAGCCGTGATTGGTTTTGACAAGTTTCTGGATGTAGGCCACATCAATGTTCAGCGACTTCTCAAAAGAAATTCAAAGAATTGCACCGTTGGGCCAGATCTGGTGTACACGACTGTCCTGACACAATACTGAAGAGAGATTCCTGTAGACTAGGATTTTAGCCCCTGCTGGTAGACCCGTATGACTGTATGCTTTCATACACCTGCAGATTCAGCTGCTTCCTTCACACTAGTCTTTGGAACCCAAAATGCAGTCACTCTGTTTAGAGAATCATTAACACCTGCTTTGGACCCATTTCCCACACATGGAACGAGACATTCACTGCACTGTACCACCTTTGTCTTTCTGTCTGTCTATCACTCAACCCCGCCACTCACAGCCCGCAAATGTTTTAGCCCCATCATCCTTGTGCAATGCCGTCTGCAAAAGCCTAGTTAAACTAAAGCTTAAACATGCAAGCTGCCAATTTTTTGTTCAACTTACATCTGAATTATTTTCTTAATATTTACAGCCATCCAGACTTACACCATCTGAAAGTTTTAGTGTTTTCTTATCTTATTGGATTTCGTTGTTCCCTCACTACAAGATTCTGGATTTCTCAGATTTTTTCTCAGAGCGAGATGAAGATCAACAAAAAATGTTTTTCATAGCCTGTTTCTGCTCATCTTTGCCCCGGGTGCCAATAATTCTAAGGGGAACAGCATGTCTATGGGAACTTATCATGTAGTACAGAAAACAGTCCTACACTCCACCTGGACCTGCAGCAGTGGTACATGATGTAATGATAATGCAATACCAGTGCGCTCTCTCAAATCGTACGATGAGCTGCCATTTTCTGTAGTCAGTTACATGCAATAGTCAGCCGAACGAGGTCTTTAGATGTTTGGCATGACTATCAATTGTGTACTGATGATAAGCTTGTCAAATATTTCCCTAAACCCACATATACAGCAACGTTTAAATGCTAATTAAACAAAGTAATAATAGCCTAACCTTTGTAGGTTGGTTCTCCGGTTAATATCCCCGAAGACTCATTTATGAAGGCCAGTTCATGTAAACTATTATGCATTCAGCACAAAATGGCACAGAAAGCTGTTGAATATGCAGCATGCATGAAAGTCATACCACTGTAGGTGATGTTTAATGTATTTCATTTAAATAGCATTTAGCATCTACCTTCATATCACGCAGTGCCATTCTAACATTGACACTGGCTTACACTGTAAATTGTCAGGAAGCTGCTTGTCAGAAGTGCTTTAAAGTATTTCAGTAAGGCATCTTATAGCTTATGATGCTCCATAGTAATAAAGCTATACATTCTCCTATTGGATAAATGATATACAAGTAAGGTGTAGGGCTGCTATAGCATTTCAGTAGAGATTCCTGAGTGATACTTCATTGCATGCCTCCATTTGAACACAAAAAAGGCCCTCCCTCCCCTGCATCATTCTGCATAATGCCAACCAACAAGGGCTTCTGTCAGCTGTGCAACAGAACTAGCAGCTAGGCCAGAAACATAATCGACACAAGTACACGACTGCACATGACAATGTGTCACCAACGTACCACAAAAGCATGCGTCTTCTAACAAACTCAGCGTCTGTTCTTATGTAACTGGCTGTTAAAACAATCAGTGCTTGAGGTGGTGATAGTCAACAGTCTGTTAGACCAGCAGCCACAACAACCAACCATGTGGTCAGTACAGAAGCGTTAGCTGCTGACAAAAAAGGCAAAGATGTATCATACTGTCACTAAAGTGCAAAAACATCGCAACCCTGAAAAACATGACAGGAGGAAAAAAACAGCAGGTTTAAATTTAAATCTGGAAAAAACAAAGGGTGTTTGACTGGGACAATAAATTTGTGTATGCAAATAAAGAATTTCTGCTGTAGACTTGTCAAACTGCTTATCCGCATCAGCACTGGTGTAGACGAAAGGACGTTAGTGGTAGAGGGCATCTTAGCCAGGCTTGGCTAACATTGTCCACTTGTTAAGATGACGTATCAATCTTCAAATACGTCATATCCAGGTCCAAGCCACTACTGTATTGCTACAGCTCTTGTCGTTTTAACATGCCACAGTGCTGTGTGCCTTATTGTTTGAATAGATCCAAGTGCAAAAAAAACTCGGTTGTCATTCTACCATTTTCCTTGCAACGATAAGGTACAAGAAAACTGGCTGCAGTTGATTAGAATAGTTACAATTCTTAAACAAATGAGGAACAGTCAGGTGTGGGTTCATAGAAAGAAACACCCTAGAAAACCCATAGTCTATACCAAGGCTATCTGAAAAGGGCCAGTTTGGCTTTTGAGCTCAAATGTTAGCTAATGTCAGCACCCACTGGCAAAAGCCAAACTGGCTTGATATGGACTGTGTGTTTTAAAGGGTGTTTCTTCCTATGACCCTACACCTTCAGGCTTCACTGCAAGTGCCTAAGGCTAGCTGTCTTTGGGCTAACAACCAAAACACAAAGATGTGTACTCACAACTAGAAATATCCCAGGTTCCAATACTGTTCTTGCTTTGAGGATCTGATGGACCCCTAATTGGCTACCTGTGGTGGCTGCAGCACTCAGAATGCAGCAGAATACATTGTATTATGAAGTGCATGGTGATATTTAGAAGCCATGTTTCATTTGCATACCTGCATGAGGGCTCTGACTGTAGTAGCGTAATTCTTAGCATGGGTCATCAAACAAAACAGAGACACATATATACATACATACATACATACATACCTATATCTATCTATCTATCTATCTCTATCTATCTATCTCTATATATATATATATATATATATATATATATATATATATATATATATATATATATATATATATATATATATATATATATAGATATATATATATATACACACACACACACACACACACACACACACACACACACACACGTGTGTGTGTGTGTGTGTGTGTGTATGTATGTATATATATATATATATGTGTGTGTGTGTGTGTGTGTGTGTGTATGTATGTATTTATGTATATACTGCTAACTTTAGCTTTTAGCTTTTTGTCCCCCTCAGATTCTGCCATTTCTGGCATTTGAATAATCAATGTTCTCTAATATGGTAAAGCTTTGACCACAGTTATTACAGATATACAGGTGCATTAAGATATTTGGCACACTAAGAGTTTTGTGATTTCTGTTTTAAGAAATTCACCCCACCTTCAAGATAAACCTTTACGGATCTTTAAAAGGCAGTTATTTGGTTGGTACCATAAAGCACTCCAAAACTGTCCTTCTATAAGTCTATTAACAGGTTACCAGAGAAATAGAGGTAGAGCACAAACAGGACAGGCAGAGAGCGTGTATTATGAATATGTGTGTGTCTGATCGTAAGCGAGGGTTCAGAGTGGTGTCTGGATAAGTGTGGGTCTCTGAAGAAAGGCTAATTAAACAATCATTGTAAAGCTGCTCCTCTGAGCCCCGCGACTCCCGTCCCATTGACTTTGTCACGCCGCTCAAACAGCCCTCTGCCACAAAGCTGCTCTCAGACAGCAGCCTCAGAGAGGAGCTTTATCCAGCAGCTCTCACTCCCTCCCACCAGCGAGCTCAGAGAAGGAGGAAGAGACCGTCTACATCAAAGCAGCATGCACAGAAAGCGCGTGACTGAGAGGCCGAACTCATTTTTCATTTTGGCTTGGACAATGAGCGAAGCCATCTCTGATGGGCGCCATGAACTGGCACCTCAAATGCAAGACAAAGGCGCAGGAGCGGCCACAATGGTGACAGTAATAAGCTTTTAATAGAGCCGCTAAGGGCATGTTCACAAAGAAGTTTCAGTATCTGCCAAAAATGCGCCCCGTCACTGATTTCAAAGAGAACAACTAGCTACAGAACAACAGACACAGACACATGACACTGTGAAATATGTGAAATTTAGGCTTTAGTGTTAGATGGATAAGTTCTCAAAAGCTGAACTTTTGAAGAAACATGGTGGAATACAATCATGCATCAGCCAATATGAACAGATTTTAAACAAGATGGAGAAAAACCTGCACCACCTTGCTTAAATAAAACTGGATTATTTTTGATATTATATTATTTGATATTACTAACGGACACGTGCGCATTTTCAATGTCAGTATTTCTGGTGTATACTAAAACTGATTTACACCATATTTTTCTCATACTGTATTCACTCTCTGTCTGGATCACACCATTTCAGCTCTTGTGTCTTCAAATCCCATCTTCAGATGAGCCCAGGGTGCTCCAGTTGATCAGCTCACCCACTCTATAATGACTGGTCAACTGCCAGAGCGTGTGCGAAAGTGCCAAGCTAGGCAGTAGGAGGGCAATAAGGATAGAGCTATTGGGTGACCTCACCTTGTAACAAGGAAAAGGGCTGGAGTTGCATTAAGGTGTTTCAGGCAGCTGAGAAAAGTGGTTTATGTGTTATGGAGTTTCTCTCTCTGGCCTGTACTCTGGGCTTTATAACTTTACAGGCCGTTTACATGCACAAAAAGCTGCAACATACTAAAGAAAAGGGAAAAAACGGAAAAGCATAATAGGTTTAAGACATTCATTCATTTCAGACAGTCGCTGTATGTGTAGCTACATGTTGCAATATGTAAAAACAATCATCTTCTAATTAATTTGTTTTTAAACCACTAAGAAAGCAGGCTAGCCAATACAGTACAGTTGCATAAACAAACCAGCAAGATAAATCCACCCATACATCCCTCTCTCCCTCCCTCCCTCCCTCCCTCCCTCCATTCCTTTACATACAAACACCAAAATGCTATGGTCAATGCTAATTGTTGCCATCATGGGCGTCTATTTAAATGAAACTTCAACTCTAAGAAGATTGAATGAAGTAACTCACTGGTTTTAATGTGACAGTCAGTGAGAATGTAGGCTAGTGAGAAATATCAGAGACAGCCTAAGTACGGTTATCTTAAGAATTGCACAGTTCAGAGACTCGTGCTAATTCGTTCAGCTGGAGATAAGCCTGGGCAGATTTTTACAGTCATGAGCACAGGCAGGCTTATGTGATAGTGAGGTATTTGTCATCCAGCAAACTGTCACAGATGCATACATGCCTGACATTCCTTTTTATTGCATTTGAAAACAACAGCTGTGCTTGGTTAGCTCTAAGACACATGCTGGGCATATTATGATTTGGTTACAGATAGGCCTAGGCGCATAACAGTAAAAATAATTACTAAAATCAGACGTGATGATGCATGTTTGTGATAATGTTAATAAAGCGGTTGTGTTATTTTGCTCTGCTCTTCCTAGAGAGAGCAGCAAAGATCTGAATTTTGGGTAAAAACACTCTGCTTTGAACGTACTAGCTCTTGATCTGCTGCTTTTACTCACTAGAAGGATTCAACGTCGAAAACGTCTCATAACAAGACTGGTGGGAAAATAAGCCACGGCTTCTACCCTGCTGGGATTCTTTAAAGGTGAACTGAATTCAATCACTAAGATGTAAACCAAGTCATTCAGAGTGGTCTGAGTGAAGTGTGCCATACTAGAGAAGCTTACTGGTGCAGATTTCTTTACAGTGGTGGGAATGGGAACTAGTGGTTATGACGTCTACAATACAAATACAGACATTTTATCTACCATCCAGCATTACAATGGGTCTAACTTCTTATATAGACAAAACAGTGGTTAATTAGATAAACGAGTTTTCTATGGCAACTATTTTAGTTTCACAATGTCCTGTATGTACCCATCCACTGTCACTGGATTACATAAAACACTCAAGACTTTCGTTAATCGACGTATCACACAGTTTTCAAGCCACAGCTTTCTGGTATGCATCATTTAGATGCAATAACCATGTAAGGCTGATTATCATTTTAAACTTAAACCATATCAATAAGTGCTGACCAGTTCAATATGTGCTATGAACGAGCTCAAACACGGCACATCCAACAGCAAACAGGGTCTTATATACAGGTATAGTCAATACAGTTATAGGAAAACAGCAGCACACAGAAAGCTCAGATTCTACAAGCAGAAACTGATTGAATGATCGTACTGTTGCCAGCGAGAGCGAGAACACGGCTTGATTTAAACAAGCTTTATTTTAACCAGTACATGTGGTCAAACGCTTCCGTGTCTAAATCCTGTCATCACTGCAGTGAACAATACTGACTCTTTCTCCTCAGATAAAGACAAGTATTGACCTAATGCTGATCAAGTTGATGAAAATCTCATATTACTGTATATAAAACATAACGATATAGCATAAGATGTTTTGGTCACACCACTCAGCGCTAGTTACATGGCTACAGTCACCATGGGTGTAGGACGTGTTAATGGTAATTTGTAGTGATGACCACAGCCTGGCACGAACAGACGTGGTGTGTGACATCACTGATCTGACACCAGCGAGCACTGACAAGGAAACAATGAAGGAGAATGAGAGCGAGTGAGTGAGTGAGTGAGTGGACACAAAGTATAAGATCAAGGATGAGAGAGGGGAAAAAAAAAAAAAAGACGACAGCATCCTTGCTGAGTGATAATAGGAAAGTGTAGAAAAAGAAAATTTTAAAAAGGGAGAGACATAGGTAGGTCTAGAAGGTGAGAAAAAAGAAAGTAAAAAAAGAGGGAAAAAAGAGGAAGGGCTAGAGAAAGAGAGACATAGGAAAGATGAAAGTCAAACTAAAAAAAATGATAAAAAAAGAGAGGCACAAAAAGAGGAAAAAGAGAAAATGATAAGAGTGTGATAAAGAAAAAAAGAAAGAACAAAGGAAAGACAGGAATGGAGGGAAACAGAAAGGGACTGAAGGAGAAAAAGGAAGCGTGAAAAACATCCAGAAAGACTGAACAGGAAGGCTCTAGGAGGCTGCGTGGCAGAGAGGTGGGGAGGAAGCAAGAGTATAGGGAAAGGAGAAAGAAAGGGTGCAGAATGAGACAGAGGAAAAGTGAAGGAGAAAAAGAGAGACAGGCACAGAGAGAGGAGAAAAACAGAAAGAGAAAAAGAGAGAGTGCCCACAGTAGCAGTTGACTCGGCCACACTCAGGATGGATGTCTCCCATCATGAAGCTCAATCAGCCGCCCAATGATTCATTTCACAGACACTTGGGTAATTATAGGAGTCAGCTCCTCACCTCTGGGATGAAACTGCTAGAGAGAGAGAAAAGGAGAGAGAGGGAGGGAAAGAGGGAGCAAGGACAGCAAGAAAAGAAGAAGAGGGAAAAGGATGAAGAGTACGAAGGAGAGAAGGACAACCGTGTGTCAGTTATAGCAGAGTTTGGTTGAGTGGAAACGAGAAAGGGAGTGAGAGAGAGAGAGAGAGATACACAAGTGAGCAGATGATGATGTTGCAGACAACAACAACACGGCGAGTGACTAATGAACTCTGGGTATTTGCACATGAAATGATCAGGGTTTTTAATAACACAGTCAGATTACCTGGCTGCTGTCTTTATAATGACACAAGGCCGTCTTCTAATCTTATCCGCTTTATATGCTGTGAAAGATTGACAAATGTAAAATCACTGAGCTCAGAACGAGGAGGAAATTGGCAGCTGATGAGGAGGAGATGGAGAAACAAAGAAAGAGCAGGAAATGCTGAGGGAGGAGGCAGAGGAGGTGGGTTAGAGTCAGGGATGTAGAGAGGGTGGGGTGAAGAGTGCTGTTAGGCTTTGAGCTATTTCAAGTGTAAAAGCTCCCCCTGTTGGCCGTAACTGTACATGATTTCACGGAGAGAAAGAATAAACAATGGTCTTCCTCTACATCTACATACTGCTGTTCAAATATGAAGAAAGGCTAAATGTTAGCATGCCGTTCATTTCTCAGATAACATTACATCTTCCAATAGCATCCTGACATGCGTCCTACATAGTGAATTCAGCACTTCCCAATGGTTTTTCTATCCCAGCTGCCAGAGGGCGGAGGGCAGTACACATCCTAGACAGGCCGCCAGCCTATCGCACAAATATAACCACACTCATACCTAGGGGCAATTAGCGTCTCCAGTTCACCTGGGAGCTCATCTTTAATCAGTGGGAGGAAACCAGAGCACACAGAGGAAACTCATGTAGACACGGTGAGAACATACAAACTCCAGAGTACCCCATGTACCCGAGCCGGAATCTAATCCAGCCCCTACACTACAACACTACCCTTCACACAACCATGCAGCTTTTTTTTAAAGATTTAAATCCCTTGTTGATCCCACAGTGGGGAAATTTAGTCCCATCCATGAAGTGAAACACCCACATACACACTCACTAGTGAACACACACACTAGGGGGCAGTGAGCACACTTACCCGGAGCGGTGGGCAGCCCTATCCACGGCGCCCGAGGAGCAGTTGGGGGTTAGGTGCCTTGCTCAAGGGCACCTCAGTTGTTACTGTCAGTCCAGGAAATCAAACCGGCGACCCTCCGGTCACAAGGCTGGTTCCCTAACCTCCAGCCCACAACTGCCCCTATATAATCATAATATAATCACTGGTTCACTGTAGAGAATCAAACCAACATAGTCATTTCATTTACTATCCAAATCAACCAGTAAACCTACGTTAAAATTGCATCACTACGAAAACGGGGTGAAGGCCTAAGGAGCGTGCATGTTTAGGTAGCTTTTTGTTTTTTAAACCTCCTCAAAGGTTCATTAATACATGCTCATCAAGACATGATTTGCATTTTTATGTGTTTCACAATAATAACAACAAAGCAAGCAGTATTTCGCCGCTGTCCAATGAAAAGCAGCTATCTCCAAAATGGCAACTTTACAGGAGTGGCCAAAAACCTACTGTAGTTTGAATGCAATTCAATGGAACCAGACTTTTTATCCAAGCGGTTTTGAGCAATTTCTGTTATTCCATTCTTCATCAGATGTTTACACAACATAACTTGCAAGTGCTGCGTTCTAACGATGCATTAACTCAAAATCAACAAAAGTGGAGATACATGTTTTTCATTGGACAGCGACGATTTTTTAAATTATATAAGCTTGGCACAGACACTTTTAGTATCAAGAAATAATTAGACCATTAGGTAACATGTTTTTACCCTTATTAGACTTGTTGTAGAAAGTGAAAACTGAAACTATAAGATAATTCCATCATACTTTTTCCTCAGAGTAATACTTGCTGACAGTCTATGCGCTTGTTAAATCATACATACGTGCACTCGCCACGCTAAACTCCTTGTATGTGCAGTGCGCTTTGTGTCTGTCTTTATAATTATGCAGTTATGATGTGTGTCGGCTTTTACAACTGAATTATGGGAAACCCAATTACGACTCCCCCACTGCTGACACAAGCATCTGACTGCACATATAGCTTATATAATAGTCCGCAGAAAAGCACTACCAACTGAATGAAAGAGCTCACTGTAGGCTACAGGGTTATAAAGTCTGACAGCAATCAAATCTTCACAGCAAAGGTTCCAACATCCAGTGGAAAATTAGAGGTTGTTCCTACAGCAAGGTAGAGCTGAACTCTCTATTCGTACTCATGACTTCAGCAGGAACACTGAATGAGCAGGTGCCTCTCAAGTAATCAGATGTGTGAGCATGACGTCCGCTCCACAGTAACTTTACGGTTCCAGCCAGGTCAATTAAGAGCCTCAAAGAGCGAAAGATCACTTAATCACCTGAAATTTTCACGTCACGTCTTTGATCTGACCGCGGGCATCAAGAACAGACGAGATCATTAGTATTGATTATGATAACTGTGAAAAATGAGCACGCTTTATAACCAGCAGTGCTGGTCCCGCACGCCACGGCGGCTGCTGCCATTGTGTATGTGCGAGGTGGAGGGACTGTAACGAGTGGCCATTGATTTTTACTGCTGTTTTGCCGCCACGCAGCGGTGAAATATTCATGGTGGGGGGGCTTGTTAAAGCATATCAGATTGAGCCAGCAGGCTAATTCAGTTCACTGGACTGTTTAGCCATTGATTGCAGCGCCATAGAGAAAACAAGACAGTCATTAAAGCAGAGACACCAATTCAGCGGCCCTATGGAGAGCACACAGCAGCTGCGGAATGCTGCGGTTTCATTTATATTACATTTGCAGGCCGCAGTACATGACAAGGTCACCGGTGCCATTTTTCCTATGCTGAATTGCTTAGGCTGTACACGGCCCAGGCGAGACCTGCATAGCAATCGCCATGGATATCTTCATGCTGTATAAATTCAAATGTCCTCTTACCAGTAACAAGTTCCGGCCATACAAAGTCCCCTGAGCGCAATACAGCCCCACTACATTTGTGGATATACAAGCTAATGTCTCTCAGTGCTACCTGAGCCTATTTGCATAATGGCTGCTGTATGTATCTATAAGCTCAGGTGCTCTCGAAGCGGCGTAGGGCCTCCGAAGTATCCTTGTCATTTGCAAGGAAATCATGCAAGCCATTACATGATTACGCGAGTTGTTTTTCCCCCCCATCTGGCTCCTTGCAAAGGCTTGCAAAGACTCAGTTGAGATTTTGAGATTCCAAGACTGCAGTGAGCAGGTGCAGGGCCACTGTGACAGGCACAATTTATCGGTTTCTCCCGCGGAACACATTCAATAATTCGCTAGGACGACTAATCCATCCGCACACACACACAGTCAGGCCTAAACACACACACTCACACGTCTGCAAGACAGTAATTTACACATGCAGGCAAAGTGACTCAGCAGTTAGAGTGATCAGAGCTGTAAAAAGGCTGTGTATTAGCAGTTGCAATCCACTTAATTAGCGCTTAAACTTTCCAATCTGACAACATCATAAATTGAAAATAGTGACTGCGGTCTGGCATACTGTAGCAAAGTCATACCAAGTCTGTGTAAAGCAGCTCACTTTGCTGCTTGTGTGCCGCAGATGGGTGCTGAACCAGGAGAGCATCAAATTGAACACAACTACAATGTGGTAAATGTTTTGTTATGTTAGGTGCCATGTTAAGAACTAATGCACATGATGCAACTTCATTTTAACCCATTGCTGCTCAGCCACAGTCTAATTATTCAAACTAGATGGAGCATGATTACTTGATAAGATTCATTTTCCCTGGCTGTCAAGTAGCACAACCGTCTGAGCACTGGGCCTGTCATTGGGCGATTGCCTGAGTTCGATCCCTATCTGTGAGCAGTAGTGCAAGAGAGCTTAATTGAGCCAAACGTGTTGAACTATCTAATGACGATGGGTCAGGGACTGCTTGAAAGGATCTGATGGCTCTTACCCTCCTAGTTGAGTAGCATTGTGTGGTAGCGGAGGCCCTCGCCAAGGGACAGATGACTACATACACACACCAGATTTTATGTGGGTGGTGAATCATTCTCAGCACTGCATTTCCAATGGCGTGGTGGTGGTGGTGGTGGTGGTGGTGGTGTTGGTTTGTTAGCGTGCGCTGTGCTGATGTGAGTGGATCAGATAAAGCAGTGCTGCTGGAGTGTTTAAACACCTCACTGTCACTGCTAGACTGAGAATAGTTCACCAACCAAAACTATTAAATCCAACAGCTCCTGTGGGCAGTGTCCTTTGACCACTGAATGAACTAGAGGATGAGCAACACTGCACTGTGCAGCAGCAGATGAGCTACCATCCCTGACTGTACATCTACAAGGTAGAAGGCAGGAGTTTAAAATAGAGTGAACAGTGAGTGGACACAGTGTTTAAACACTCCAGCAGCACTGCTGTGTCTGATGTGCCAGCACAACACACACTAATACCCCACCACCACGTCAGTGTCACTACAGTGTTGAGAATGGAGTAACTTAATTCCTTTTATTATAAGAAATAAAGGTCAGATTTCATTTTAAGGCTAATCAAGGCAGACGCTGTCTGTCTAATGTATTGGCCTGGAAAATATTAGATATCAGAGTCAGCCCCCAATTGCTATATCGGTGCATCCCCACATATAAGCAGTGATACTTCTAAAATCAAAAAACGGTTCCATGACATCCTATTCATTAAGCCCTCAAATAAAACAGCTTTTTTTTTTTTCATAAGACTCAAGCAACAAGGCAAACCTCCAGATTTCTCCTAAGAAACGAAGAGCAAGCACATTGCCTGATTTAATCCAGTTAAAAGAGCACAAGCTCGTCCTTTTCAGAAGAAAAACCCTGAGTCCATGCCAAAATAAGTGCATTAATAATCTGTCATGAAGTACATCCCGCAGTCTTCGGGCATCAGGAAGCTGATCGTTTGTTCTCGCTTGCGCCCATCAGAGGCACCCATCACCCTCAGGCCCACAGCCGGGCCACACTGCAAACAAGCAGGGAGATTTATGGGACCCACGGAGACACAGGAGATAAAAATGCAAGCTTCAGGGCTGTCGACGTAGCACAGCACAGAACGAAACAAACAAACAAAAAAACAGGCTTTCAGGGAGAACGCTTCTCCTCTGGGTATTGTGCTGTGACATCACAGGTGTGCTTCACATACTTCAGAAAGTCTGGTAGAGGCCTGGCGGAAAAGAGAGTGTTCATATTTGCAATCTGGTGAGAATAATATTAATGTTATCTCCGTAAGTAGGCTTGACGCTCCCGGCTGCTGAGCAAGCAGATGGAGAAAAAGCTGAAGAGTGACAAATATGTGGAATCGGGATTCCTGCCCTGAAATATGCTCACTGCACCTTTCTTTAAGAAATGGAGTGCTTAAATACACGATTTAAATCACTGGTGGTGCTAATAATGTGGGATAATCTAGTCCCGGGAGTATGTGCATCAGCCTTTTACTTGTAACTTTAAAAAGGCCCATGTGGTAAAAAAAAAAAAATCTCTGAATAAGAAAGGTTTGAAGTCATATGTAAACCCTGGTAAAGTTT
The DNA here is from genome assembly GCA_024036415.1 of Prochilodus magdalenae. NCBI lineage: Eukaryota > Metazoa > Chordata > Actinopteri > Characiformes > Prochilodontidae > Prochilodus > Prochilodus magdalenae. The sequence continues at coordinate 419,928 of JAMWET010005758.1, read as the reverse complement.
CAAAATCTTCCATTTACTCCCCAGTCCATACAGTTCATATAGAAAAAAGAAACTGCAAATAAAACGCAGAATATTTATATATATATATTTATATATATAATATATGGAATTCACAGTTTATGTGACGCCTCAGGAACCAACTCATTCATGCATGCTACCTTTTCTCCAAACAGCAGTTCAGCTCTACAGACTAACACTGAAGTTCTGAGTAGTGTTTTAGCTCTGAGTACTGGGTAAGCCATCAGAACAGAGCTCGTTCATCAAGTTTTAAAGGCACTGTACAATCTTATTTCATTCAGGGAATGAAGAAAGGCTGGAAAATGGTCATGTAAAAACTAATATGACCATGACTGACAAACAAAGCCACACTAATGAACAGACCTACGAGAAAAGACCTATCAGAGAAGATGCTGAGATGCCATACCTATCACAGAAGAGCTTTAGACTTGAGACCTTTGGGAGAGGTTCTATCAGAGAAGAGGTCGAAACGTCACACCTATCAATTAAGAGGCTGACGCTTGAGACCTTTTAGAGAAGAGCTTGAGACTTGAGAATATATCAGAGAAGAGCTTGAGACCTATCAGAGAAGAGCTCCAGACAAAAGACCTATCACAGAGGTCCCATCAGAAAAGAGGTTGTGACATCATACCGTTTAGAGAAGAGCTTCAGACTTGAAGCCTATCAGAGAAGACCCTTTAGAGAAGAGGTTAGGACGTTTACCTAACAGATAAAAGCTTATGACATGAGACCAGTCAGAAAAGAGCTTCAGACTTGAGACCTTTCAGAGAAGAACTTGAGGCTTTAGACCCACCATAGAAGAGCTAAAGACCTCACCTCTCTCAGAGACATGCCACTCAGGAGAACAGAGCCTTAATGAACTAAGAAAGTACGTCCAGTGAGGGCCACTCCTGTCTTCCTGGGCCACAGAATTACAAAATCCTCTCCTAGTCTAGGGCTCACTTCCAACAGACTCATGTGGAAGCTGTCCACTCTCAGCACTGCATGTGGGTTTACATGATCTGCTGATTTTATGATGTGCTTTGATTGGTCAAGTCACTTCTCTTTTGGGATGGGATGGAAAAGGATCATTGGGAACAAACAAATGTTCTTTGCTGCTTGAATGTCTAGATCAAAGGAAGAAAACAAAAACACATCAAATGGACTAAACTAGTGGCTACCTTTCTACAAATCTACAAGCAGAAAAGTGTTGTATGCAACTGTGCAATAGTTTTACAGTTTAATGGAATGCTTGTGAGTGAAAGCAAGCTGCTGATAAGGCCAAACAAGCCCCCACTTGGTACAGGGTGCAGGTTCAAGCATTTGGGACAGGCAAAGAAACTAGCTGTGCTACTGAATGTGATATCCTGATGTCATATCATTCAAAATTCCAGGAAAAAAAATATCCTGGCAAAAAATGTAAGCCCTACTTCATGTCCCAGGAGGTTTTACAAATATTTGTTTTGCCACATCAGTTATTAGTCACGACTGACTGAACTACTGTGCAAACCGTCTGCTGTCATCTCTGCCTTAAATCATTTCATCGCAGAACACTAAAGTTACTGGTAGTCAAGTCATCAGGGAGGTAAATCAAATTATGTAAGATTAGTCCAGAATGTCACACTTTAAGTACACAATATAAAAAATGCACTTTATGTTAGCATTTTCGGCCATCTATTATATCTTAACTATATTACATGGTTGCATTATATATCTAAAAAATATATGTACTGGTTTGGTAATGAAAATTAAAAGTATTTGGAACAGATATAAGAGATTTTTAATATATCTCAGATATAAGACTTTGAGACAGTGTTAAAAAAAAAAATCAAAACATCAAAAACGTGTATTGAATTGTAAAACTGTATTACTGATAAACTCTCCAGTGCATGCCAAAGGTCTCTCACTTGTTATATTTAGCTGAAACCATTATTACGTGTTCAAAACTAGGTACAAGTTATAAGAGTAAAGTGGGTGGGGCATAAGCTACGGTCATGCCCACTTTCAAATGACCAATGGCCTGAATTATTATTCAAGAAATCTGGTTGTATTGTACAGGTAATATCTCACATGCAGTGTTTTATAGGAATACTGCTTGCACCAGGACATGGTACTTGGTTTTGGATTCACTTCTGAGGCCAAACCAATCTGGGTAGTATCTGTACAATCAATACACGTGACATGTATAAAAGTAAAATCTAAAATCACACTGCATATTGTGTGAACTGTTAGACACACAAATGTTTTTTCTCTTCAATATATATTTTGAAAACCATAGAAAAAAGCCCTATGATGTGTAGAGAGGCTTATATAAATTGATGGACTATATACTGATTAAGAAACAGACCAGCACAGTTCTCACAGTTCTGTCCTTCATTTGCATGCTAACAATTGCACTCTGGACAGGCATACCCCCCGAATATTTGGCAATGCCACTTTGTATTAGCCTTACTCTGGAGATACTCTGCACTCCAGGCGGCAAACTTTAGCGTAATGAGCTAAAGTTCACTCTCAAAGTTATTCCATTCCTAAAGGGCACTATGCTGAGATAGAGGACGTCTCATACAGTGTCTCTATTCATAGCTAGGAATTAACACTGCTTCTAGAGGGCACTGTCGCCAAGTCTTGTTTGAGGCTTGAATGTGTGAGGTTTAGCTTTAAGGATATAAGAGAACCAATCCCCGAGGATTAAACTGAACACTAGTGGCAAACACATCAAGGACGTTCAAGCTGAATCCAAAAGTACAGCAGGACAGCTGTGGATAATTCTGTGGCCACTGTACATGAAGCTAGCTATGATAATCAGCTTTCACATAAGTCCCTTTTCGATCGGTTCGATCAGGCTCGACCTCTGCTAGAGTGGATCAGAAGCTGGACTCTGTGTCCAAGAAAAGAGGGAGAAACGGGAGGATAAACGGTAGAGAGATAAGACACCAGGGCGGGTCTATGGGTATGGACAGCCAGAGCAGCAGGCAGACAGACATGATGTACAGCCCACCATAATCAGATCCCACTCTCATTAATCTAAAGCCACAGCAACACTTGATGAGCGAGCGATGCATGGAAGACAAAGTCCCTCTCCAATGTCACCCTGAGCAAGCATTCGCTTCCTGTGATGCCATGGAACAGGATGTTTATTCCTGAAAGACATATGACAGGCCGGTGACCTAGGACTGGATTTCACCACTAATCAAGCTGGATTAGTTTTAGGCACAATAATTTAAACAGTCAGCAATGAAATGCATGAATCTGATCCATTGTTAATTTGCAACATCTGCAGGTTTTACAATTCTGTAAACTATGTTCAGTTAATAATGTTCTGTTATATAATAAAATGAACCCAGACCTTTGGAGCCATGTTGAATGTTCATGTTCAATCTTACTGAAATTCTGTCTATAGACAAGGTCACTTTTTTGGCAGCCAGATTACAATGCATAACTGCGATGGAGTATTCCTTACAAACTGCGATATAAAAGGCATACATAATTATAAAAAAAATAAAAATGACACACAAACTGCCAAACTACCAAGTTCCATGATCTGATAAGATCTGCCTTACGTATCATCAAACCCCCGACTGAATAAATTCCTGTACAGTAATCCTCTGTGTAACTTATGAAATTCTAGTTTCTGCACCAACATGGGCCATATGGATTATTGTGGCAGAATCTTGTATGGCTATGTGCTGACACATTATGCACTGTCTGAGTGCCTATATTTAAACTCCTACATAAAATTCCAGTTTGGGGAAAAAGGTAGCTTGGTGCTTAATAAGACTGGAAATCAAAATAAGACTTATTCAAATTGGTGTTATTACCATAAAGCTTTAGCGCTATAGGTTCATTATGAGAGATATGGTTTAATTGTCCATAAAATGGCTGTGATATACAATGATGGATAACATAAGTTCTTGTACTCTGTCGGGAGTCCACTGTTTGGTGAAAATAACACTTTAAAAGGAAATACATTACCTTAACTATAAACAACAGCTTTTCTTCTTGGACTTTTCCCCATTTTCTGCAAAATTGTGAATTGCATCATATTTCATGTTGTCTTCGCTTCATGTTTATAATTGTGACTAATAATGACGAAATTGACAAAGGTGTTAATCTCTGTATCTCACACAGCCTTTCTGTGGGGTATTGCTTTATATAATGTCATATGTCATGTTACGTTTGTAGTATTCTGTAGTGCAACACTGATTTCCAACAAGTTAAAATAGCTACCTCTAAATCCTTAATCCTCCTAATCACTCTCTGTCTCTCTCTCTCTCGCTTTCTTTCTCTCTTTCCTTCTTTCTCTCCTCTACAATAACCTTTACACTGACCAGCGTCTGGCACTGATCATGAATTCTATCTATGGGTCGGCTCCATCTTGCAGTTACTCCCTCCTGGACTAATCAGACTGGATCTAATCAGACTGGATCTGATAGATGTTCTTCTCCTGGTAGTTTTGTCTTTCTCGTCTCATCCGGGTTCGACCTGAGGAGGTTGGGTTCCGCCCTTGAGCCTGGTTCCTTTCGAGGTTTCTTCCTTACTCACGGGAGTTTTTCCTTGCCACTGTTGCCTCTGGCTTGCTCAAGGGGGGCTTGGACAGGGTTTTTCCCCACCCCCACCCTCAAATGTCTGTACATTAACTTTGTGGGGTTTTTTTTCTTTCCTTTTCTTATATACAACAAACTGATTTTCTGTGAAGCTGCTTTGAGACAGCGTTGGTTGTAAAAAGCGCTGTACAAATAAACATTGATTGATTGATTGATTTCATCATCAGCTTCACATTTCACAGAAATTGTGGTTGTCCATTAGTGTTCTCTCACTAAAATACCCAGAATGCATTGTAAAAATACAACAATATACAATTCAATATATACACAATATAATGTAAACACAATATAAAATTACACAAAATTTTGATCGCTACCTAAAAATGTAGAGGCAAATATACACATATGCAGTACCTACCTACAAAAATCATTTGGCCAGCAAAAAATAAATAAATAAATAAATTGCCAGCCTCCCGCTAGCCTCAGGGCCAAAATATAAGTAGGCTTTCTAAATGTACACCCACCATTAAGAAACATCACCAGAAAGGAGTTTCAAATGAAAATGACCATCAGCATTTCAGTTAAACCCTGTATGTTACAGTACAAATCCAGAAGAGCCAAAAATCCACAGTTCAAATATGTGTTAACTGTTACACATCATCAATTACAACCACTGTACTCATATATAGAATATTTTCGCCAAAATAACATGGATATTATTGTCAAAAGGGAAAAAAGCAATATGAATCCATGTGTGCTGGTGCATGTAATGACTCAGAAGGAACGTCTGCAAGGATATGCTGATTAAGTCCACACTGGAGGACAAGTCTCAATTTATCACCAACAATGAGTTCATGCTTGCTGTTAGGTTGCCCTGATCAATCGTTTATGAACGCCATCTGGACCACATTTAGTAGTTATTAAAACATTGCATCTAAATCTGAGGACAAAAGTGTCACAAGCTCATGAAATGCCCCAGAAGGCTGGACCCCAGGAGGTGGTGAATGATATCTTAGCCTAGTTTGGTCTCCAGAGATATCAGATTGGGTCTCAGGGGACCGAAACAGCCGCAGACTGAGGCACACTCCAAAGGTTAAAGGTCACCACTGAGCTTTTCTTGTGTAATTGTAACATTTCCCCGAGGGTGGGTCATATCAACAGCAACATGTTCCATCATACTTCTGTGTGTTTATCTGAAAGAGCAAACGTGAGCGCCAATCAAAGCAGCTCCATTAGATTTAACCAGCACGTTTTGGGTCAAGAGGGACCTTTTTTCTCCAGGAAGGAGAAAATTCTATTTAAAACTAATACCATTTCACATTTTAAAAATGATAATCTCTCAGTATATTTCACCATGATTGGACCATCATAACACGATAAAAGTGGGAAATGTATGTCCGCAGGGGTTCCACACAGTCTGCAGTCCCGTAAGGGACAATTACAAAAATAATGTTCTTTCACCGACAATAGGCCATACGAAATTGCTTCCATTAAAGAAAGAGGTACATATTAACTATTAGCATCACTTATTCTCTCAAGGTTATCAGGCAAAAACACTCCATAGACAACCCTCAACGACAGAAACCCACTTTTAACTGAGCATTACTACCATTCTTTTCATTTATATGTTAATAAAGATCACTAGCACTTCCATTAAAGAAAAACCTAGGCCCTAGTGAAGAACGAGCGCAAGAAGAGTTAATGGGGCCTGCAGTGTGTTGCCGAAGTACACTGGGTCGGTCGCCCACAATGCCGCGCAGGGCTGCCTAAGTGCTACTATGTTCATGCGCTCCCCATAATGTTTCATGAGCCTCGCTATTGACAAGTGTGAGGACAGGAACTGAGTGAGCTGCACAGCTGTGTTAGCATCACATGGCTCAGTGATATCAAGGTCATTTCAGCAACTTAATGAAGGCAGACATCTTAAAAGAAGGGTTTAAATAGTGTGTCGTAAATATGCCCATAATGTCATAGTCACCAGGTTATATATCCTGCTGTGCAGAGACCTTATGGAATTTGACTACCAGGGATGGGCACTACTACCAATACCCATACACAATGAGAGATGCAGAGCGCGTGTAGGCCTGTTTAAGTCTATGCAGTGTTAAATGCACCAAATGACCTGCAGTGTTTTAAAATAGTTTGAATTGAAAGTTATAACAACCAGCTAACACTCATATAACCACGTATACAGCCTACAGAGGTTACCCCAGCCCCCTCGCACTAAAGTTACAGTGTTATAGTCCAGGTTTTTGAATGATGCTCAATACATGGCCACTAATCGGAACAGAGCTCAGAGCTGGCGGTCTTACACTCACAGGCAGAAATAGCTTTGTTGTGTTTCTTTTCTGTCAGCCAAGAACAGACAGATGTAGCCTGGTCCGATTAATCTAAGTTTCTGCTAAAGCACACATAAATCTATGGACCCAGCCTGCCTTGTGTGAACAGTCCAAGCTGGTGGAGGTAGAGTAATGGTGTAGGGAACGCAAGAAATGGTACACAAACATGTAAAAATTGGTTTCAATTCCCAGGCCTCCATGGTCCTTTCTGTGTGGAGTTGACATGTTCTCCCCGCGTCTGCCTGGATTTCCTCTGTTTGCTCCAGTTTCCTCCCACAGCCCAAAGATGTGCCATGAGGTGAAGCAGGAATGCTAAATTGCCCCTAGGTGTGAGTGGCTGTGTATATCTGTATGTCTGCCCATTGATGGACTGGTGGCCTGTGCAGGGTGCTTCCTGCATGCAATTTACCCTGGCACCCTTTGTGAATTCAAGAAGGATGAGAAGTTTAGAAGGTGAATGAAATGCATTATTTAATAAGCCAATTATGTGACAGCAGTGCAGTGCATAAAATCACAGACAGTGGCCAGCAGCTTTGGGTAATCCCAAAATTAGATTTTCCCTTATAACAATCTCTAAAAAAGTCAGCTAAACATCCATCCATCCATCCATCCATCCATCCATCCATCCATCCATCCATCAAGCAAAAACAGTGATGAAAATGGCCGACAGAAAAGCTATGGTAAGTCAGATAACCACAAAAAAAAAAAAACATCTCAGAATGCAAAACGTGGTTGGGTGTGTCACAACAGCTAGTTGTGTTTCTCTTCGGTCAGCCAAGAACAGACAGATGAGGCTGTAGAGGCACAGGCTTAGCAAAACAGGTAACTAGCCTGGTTTGATTATTCTCAATTCCTGCTGAAGCACACGGATGGTGGGGTCAAAATTTGGCGCCATAAATCTATGGACCCAAACTGCCTTGTGTGAATAGTTCAGGCTGGTGGAGGTAGAGTAATGGTGTGGGGAATATATTCCTGCTACACTCTGGGCTATTAATAAAATTACTCAATCATCGATTGAGCACCACAGCCTATTTGAGTAGTGTTTCTGACCATGATCACAAGCTACCGTCTTCTAATGGCAGCGTAACATGGACCAGGTCACAAATCGAAGGCTGTAGGGTGCGGCAGAAAGGGACATTTGCAGCAGTGTACCTGAAGAATCTTCAGGAACTGCATAATGCAATCATGTCAACATGGACCGGGACGAATGTTTTAAACACCTTGTCGAATCCATGCCATGCACTGCAAAACTGCAACCTAAAACAACCTGTTACAAGCAATTGAATAAGATTCACGAAACTAAACAATTACTTTGATTAAAAAATCGTCTGCTTTCCTGGTGGAATAAACCTAATTCATTTGCTTGTAACAAATCAAGGCAATATATATAGGGCATAAAATCACACAGATGCATTGTGATGCTTTGATTTGAAAGCAGCATTTCAAGTGCATTGATTATTAAATAAGTCATATTCATGCCAAAATAACCAAAACAAAATGTGGTAGAAAGGGATTTGAAATTGTAAATATACAATACACAATGTACCTGTGAAGTGTAGCATCATTTCTCAGACTAAAATGACTAAATCCAATTTACTAACAGACAGTCTTCTCTTTAAAGAACAGGGACCCTCCTGAATCAATAACTCCATGATGACTTTAACTCATTTCCCTGCTGAGCACTGCAGCCATCTGCCTTCTGAAAAGGAGGACACTGGTGCCCTTTAGTGTTTATTCCGAGAGCTGCATCTACTCACGTAGCACTGGTGAGAACAGTTGCTGGCCAAGTAGCACAGAATGTATGAAATAGTGCTATTCTTAATGCTGCTAAGAGGATTTATTTCAATGAGGTTCATTTTTAAGGGTCACACAACTACCTCTTCTAGTCCTTTACATAACACTATGTTCAGCCTAATAATGACTGATGGAATCAGCCAAGCTGGAGTAGACAATTGCTAAACTGCAGGCAGCATGGCCAAACAGACAAACCTAGACATGTAGACAGAGAGACAGACAAGGGGTGCTCAGTTACCTTCTGCTCAGTCATTAGCTGTTGCTCCGTATGCTTTACGTTGAACAGAATGAGGCAGATGGGAAACAGTGTTGTGAAGGCCGAGTGGGTGGGACAAACCGCATTAGCTTTGAGGTTGGTGAGGTTGAGCTTGCCAGCAAGCGGGTAACAAGGACTATGTTACGAGATGTCATCACTATGTAGGAAAGGTCTGGAATTCTAACAAAGAGTTTCAAGCAGCTGAGGAAAGTGGTTTCTGTGGGAGAGAGTTTCACCCTCTGATGTATTCCTTCAGGCTTTGTAACTTGCAGACCAAGCAAAATGAGCCCATTTGAATCCTAAACCCATCCAGCTGACCTGAGCACTCAGCAGTATTACACATCCTAGCACTGGGGACAAGACTGAAGGTAAACAGTTCTCAAAACAAGCAGGAAGTGAAAAATGATGGACCTAGTAGAGCATTGACCAGATGCACACATGAAAAATACTGAATAAATATTTTAACTTACTAGATTTAAAAGGCTTAACTCACTATCAAGCACACTTTGATCTTCCATGCCTTCTCAGAGTTATCTAAATATAGTCACCACTGTCAGTGTTTCTCTACAAATAAAAGAGATAAATATAAAAAGCACATAGGAAGCATAAATTAGTTTGTCTGCAAAGACATGTTCTATATTTGTAACTGTAAAAAAAAAAAATTATCATAATTTATATTTTTATATGTATTTTTCACTGTGCAATTTTCAGCTAATTATTAGTGATCAATTCAGATATTCAGAATTGGTCAATTAATTATGAGGATCCTAACGACACAACCCATCCAGAGCATGAGAGCCACCACCACTTTATTTGTTAGCATTCATCTTCCAAGAGAGGGCTAAGAGACCCCCCGGATAAAAGACTGTTCAGCACTGTACTGTACACCACAAGCCTAGTTAGACCAACAGCACTGAAGCAATGCTCAGCTTACTGCTACTGATCAATTCATTGAGATGAGTGAATTAAACTGCATAGCTGTGTTGTCAGAAACATACACTAGAGGGCCTCGGTGCGCTGACTTTGGAGAAAAGTTCAGCCCTGTTTGGCTCCATGCGCAGAATTGATAAACAGTCCATGTCTCCCACTTCATCTGTAAAACACTAACATCACAGCGCTACTACTACATTCAAATTCAGTTCACTCCTACAGAGACTTGGTTCCTTCGCTCTTTTAAAGATTCATGTTAAATATAGTTTACACTTGTCTTTGACACACTCTTGTCAGTTATTGAACAGCATCAGCTGTCTAAGCTTTTAGACAGGCTAATCTGTCCTGCACTGAGAAAATGGCTTACATTTAAGGAGGCATTTCCCCCACAAGCAAAACGCTGGATGACAGTCTAATGTCAAAGCCAATCAAAGCAGATGTGATACACAGCTTAATAGAATGGGTCTGGCTGACAACCTGCACTCTCCCACACAGGCCTTCAAAACATTAGTGTCCTCTTGGCCAAGCTTTAATGCCTCTCCAGCTCCCAATATCCATCTGTAATTATAAAGACAAGCAGCTATTGCCAAAGTACCTGGCAGTGTCTGCCAAGAGCGACGTGGTACAAGGCAGGGTCCGACTGATGAGAAGTGTGACTCGTATCTCACATCTCAGGGTTTAAGAGACTAAAAGGTCAGAGAGTTGATCATAAAGGCTGCTAATCTTATATATAAACTTTGATTTTATGCTTTAGTACTTTTAGTTTGAGCAGCACTACGTAGGCCCTACAAGGAATTTTCAGCTGGCTGCCTAAATGACACTACACTGCAGCTATGAAACTCCTTGGACTGAAGGTGACCAGCAGCATTAAAGTGTTAAGCCTTTCAGGACAATTCTGGCCTTCCAAGCCTGCCATTCACTGATGCACTGCAGCTGTGGAGCAAGATATCAGCACGCAGGTATAGAAGCTTTCCAGACCAGCTCAGTGACTATATACTGTGGTCTATGGACGTCCCTGCACTAGCAGTGGGAACTGTGGAGTTGTGTGCCGTTTTGTTCATTGTTGATTATGTATTATAATACTTCTCTAAAGTGTCTGACTGTAAAGCATCCCTGATTATGGTAAAGGCACCGTATGCATAAAAGCGGTGAGCATAAAGGTCAAAAATGAGGGCCAGTTCTCATTTTACATTTCTTGAACTGTAGTAAATGGCATAAACCTGTTTAACCAAAAATTATAAGCATGCATCTTTTGTGGCAAGTGGCATGCGGGCCATTTGTGCGTTTTTGTTGATAGGTAGGCCTTTTTTTGATGAAAAATTGTGATAATCTTTGATGTTGCAATGGCCTGAACACTACTGCTAGCAGAAGTAAGGCAGCCCTTATGAGGCTGAATTCTGACAGTGACATCATAAACAACTTTCTTGAAACTCTGTACTTCCTAGAGTGTTGGACAATGCCCTGAAAAAGTGGTGATGGCTGAAGAGTAAAATATTAGGTTTCATGAAAGCAATTGCTTATTAAATTTTTGCATGGCCTCGCCCCCTGTCATACTCTCCAGCATACACTCTTTGCTCCTCAGACTTACATTTGCCTTCCTCCCTGTAAGCTGTGGAACAGTGTCCCTTCTGAGCTGAGTGCTTGTTCATCTGTGACCATGTTTAAAGCTAGTCTTAAAGCTAGTTTTGGAATTGTGATTATCACTTATGTGCACTGCATGTGTTTGTTTGTACAGGTTTGTTCATGTTAATTGTTTATTGTCTTTATTGTACAGTGTAATTTCAGTCTAAAAAACTGTATGTGTATCAAAAAGCACTTATCAAACTAAATTGTTGTTTTTATTATTTTTATTTTTATTTCATAATTATTATTACATTTAAAATTAAGTTACATTATTGACCTGTTTCAGTTTATTGTCAGTCCAGTAATCCAGTAATTTTAAGATGATTTTAACATTTAACAGTTAAACGAAGATGCATGTTCTCTTAAAAATGTAAAACGTAACGGCGCTCTAGTTACTGCCTATACAAAATGCCACTCGGGCTGAATACAGATGCTTATATTTAAGCATTCTGAATACTTGTTCTCTGAACAATTGAACATGCGTATTCAGTTACATCCCATCTTTTGTCACAGAAACTGTAAAATACACTAAATTCCAATATACCAGTGACAAGAAAGAGGATAGCTTTAGGAGTTTAAAGAAACATGAATTATAAGTGTTGGCTACATAAAACTGCAAGTCACTGGCAGTTCTGCTGCCAAAAGAATACTATAAACCCAAACACAATGTAAATCACTGGATTTAGTAATTACAGTATTACTGTCTAAATATAAATTAGTGTTGCTTTAAGTGAAATACAGAAACCGGTTTACCACTCTGCCGGCAGAATACTGTAATTTTACAGGGTATTTATAGACTGCTCAGCGCTGTGTAGGTTACCATCAGCCTCCTATTTAATGGAGTCGGCTGGTCCTGAACTCTGCAGGTAGCCTCCTCCACTCTCACAGATGGCCACTTATCAGAAATCAGAAAATAAATCGCCAGGCAATTTGTCATCTGCGATTTAGTTAATATGACTCATGGCTCATAGAGGGCAGGAAATAAATGACTATTTTGCCTCAAAAAAAAAGAAAACAGTCTCGTTACATCGTCCATCTCCCTATTCCGGGAGAGAGATGTTTTGGCCATATGAACCCATCAGTGCCCAAAAACGCACAGAGAAATGTCGTTCTCTGGCATTAATAACTCAAAAGCACTACACTTTACAAATTGACCCGTGCCGTGTGTTGGAAGTGGGCAGGCTGTATTTCACTCCAGTCTGTTTTCAATTGCCATTGCTCAGCGGTTTCTGCTCCTAATATCAATCACCCATCCATTTATTTCAGGCCGAGGGGAGGGGCAGCCATCTAATGGACGACTGCAAGCAATTTCTATGATGAATCCACAAAATCATCTGTAGATGGGTTAAAGAATGCTTATCCACCGGATTTATTGTGCAGTAGCTGTACTGTTTGATATACTGTGCAACACTTCCTCAGAGACAGATTTATAAGCTGTATCCTCCTGCATGTGTGTTTTTCACTTTGCTAATTGATGACCCGATATTAGTGAAGTAATACCGGAGACCAGACATGAAAGCTCCTTAAAAGGTCTTAGGAAAGCTTACTGATGGTGCAGAGTGCTAACAAAAGGATTTGTTGTTTAAGCAACAGAAAACGTGATGGACTGGGATAACGAAAATATCACCACTGTGACTTTTATACCAATAGCACACATTTAAGTGTGCTGCTGATATCATACAAAGCGAACAAAGCTCTGAACATATATCAAATGTGCTTTAATACCAGCACCTTCTTCTAAAGTAGTAGTCTTTTGCTTTACAGATAGAGTCACACACATAATTCTTTTTGCCAGATGAACTTCAATGCATTCCAATCATTCAATTCAACTCAACTTTGTCATTATACCAATACAGGGTTGTACAGTATAACGAAACACACCTTCTCCAGAACAACCTTCTCCAGTGCAGTTGAAGAATGTATGTATGTATGTATGTATGTATGTATGTATTATATATATAGTGTAGTGCAAAGACAATACAATGTGTGCAAACAGTACAGTACAGTACAGTACAGTATGTGTACAGGACATGTGCAAAGAGTAGCGCAGTATCAGTAAGTATGTGGTTTAAACAGTATGGATATATAACGTGTACAGTGCAGGAGGGAAAATAGCAGCTTAATGTTCAGTAACAGCCAAATTGCTTTGTACAGATGTTCAGTATAGATAAATAAATATAGATAAATAAGAACAAAATAAAAACAAAACTGGATGTTCAAGTATACAGGTTTGATTTAAAGTGTGGTGCAAACAGTCCTGTGAGGTAGTGGAACTAGAAATCAGTAAAGCTTATTTCAATCAGTTTGTTTCTGACTAATTTCTTGTTTTTTAGTTATAGTAGTTATTTAGGGGTGAAAACAGGTTTAGAGTTTGAAGTCAGCTTGCTGTCACACTGTTTTTCTGAATCTGACCAAAGGAGCAGCAGGTCAAATAAGAGTAAGCATAGCGATGTCCTGCTATTGAAGGTATGATACCACCTTTTATTACCTTTTATTATTACTATTACTTTTTTAAATTGCATAACAATCTTTAAAATAAGAGACGCATTTCCAACGGGCTGCATCGATGTGCCGTGGGGTGCACAGTGCTCTGCTTCTACTCCTTGCAGGCAGATCTACAAATATCAGATGTCAAAATGGGGGCATAAACATAAACAAACATAAAAATCAATCCAAGTCTGCCACTTCTGGCCATGTCAAAATGTGCTGTGTTTTTGGTTTTAATTACAAAACAAAGAAATTTAAGCTCCATGTTATATTATCTATTATTACAATAGCTCCCTGGTGTTTTTTGCTGTGGTATTGCTTCGGCAACATATTGAGGAATGGATCATACTGAACTCCAAATTTTGGTGCCGTGACAACATCAGGTTAATGATTACCTTGTAGAAATTATTCAATATAAACTGCCAGTTTTTGTTTGAGCTGAAGTAGAAATATAACTGCACCACAATGCGAGTTGTTCACTGGTGTTCAATGGCATAATACAGTTTATGGGGATGGTGCCATCTGACCTAACTGGTATGTAAGGTAATGCATACATGGCATTAAAATGACAGACCATAATCAGAACAGTTATCCTTGCATGGCAGCCATCAAAGCACCAACTAATGTAAGGCTGTCATGATTAATCATTTGATTCAAAAATGTACTGGCTTAAAAAAATTGGTCTTTGGCAATGAGTAGGTTGTTGTCTAATTATGATAATGCATAATTTGAATCTGCCTACTAGTATATTGTATAGCATGAAGCACAGCCTTCCATATATATATATTTTTTTCCCCAAAAGTATTTTGGAATCTCTGAGCAGTTATGCAAGCTGTGTTTTAAGTTTTATCTAAAAATACTGACTACCCAGTTAGTCATCATCATAATCATTAGACTGCTTAATTAATTAATGTAATCCATAGAGACAGCCCAACTTTAAGGTCTCCTGGAAAGATACTGTTCCAAATTTCCAAGTCCACCCACATATCACACAGCAGTAAACACACTGCATGTACCCAGTGTTCATTTTGAGCTCAAATTAGGGCGAGTTCTGCCTGACAGTTTTTCCAGCCTGCTCGCAGAAAGTAAGTTTGCTGTCTCACCTTGACAGTGTGTCATCTTGCAGGCGGAGGAGCCCGAGGGTAGCGGGAGATGCAGAGGCTGATGAGCAGATGGGACAGAGTAACACCACATCCAGCTCCGCCACAGCATATTAGCTCCTTTTACAGCACTGGGCACCCAGAGCGAATTACATGCAGGGAAAGCTGGCACACAGAACACAGGTAAATATGCTGACCATAAAAACACACACCTCATTCAGAAACCTTTTAAACATCTTATCATCATCACTGGATGAACACACATGAATGCAAGTCAAAGCTGCTCAGAGTGCTGTTATATGCAGTTCTCCGCATTGTTCACAGCACTGGTGATGTGTCCAAAGCAATGCCTCTAAAAGCAACAGAGACAATTGTGAATGTGTTACCTGATGGATGAGAAACTGCGTAATGATACTTTTCAGAAGTAGGACAGACATGCAGGACATTGTAATGCAAAGGTTTTGGACAGCAAATAAAATGACAGCATTTGAACTACTGGCCCTGCAAACCCTGAAAAGCAATCACAGCCATGTACCTTAATCACAGCCAGGTCACTGGACAAAAAATTATTCACCTTGTATGTTTACAGTGGTAGTTACTTCAGGTTCCAGCAGGTAACGTTGCATGAGGATAACAGGGCAATGCAGGGTGTGTGACAGGATTCACAGATTACAGATTTACAGGAAATTGTGCCAGGGAAGGAATCCACCAAATCTGGCTCAACTGCACCATTCTTTGATGTAAGAGAGGCTGAACACTGATGTGCTCTACATCCATAAACTTCTCCAGTACATGTCAAATCAAATCACAGCTGTTCGTGGAGATATTTCACACTATTAGGTCTGTTTCAGACACAGATGGCTTCCTTTTCTGTGCAGTAAGCTGACAAAACCACTACAACAGTGTACACTAATGTGACATTCTTCTAAATATATCAAAAGTTCATGAGCCTGTAGATTATGTATGGTATCATCTTGGGCTGAGATAGTCATGGGAGGGTTGAAAACTATTTAAGAGATTTTGAATTTCTCCAAACTATTGGTTTAAAGAAGCCCACAGGACTCTTATGAACTCTATGGGACCCCCACTCATTCAGGCAGTTAAGGGAAGCTGACAGGGAATGTATGCGATCCAGTATTACCGTGTATACATCTTAGGCAGCTGGCATATTAAGGCAACATAAATGAGGAAGAACAGCTTGCTGCACACCTCAGGAGAGGTAGGGGCAGAATGGGAGTGAGACCATGAGTTTTCTCTAAGAGTGAGAGTGTGCGCATGTTACTCTGAGACCTGGGGAGAGAGTGCATCTGGCAAGACAGCTGTTTGCGGTGTAGCAGGGTATACTGATCACACAGCGCAGAGATAAATCACAAGTTATGCAGCATTACAGACTTCGCACGGACTCAGGTAGTATAGGTAGACACTATGAATAACACCCGTCAACACATCCATCACTAAAGCAACCACATATCAATGAAATCGACGCTGACTGGCACATAAATTAAGATAAATAAAATGTAAATAAAACTAAATATAATAAAATAAAAAAATAAATAAAAATAAAAAAAAACAAGCAAGTAGATGGTTTTCTCCCCAAGATGGAAACCAAATCACACTCCAATAAAATTCTGCGGTTTTTACACTGGTGTCTTCATTGTTTCTACAACAGAATGTTTGAGCAATCAATTGTGATGATGTGAAATGGATTAAAAGTGAGTGAAAAGCTGTGGGGGTTACTCAGTTACTATAGGGGCTTACTCCAATTAAAACTTCAAAGCATGCTTAATTGGTGTAGTTTTTATTAATTATATTAATTATTATTAGCTTCTGGATGCTTCCAGAGTGTCTTCATATAGAAGCATTTAGAAGAGACTATGCCGCTAAAAAGCACTACTGCCTATTAAAATAGAATATCTTTTGTTGTCCTAATATATAATGAAGCCTACAGACTATAACTAAGCATCTGGCTTCTGCAGAACGCCAGGGACATATAAGGCTACTAATTTATTTTTACGTCGAACCAAAATCCTCCTTTTGGTACATACCGGGTTAGCCTAAAGTGTTACACATGGGTCAGGGTTGGCCTGTGAAAATGTTGAATTAAGCTCCCCCCCCTAAACACCTCTTACTCTTCAGGAGAACAAACATAATTGATTTAAAACGTAACTTTAAATTACAGTCCTATGTTTATTCTGTATTTGAAGCCAAAGGGCAAAGCTCTACGCAATCTACTGTGTTTATTTATAAATCTCACAAATCATTGTATTAAAAGGGGAAACGTTATACACTCTTTCCTCAAGCTAAAACTGTTTCCTGGGGTCTTAATGAAATATCTGTCACATGCTCTGGAAGAAAGATCACAAAGATTAAGCATCACAGCTCCCTTCTCTTATCTAGCTGCCTTGTTCAGATGGGTCAGTTTGAGTCACTCATTTTACTCTCACATTATTCACATGTTGATCAAATGCCGCCCATCTTACAGACATTCAACTGACAAACTAATAACGGTAATGCTATTGTAGACAATTACATGTCTGTTAATACGTTACCTCAGCTGTTAAGAGTTAGCTACTGCTTAAAAGCCAAAGAAACGCAGAGCACAATCATTTTAAAATGCTTACACTGCCTTCGTTAGCAGTTTTGCCATGAGCAGTTGCTATTGATCCCCCTTTTAGGAGAGGTTGGAAAACCTGCCTGCTTCATATTCTTATTCACCAGATTCTTGTTCCCGTTTTTTGTTCCACCTTAAATGATGCACAGCTAACAGCAGTTGCCTGATTCGACAGAATGTTACTGCACCATTTAAGGTGGAGCGAGGAAATTCAAATAAGAAGCTGACACAAATGTTAACCACTCTGGTGAAGCCAACAACAGAGCAGTTCCCATTATAAGCTCTTAGCTTCCACACAATGCTAGCAGCTTCCCTTCACAAAAGTAGTCTGAAGCTGTGGGAGGAGCTACTTTAATAGGGGGCAGTACAATGCTAATAGGTCCACTGTTGACATATGAAGGGGAGTCAAATCCCATGTTTTCTAATCTGGCCAGTCCACAAACTGTGAAACCCAGTCAGTTTTATGGGCACTCCAGATACCCAAAATATATAAGCCCAGGAACACTGAGTTCTTCATGTCCCCATTAAGGACAACTGCACCCACTATTGCATTTAACGCTGGAAACTAGCAACTCTAAAAGTGTACTCCAATTTCTCAATAGGCTGAACAGCAGTTGCAAACATTGCTTACTCTCTCATTCAATCTAATGTCATATACTATTAAATAACAAAGCCTGAAAGGGTCAATTCATAATCAAGTAACCAAGACGCTCTAACTATCTGTCTATTTACTGTCTCAGGTCACCAGAAGTAGTGGACAGGGGTGAAAATGCTCTGCTTTTCAGCCTTTAAACAGAAGTACCTAGTTCACCCTCGGACTTGAAACATACCCTGACAATGAGTGCGCTATCCATGCCTCCTGTAACACAGAGTTGCAACCCGACACGAAGCCACGCAGGAGCCAGTCAGGCCAGCAATGAAGACTGATGGTCAGTAATGCAGTTAGTATGCAGCCACAGCGAGCAGTGGAATCCAGCCATGGCTGAACGAGATATAAAAAAAACTAGTCTGAACAACCACTTCAAAACAGACAGCACTCTCAATATGCTAGTCACGGCAAACAAGTTTAGATGACATCACAGTCACATTGCAAACTGGTTTAACTAACATTATAGTTGATGATGACATGGACAGTCAGCTCACATAATTATGACCACCAGCTTATACCCAGAGTAAACACTGTGTGCATTACAAACAGCAGCTCAGTGTACTGGGAGTGGCCCAATTAGGTCCTGGTTCGTTGTCACAGTTATGTGGAGCCATGCTGCGGGTGAGTACATGGAGAGGATCCTTAAGGGAAACGCAATGATCCAGGTGGTCTCATTGACACTTAATTGTGTTCACGTCTGGGGAATTAGGGGACCAGGGTAGGGCTTGGAGGTCTTGGTCATGCTTTTCCAACCAATGGCGCATTGTCTTGCTGGCCCCAGGGAAAGGCAATTAGCATGTATGGGTGTACATGATCCGCAAGGATGGATTCATACCCAGATCAGTTGGGCGTGCCTTCCACATGGACGAGAGGGCTCAGAGAATGCAACGAAAATGTGCCTTCATGAGTTTTGCGCTTCCGCCATCGAAAGTAGGAAGTGGTCATAATACTGTGTAGTAGGGGTGGGCAATATGACATCGCGTCATACTGACATCCGATAATCCCCAACGCACTTTTCCAGGACTAGAGTAAATATCGTCAGTATTTAGAACAGTGACCAGCAGCGTGTTTTTTTTAATTATCAAATGAAGCCTCATTAGCCATGTTTAACTGTAATAGTAGCATATGCATGTTGTTTATCGTAGTATGTTGTTTTTGCCCCTATAACATCTCGATTTTTCCTCTAACCCAAAACCATCCTTTTCTCCTCTGACCCATTACAGTGGAATTTACTGCCCTTGTGAAAGGCGAACTTCAGAAGTAGCACAGCAGAGACTTTATGGTCTTGTCTCCTGTCACCCTGGGCTGGTATTAGTCATCAATCTTTGCTCAAGGGAGCCAAAACAAAGGCAAAGGCAGAGCATGGGGTAAAACAACTAGGGCTTATGAAGTGAAGTTCCCTCCTTTAATTGTAGATTAGGAATAGCTATACTGTATGTGCTGTCAGTGGAGTTGTAATGTAAACTAGGGCACCAAAAAACTACTGATATCATGTTCGGAAATAACTGTACCTATACAGACAGCAATAAAACAAACCAGTCTTCTTATGTAACATTTTCCAATTTCTAAACTCCGATTATGGAGTCTCAAATCCATATGAACATTAGAATTATTATATTTTTCCATAAGCAGCTCTCATCTGTTCAGCATCAGTGCACATATGAGGTGTTTTTGAGCTTGTTATTATGCTTGACTTGCTCACTCTGTTGTCTTGGCCCAATCCCTTTCACTCACTGGTAGATCTCTGTTTGGCATGTACCACAGTTGAGTTCCATTAATCAGGCCTGCTAGTATGAGGGCTGAATGTCAAAGCTTTATTCCCCTGCATGCACCCATCTACAACAAGGAGAGCATTAACCTTCGACACGCCTTCATTTCCAATTCCCAAAGACTTGGCAATGAAGGGAAGGAGAAAACTTCTCAGATTGTTTTCTTCTGGAGCCGACGGAGTGAATGGCTTGGTGTGCGTGTTGCTGGCTCTGCTATAAATAAGCTTGGCCGCAGGGGGAGGAGGGAGCGAGCGCAGGGGCTGACAGCAGAGGGCAATGTGGCCTTGTCTCCCTGGGAGATGCCAATTAAAACTGGACCCAAACCTAGAGCCTACCACCACTCTACAGCAATATGAAAAATACTCCAGTCAGACAGCAAAAAGTATTTCCTTCCACCCCGAAGGATCTGCATTTCTTAATTGAGGCTCAAACACTTTTCAAAGGAACATAAACTCTGATTTCCTGACTTAATAAGCTATTTACTGTGTATTAACTCTGTGTTGAGCTGCAAGCAAGGAAGGAGGAATGAAAGGAGTACCCACCACTGTGTTCACACCTCAGTTCATACCTCTCCACAAAGACATGGATAAAAAGAACACCATCATTTGTTTTTTTAATAAACATGCATGCCCACAATGAATGTGGCCAATGTGAAAACTGATGTAACGAAGACATGGAAGTATTGGACTGTGTGCACATACTTTTTAACAAAGAGCAAAATACTTTTCACCTAAACCAAAGCTTCACCTTTACCTCACCTACATAGGTTAAGAAGAAATAAAATTTTAAAAAAAATAAATAAAAGTTGATTAATATCACCAGTTATCTACAGTTACAGCCAAGGGGTAACCAACCTGTGGACACAAACTACCCAGACAAACATCATCTGCTTTGCTAGCTGATAAAGCTACAAGACAATTCAAAACAACCAGCAAAATACAACTGCTGAGTAAAGAAATAATGCTGCTAGAAATATTCAATCAAGGCAGACAGCTGACAAAAACAGCGATACATTCTTAACTAGACAGTCCACACAGAGCCATGTGGTTTCAAGAATAGTCCAGGCACTTACCTTGCCCCTGGGCATCCACTAACTCGAAGTGAAGAATCCATAGGATAGAGACTGTGATCAAGAAAGGGGACCCAGAACAAACTGCAGCACACCCCACTCTGTCTGAGACCATAGCCATGGCACCATTGGATGCTGAAAGACAAAAATAAAACAAAAGTAATTAAAAAACACTTTTGGATAAAATATATAAATAGTAGATCCAATATATCTAATGCCTCAATATTAGATGTATTCATTTTAGGAGTATAACCTGTTGCATGACACCAGTAAGCTAAATAGATTTTATGTTTGGTGTTAGCATTACCAGACTCTAATGCTTATTTTGGAGGTGGTTTTTACCAATGTGTCTCAGTCTGGAGGCTCTGGCTGCTCAAACTGGATGTCAAAGTGTCATTTGTCACTAAAGAAGCACAAACAGTGACAGTGTCATATCCAGAGTGATAGCAGTGCTGGGATTTGATCCGGAGTTACTGCCGCCTACATCATAACCACTCCAACCCTTGCAGACTGGTCGGAATGGCGATCCTTGGGCACACAAATCTAATCCGATCACTTGCAAATAACAGCAGATAGTCATCTAAAAGACCTGCTTTAAAAAACAAATCGGATTCGTCTTCAGTCTGAACATGGCCATAAGGATAGGTGACCTTATGATAAGCCCAGACCTCCTTGGATATTGTTTGTATGCCTGAAAAGCCTTAAAGCTTGGCAACTAACCATGCAGTTTTCAAAGTAAGGGTAGCTGATTTAGCTGATGGACCATTCCATTCTACTTCCCAAAATATCTGACTTTTACATCCAATTCTGTTTTAAAATGTAGAATATCTAGACAATATCTATAATGAGGTGATTGTGTAATATGACTATCAGTGTTTTAAACTGCTACTAAACTGTATATTTTAGGGTTTTCTGTTTTGTCTAAATTACTGTTTATACCCTAGGAATGCACTCTGTTGATTTCTTGGTTTATCCAATTCACAGTTATGCTTATTCATGTGTATTAATGGGTGGTACTCCTTATCTATCTCATTTCCAAATTTGCTGAACTTAGGAGCATCCATCAATTCCTGTTCTTTCCAGCACCCCATGGGAAAAAGTCAGAAAGGATAAGATCACATACACATTCTTGCATCACACCCAATATGTATATATCCATCAAGCCTTCCAGCTCAGCTTTTTAACTCATTTGTGTCCAAAAATTAAAGAGAAACTTTATTTGCTTTGTTACACATTTATAGTAACAAGCAATGACAATCTGCATGACAAGCAACATTACTTAAGATACAGGAATCAAATACTTAGTCCAGACTGCAAATCAATAGAGTTTCTCTTCACAACATACTGTATGTACATTGACTGTGATTAGACCCTCAGACTTCTGAACGGCTGCTTTTAAAAATATATCAAAACAGCAGGATGCAGCGTCTGGTTCACTAATGGCCTTTCATAAAAATGCATGGAATTGTGTTCAATATAAAGTCAGTCTGAGAGGACACTTTCACCATATAAAACAGCCAAGCTGGCTTTAATTCACTGAGTGTGCGGGTATTAAATATTAGTCTCCACCCTGAGAGGCCCACTCATTAAACACAAAGCTTTTATGAACCAACAATTCATCAAAATTTAACGACAAGTTTGGTAGCTGTGCATTCAGGCACGAAATTTATGTAGTTATCATTACGCTTAATGAAGCATTATTTCTCCATGATACGAGCCAATAAAAACTGCCCAGCAGATATAGACTGCAGTTTAAATGGGGACCTGGCAGATTTTGCAGCCCAGGATTAATACTGGGTTCAGTACAAGATTGACATTTCTGTACATAATACATTCTGCTTGCAGGCAAGCTCAGCACAATGTCAACGGGCTGCATGCACTTCTCTACAACTTGCTGATATAATGCAAGACAGTGTTACCACAGAATTGCACCTATACCTTGTATCCACATACAGACTTAGTACAGATGATCTAACCTGGGATTAACCAGCAATGCCAATGTTGTTTCATCTACAGAATGTAGAACAGCATTTATATCATTGTAGCTGAATGAGGAGAGGACAGTATACAAACTGACATACAGTGGTCCTCAAACACTGCTGTCTCTTCACTATAAATCTCGAATTTACAATAGAGGGCATTAAAACGGGCCACTTCCAAAATTCCTTAACTGTTTTGTAACAATATTAATATTAACATTTACATAAATTTACATGCATCAGGTCACATTATAGCCCAGGGAAACCACCTCAACAGAGGACCAGCAACAAAACTGATGGCCTATGTGGAGAAATTAACCATATCAGGACTGCACCTGTCCCGAGGAATTGTCAGAGGGCATGCCTGATGTTCACCTTTAAACCAAGCTGAAGTTGGCATCTTATTCACCAGCTTTTTAAATCAAAAGCTCCATTCCAACCTAAAATGATACAGCTTGTACAGAGCCAACAGGTAATGGCAGCGGCATTTAAGGTGGAACAGTGAATTGGCAAAACAAGCCGTCAAAGAGGAGGCCAGCTTGAACTACCAGATCTTTAACTACTCTGAATTAAAGATGTGTGGGATCAGATTCCACTCCAGACAGTTCCTCAAACCTTGGAAGTAGCTTCGCTCAGCGTTTATCACTAAAGAGACTAAGGAGAGGAGCAGTTACACCTTTATTAGAACCAAAACACCAACAGCAGTCTGTAAGTAGCAGCCATGTTGTGTGACTATCAGTTTTTGCTGGTTGAAGCAGATCATCTTAAAGCTAAAGATCCACAGTGAGTAACAGCTTTAATTTACTTTGTGCTGATGTTGAAACTACTAACACCAGCGTAGATACCAAATAGTAGGAGCATGTAACTTATTTACACAGTGGCATATTTTATCCTTGTGTATATTTCAACATGTTGCATCTCACGGTAAACCAGCCAATCAGAGCAGAGCTCATAATATTATTTAGGTCACCATAAAATGGAAAACTCTTCATTCTGGAGCCAAAACGTAGGATGTAAATGGGCGTGTAAAACTGTAACTGGACAGACATAGATCCTTTGTAGACAGAAAATAACCTAAAATACTGAATCCATGGCAGCTGTTAGTTTTAGCCGGGTAGTGAAAGCAGCTGATTATTGTAGAAACCAAAAAACTCACTTTAAATAAGGAATAAAGGCATTTTATGGCACCTTTAAAACTATAAGATTAGGCTGTATAGAGGTCACTCCATTCACTTCATGCCTATGCAAAGTGGCCTTCCATACCTTCCAGTCTGTAGCAGCATACTCCCACTTTCCTTCGTCACCAGTGCCCAGCATGTATTCCAGTCAGACTAGTGACCAATGCACATCACCTGACCTGGTCCCCTAAGTGCCATCACTCACCCTGGCGCCTCACAACAGGGAATGCCTCTGAGCAGAGGTAAAAATCAATAGCCTTCCATTTTACATCACACCCATTCATTTCTCCATCAATACAGCCTTGGCTGGAATTAAATGCACAGGCATTTACATAGGCGCAGCTAAATCATGCCATGTTGCAGCAGTTCTAAGAACAGGGAAAGACAGCTACCGAGCTGTAAAGCAGTAGGAGCTGTGGCCTTGGGCCTTATACACCTCCAAGAAACAAGGCAATTTGCAAAAACACAATTCATTGCTCCCCATAGAGAAAAAAAACGATTTAAATTCAGATTCCTTATATGGGGATTTAACTAGCTACAAAATAGCACAGACCCTTATTCAGCTCTGACTGGAGTAAAAACTGTTTTACAGAAAAATCTCTAACATTGTTCCACAACTCTGAGTCTACCAGCATCGCTGGTCACCAGCAATGGATGCTAGAGTGTCCATACATTCTCTTTACTCTCTGACTCTGGACATTCTGATGAAAGACATTGTGAAGCAGTAGAGAGTATGAGATTGAGTAGTGAGTGTTTAATTACCAGCTTTAAACTACATTAGCGCTGCTGCGGTTCTGTGGTAAAGACAGACGTCAGTCCAAAAGAAACAGAGATGCTTACAGAGTTCTGCAGTTCTTGGGACAATGTCATTAAGTCACTTTAAACAAGAGACGTGTGTGTGTGTATATATATATAGATAGATAGATAGATAGATAGATAGATAGATAGATCCACTCTCTCTCAGACTATCCTTGCCTAATAAATGTACATATCAGAGAATTTCTACACACTCCTCCTCTCTTTGTATATTCTTTATTCGGTTATTCAATATATCTGGGGTTTTTTTCTCTTTATTTTAATGTTTAGTTAGTATGTGTACAAATGTTGAGCTGTTAAGTATCACCCTGAGCCTCACCACAAGCATTTCAATGCATAAAGGTTCTCACGTTGTGCAAATGACAAAGAAACCTGAAACTTGGAACATAAACAATTACTAGAAACAGAATAAGGAACGAAAAACCAAAAACAGACAACGTTCTTTCACAGAAGGTAATGGAAAAGAGGATAAAGATAAGATTAAGAAGGTGGACAGGAAAAGTGAAATGAGACACGGTCAAATACGATTGCCAACCGAGTCTCTTAGAAGAGGAACACGACAACATCCAGTTTTAAAAGAACCGTAATAAGATTTTTAATAATTGTTCAGCCTGAAGCTGTGCATCAATACTTCTAACAAGAGGCTGGCGAACAGGAAACCAACTTAAGTCTCTATTTAAACAAAACATTTTAAACACAAACGCGGATTTGAGGTTCATTTTAAATAAATAAACATGCCACTGTTTGTACACCATCAGCCGTTTGAACCAGAAACGTTGGCGCCAAGCTTGTAGCTAGCCTAGCTAGCCGGTTTACAAACACAGCCAATATTATCAGAGTTAACGTTGGAGCCTGTAAACGTTTTAGACCTTGTTTTTTATACCGTGTTCTTACCTGGAGTTTAATTAGCATCTTTTTAGCCGTTTCCTTCATAAACACACAGCTGTAACTGAAAACATGCGCTGGTTGGTGAGCTTAGTGAAGGAGAGTCGATTCCAAAGAAGTCGGTTCTATGACCAGTCTGAATCTGAAGCTTTGTCCACACGTATACGGTTATACGACCTGAGGAGGATGGGTTCCCCCTCGAGCCTGGTTCTCTCGGGGTTTCTTCCTTACTCAAGGGAGTTTTTCCTCGCCACTGTTGTCTCTGACTTCCTCACAGGGGGCTTGGACCCGGTTTCCCTTTCCTACGTCTGTACATGGACTCCTATATATTAACTGTTTTTCTGTGAAACTGATTTGAGACAACGTTAGCGCTATACAAATAAACATTGACTGGTTGATAATATTATATAGTATACAGGGAGGGGGGGTGTTCCTAATTTGTTTTTGGGAATAATCCTGTCCACATGGACACTGTTTTGAAAAAGTCCTCGTCAACGCGAAAACGCCAAAACGCACTCCAAGAGCAGCCAAGCCCTCAGGCAGTGATATAACACTAACCCTATAGCCATGCTGGCCAATCAGAAGCCTGGCTCTGTCTCACGCCACGCCCTTATGTTTCTACACTAGTGAATGCCCTTTAACGGTACTGCACTACTTTACATTATGCAGTTCGGCAATGTGCGAGTCAAACTTGTAGCGAGTCATGTTAGCAATGTTAAACCAGCACTATTGTAGCTAAACCGCCTCCTGTAAATAACTGAAAAAAAAAACGGCGCGCGCTCTGACGTCAAATACAGGAGACACCGACGCACACTCGACTTTTCAAACCCACAACTTCCTGTCTACAACAAGGCAACAGATCATTGCATAATTAGTCTTTACCATCTGAGCTTTTGTACAGGCCATGTTTAAATGTTTTACGTGTATTTCTACTATGCTAATTTGAGAGGATTAGCAGAAGTTTCTGCATTAAAAGAATGTAACGCTTCGGCCCGGATAATGGGGGAGAGCCTTCGAGGTAGCCAAGAGGAGAGGAGTTAGCAGAAGCACTTGAGCCACACAGACCTTAGTGCGGGTACTCCAGTAAACTCGTTTATTCACAGTTACTAACTGAAATCAGTCTCCCGGCCACAACGGTCCACTTATACATAAGTTTGACTGTAGTTGAGCTGTAGCGTTACAGAGAGTATAAACAAATAAAGGATGAGAATGGAAGGAAAACCGCTCAGCACCAACTCTCTTCTCCACTCTGCTCTCTTCTTCTGCAGAGGCCACACTGGGATATGCAAATACAATGCCCCTTTTTTAAAGGCACAGCATAAATTTGACTGTTACAAGAAGAGTGTCCTCTTTATAGGAAATGTTAACTTATTCTCATTCAGAACAATAACAAAACATGCAGTCCTCCTATAATTGCCTATACTCGCCTGCAAAGGTAAAGCAGCTATGTAGACGTCTTGGTCACTGAGTATGTTTAGGTTTGATTTTGCATTGGATAAGAACACTTGAGCCACCCTCTCCTGATCAGTGTTTCCATCAATACTCAGGCACAGTTCAAAAGAGAAGTCAGAGGGCAGTGAATCCGTTTAGAGGCCAGCTCAGTGCTGGCCACAGGCCCAGTGGTAACAGATTGGAGTGGCACAGTCTGCCATAACCAAGCGCCGGCATTGCTCATAGCTTCACCCCCTCCTTCTGCCTGCCTCCCTTTAGATCAACACGCACTGTGCCACTCAAACACAGCAACCTGTTCGAGATTAGCCACCCTATTTTGTTCCGCCGAGCCGCTCAAAAACGTTTCATTCTTATCTCGTCATTTGTGCCTTGCTGAAATGGATGACGACAGATGGGAACTGTCCAGAGTCCCGAATCTTCCATGGCTTTCACACTGTAGAGGTGGAGGACAGCACACACATGCTGTCAGTCAAACTGCCAGAACCTAATTATGCGGCCTTGTCATGCCAAGGAAGAAAGCAAAGAACCAATATCGGTCTTGGAGGTGCAAGTGTTCTGCTGTCGCTTTCGGCAAACATTTCAACAAGCCGTCTCAGGCGCGGTAGTCTCCTGGCAAAGCCGAGAACGCTCAGATCCCCTTCTCTAATGAGAGGAGAGCCTTTGGAAGGTGTTGGGTCACAAACCAATTAAGCCTTCCATTATGAACCTGCGTAAGGGGAACTCTTGTTATTGTAAGTATGTTCGCATCCAAATTTAAAACGAGTTCAGCTTCCTTTGTCAAAGTCCAGTGTCAAAGTCTATTCCCACTTTTTACAGGTGAAGATTTGAGTTTAATCCATCAGATCCTTGATCCTTGAGTGAGAGTCAGTGAGAGCCACTTATTTAGTGGGTAAGCAGCCTTAGTTCCCCTTGCACCATCCATACAGACTGGTTCTAGCCAGTTACTGTGTGACTGTGACATATTGTCTCTGTTGAAACAAAATCTCCAGAATGCTAGCTTTTCAACTTTGACTTAGAACAGAGGCTAAAGTAAGCGTGAGCGCTGTCCCCTCACAGCAAGAAGGGCCTGGGTTCAATTCCAGTTATCTGCCCTGTGATGAACTAGTGGCCTGTCCAGAGTGTATCCTGTTTTCTGCCCTTTGAGGGGTGGAATGGGCTCCAGCACACCCACCACACGCCCCCTACCACCGAGTAGGATAAAGCGGTTTAGAAGATGAGTGAGTTTAGTTTTAGTCTCAATGATGCATTTGCAGTTTTGTTTATCTGTTCTAAAAGGAATAGTTTTCATTTCGGTTTATTCTGTTTTCAGCTTTAGTTTTATTTTCTTAGACTTTTGATGAACGCTGTAAGAGTAAGTAGTTGATAAGGGCAGAATGGAATTAGGTACAGTAGACTGAGCCCAGATCTTGTCTCAAGCTTTCTTTAAAAGCAGCCAAATCCAGAGGGTGTCCATTTCAAGTCACTGCACAGATCAAATTCTATTTTTTTTAAAGGTTTTTATTTAAATGTTGTGCTTTTGAAAACTGTCATTTATTACTTTTACTACATCTCAGCACATTTTCTTTTACTGTTTTTACAGGATCCAAGACTCAAAAGGGGAGATTCTGGTCAACACTGGATACCAAGACAAGCATAAAAGCAAAATAAATAAGCTATGACATTTAATATCTAAATCGAGCAACTTCAAGTATTGTTCATTTTATAGTCATGTTTAGCTTTCGGTATATTTTCCTCTAGTACAATTTATCACTGTGACATTGGCATGGTTGCAAATTCATCCTTGCCGTTCATATCCTGCCTTATAGTGATTTGATCATCTTTATACAGAAAATGCCACTTGTTTTTTTTTTCAACACAGAACAACATTAACCATTTCAAGGCTGTGGTTATATTTTGTATGCTTTTCCAGTTATTAAGACTAATTTACATGTTACATTCATGAAGTATGTGAGTACAAACTGCTCAGCCAATGAGATGATTAGCTTGTGATGTTAGACTTGTAACGATGGAGGAACCTTTTTTGGTACAAGACATTCTCCATCAGTCCTAAGAGGCATATTGCCATGCACAGAGCCATTAAGTGTGCTTTTGAGCATTTCTAGTTCTATACATAGAATCATTGTCTTTACCAAAGAACCCTTAAAGGATTATCTCATTACCCACCAAATGCAACAGGTATTCTTACTTGGTGTATAATTAGTGTTTTTTTTTTAAAGTTTGTTTTTATTACTTAAACCCAGTAAACAAAAGCTTACATGGTGTATCATATAGCAAACAGAGGAAGGAAGGTTAGTCATCTAAAAGACATAGTGTAGTGGTATTATATATTTTCTAATATGTTAAATTTAGAAAATAAACAGAAAACATTGTGATGTACTGTTTGGACACTCGTTTGGCAGCAGTTTGCTGTTTTCAGGCTTTTTATACATCATAACATTTCACAGATCATACAAGGGATGACGTGAAGAATGGTCTATAATGAACTCTGAGAGTTGGAAGCAGATTTGCTTATCTATACAGTTATATATTTAGTTTTTGCATCTGCTCATCACCATAATGGCTAATGTAAGATAATTGATTTTAGTTCTCCACTATTGATGTACTTTGATGTGTAATTGTGTCACCAAATATTATCACATAAATGTTTGTATGTCATGCTTATGACTACAGAGTATTGTGCACAAAGCTTAAAGACCACCCTTCATTTAATAAATGTCCCATCAAAACAGCTACTAAGTACACGCGATTTATTCCCAACAGCAGAAAACACATAATTAACAGGAAATGACATGGAAGCCTTGACATTTAAATACACAATCTATTTTTCCAATATTTAGTTTGTCCAATCCATATCTTTTTATATCTATTTTTTTTGAGACACCTGCTTTCAGTTTTTCCAAACTCCAAACGCAGGTTGAAATTGCAATCCTAACATGTTCAACAATCTGGGCTCTGAGGTGGTCAGTCAGCTGTTCTAAGAACACTTCAGTATTCTAGGTCGTTTCCTTAGTAAGAAGATTCTCAACAGCTATACATCATAGCCAGATTGGAGAGTCTTCTCACAGTGGAAGGATGGACGGAAACACCTGTGGAATCTTTAAGATCTGGAGCTGGAGTGGAGCTTGATTTTCTTCTGACAGTTTTGACAGCCAGGTCAAGGTTGCATTTTTCCGTATCTTATTCTTTCAATCATTTGAAAATTTGAAATTTTGTTTTTGGACACGTTTGGGTTTTTTTTCCATTTATTTTCTCATTACTTCTCAATTTCTCCTGAAACAAATTAATATATTGTACCTGATGGCTGTTTCGACTGGAAACAATACAATAATACAAATGGTTGTTGTCTCTGATGTTTGCATAGTACTATACATGTGCAGTCCGGGGAGACTGTCATATAATAAAAGTGTATTCAGTACAGAGACATATACAGTATATACTATTAAGCAGGTTTCAGAGTTTTCAAGGGTCAATAACTGCCAAGTCCAAAGGCTCCATATATTATCACAAAAACTGTGACATGAGGATATCTGCCTATTCAGCCCACTGGAATTTAACTCCACCCATTCAAACTGAAGTTATAAGGAGTGTTTCAGCCTGGATGACTTATTACATAAGGCACAGAGCAACCAATCCAAACAGTGATGATTTACATTTAACACTTCTAAAGGCACAGGGAGATTATTTAAGTTTAGGAGACAAAGAGAGGTTTAAAAGTGGTTATGTAAACATGAAATATGCCTGTTACACACATCCATAAAAACATAGTTTAGTAGGTCTTTAGTTGATATATCATATGTGCAGTATTCTTGAATACATTCCGTTTAGTATGTTATGTCAATGCACACTCACTTTGACTCCTCCCGTGGGTAACAAACCTGGTAAAGCAAAACCATTAAAACTTAGTCTAATTCTTTTGTGTACACAATATAACACAAACTGTTCTGTTAAATTTCACCTCCTGTGTCTCAACAATAAACCTATAAGCTATATTCAGCAAACAAAACTTAACCAGAAGTCCTATCTACCACCTGGGCCAGGCGTTAGGAGCCACACACAAAGGCATGCACACTAATGTTCAGCTTACCTTTATCAGTGGGCAGTCGCAGCACAGGCTGATGAACACTGCTGTATTTCCAGCTCACTGGCAAGAGGTGCCCCACAAAGTGTCTGAGGATGCTGAGAATTCCTGCCCATTCACACAACTGGCAGAACAGTCTGCCTTCTGACCACGCTCAGCTCTTCCGCAACACGAGGGAGAGGGAGAGAGTGCAGGAGGGAGTGAGAGCACGAGAGAGAGAGAGAGAGAGAGAGAGAGAAGATAGAAATAGAGGGGAGAGAGAGAGAGAGAGGAGGAGAAAAATTGCCTTGATAATGCAGATTGTCATAGGAGTGCTGTATTCCTGGTAATTCAATACAAGTGAAGTAAAAGCCTCTGTCATTTCAACAGACTTAATGAGAGCGATTTGATTATGCATTCCTCGCCACTGCAGAGTTTCTGCCACATTCATTGGTGCTCATTTTCACTCGCCTGACCCACTCTCAAATTAACTTATATTTAATACATTTAATTCCCGAACATTGCACTTTAAGCCACTGCGCTGTTCTAAAATGCAAATGGCCCCAAAAGAGAGTGGCCAATGTACGCAGAAGATACTGCCACACAGAGACAGGCTCCAGCGCATATTAAAAACAAAGTTGTACCAATAAAGTAGAAAGTGCAGTGTGGTGGAGAATAACAGACCCTAATCAGAATGCTCATGCAGTCCAAATGTCTGGTTTATGGAAGCACTTGGGCAAACAAACCCATTTAAGCAGAGGATTAGTGTAGTTATGAGTACGGCACCCCTCTTTATTCATGCTATTTTGGTCAACTCAGACTGCACACTGTTACAGCGTGAATTAAAGGAGCGATATGTGAGATTTTTCTGCTTAAAACTTTCCAAAAATTAGCTATAATTATCAACATAATATGAAGAAACAACAGTTTTGAAGGCGTACTAAATAAGTCTATGGATCATGTTGCAGAGAGTTGTAATTCTAAGCAGCTAGCTATGACGCATGTTGTCTCGCAATACCACTTTGTACCTTAGTAGGTGACAGTGAGTCATCGTAGCATTGAGTCGTATCGGTCCAGCATGAGAGGATGAAGATATAGCACTACCCTGAATGCGTATTCTAACCTTTTGACTTGACTTGAAAGTTTTGCTTTCTGTTAGGTCTTAAAGTACAGGTAGCCAGTTAAAGGAAGAGTGTGTCCCGTGTGTCCATGCCTGTTGCAGGATGCTACAATATCAAGTATATCACATTCTACACTAGATGTCCCAAATTTCTAGACGCCTACTCTTCCAACATTTCTTGGGGTGTCAGAGGTATTAATAGGCAGCTTATTCCCCACGTTTTGTTGTAACAGCTTCTACTGTTCTGAGAATATTGCTGTGGGGACTGATTGCATTCAGGCACTAAGAACATTAGAGAGGTCTGGAGCTGATGTTGGATCATTAGATCTGAATCACTCCAGCTCATCCCAAAGGCACTGGATGGAGCTCCATCACTCCAGAGAACACAGTATAACTACTCCACAGTCCAGTGCTGGTGGACTTTATACCCCTCTAGTCAGCGCTTGACACCGGGTATGTCGTGGCTTGTGTGACTTTTCCCAGAGTGTCCCATTCCTTTGGCTGTCCTTTTCTATGGAGATGGGGAGAGACACATACATGCTTTGTGTGCAACTTAGCACCTGTATTATGTAGAATATGTTCACCTCAGTGTATATGTATTTACTAATCAGAAGGGGTGTCTGGATACTTTTGGTCATGTAGTTCCTCACACTCCTTTGAAGGTAAATTTCTATGGTGCAGTGTAGACCGACACAGTGATACAATTTTAACTGGAAGAAAGACAATAGGGAAGCTGTGAAATAAAAAATCCAGAGTTATTGTGTGATAACTTTAAGGGCAATGTTTGCTAAATATCAAAAGCATTTTACATACAAAACAAATTATTTCTGTCCACTTTATTAATAGACCTACTCACCTTGTGTACAGTAGGAGTGTCCAGCTTCTGACACCTATGGTTGGAATAATTTCAGGTCTTATTTAATGTAGTGCAAAGAAATATTTTTCTTACTGTTGTCTGGATATTGTTGGTCGGCAGACTGTTCTCAACCCAGGAGTGACACTGAGGTGTGTAAAACCCAGCAACACCGCTGCGTCTGATAATCGTAGCAGCACAGCATCATGTCACTACCAAGTCAGCATCACTGCTGGGCTGAGAATGGCAGTTGTTTTCTCCATGGAGGAAATTGTTCACCTGATGTGCATATTCATGTAGTTGATGTCAGAGACGAACCGAACACTGAGGCTGTGAAATGGGCGTTGTAGGGCATCTATCAGTTTAGGTCTCTTTCACTGGTGATTATTTACTCAAACCAAGCAGAAACAAACTGGTGTCAGCTGTACATAGTTAAAGGTACTTTACCACCATTGTTCATCACTGTGTTTTATTAAATACTCTAAAATATGCCAAATTGTGCTTCATTGTTTAATATACCCGACTGTTAGACAAAAGACTTCGAGACCGACGTGTGCAAAAAAAAAATAAATAAAAAAACAGGAACAGTTTATTTACCAACAGGCAATCCCAGCAAGCACCAGTAAACAGCGAAACAATGGAAGAGGCTAAATCAGAGTCAGGGACAGGCGGAGGTCAGAACCAGGTAGTACAAGCAGCGAGGGTAAACAAGTTTACAGGGGAAGATCGAAGGGGAAAACCAAATTGAGAAAGCAGAGGTACAAACCGTAGAGTCAGAACACGAGCAAAAGGGATTAGGCGAAAGAGTAGTAGAGGAACGAAAGGCGTCGGAAACTAGAAAAGGCCGCTCAGGATTGCTTAACAATGTTTGGCAAAGCCTCGCAGGGAACCCGTCTGAAACACAGCCTTAAATACAGACAGTAATTAGCTACAGCTGGAGTTAAAACTCGGGCAATCTAGTCCGAACCAGGGCGCCTAGACATGACGTCATTGAGCGTGGCCCTCTGGGAAGTGGAGTCCCAAAGAGCGGAGAAGCCGGGGAGACGCGGAGGCGTGACACCGACGTCTTTTTGAAAGTATACATCTGATGCTTCTCAGTGAGAAATGTATTTTTTCCTCCTATAAAACAGAACCAACTTAAATCTGTAAATTCTTTAGTGTGCACATAATACAGGGCCATGCATTGGAACAATAGGGCCCCTATAGGGTTCTCTTAAACTACTTTAATCTACGCCTGTTGAATGCTGCTGAACCTGGACAACGCTTTCTGGTAGCCTATAGTTTGAAAGTTCTGGTGTTTAGCCTATAATTAATTTATTGTTAAACTAGTAAAACAGCCAAAGCTTCACCATGTGAACACCTGAAACCTCCTGTTACTGTAGCTATGCACTGTCTATGTTTTTAATAACTGACAGCAATGTTTCATGAGGGAAGCCATTCTGTGCAACAAGCACTACAACACGTAAGGAGGATGTGTCTTGCCCAAACTGCATGGTCTGATCCAGGGCTACTGGCCATCCTGTGTGGTCTGATGCTGCTGCTTCATCTGCCTTGACTGGGTGCCACTGCTTGCCTGCATTTCTGACCAGTTTTACATACCATGGAGCTTAATGCTGCCCTATGCTCTGTGGAAGCTTCGCCAGCATGCCGCTGACCCATCCGATGATCCTGCTGTTTAATCAGACATTTCTGTCTCTGCTTCTCAAACCCTGAACACTTCTTTTATTCTTTCTAATAGATCATCACTGTAGGGTTCTAGCAGCAGTTGTTGATGTTCAAGGGTTTTTACTGTGATGAGCTGCTTACAGTGGGCACTGGTTGCATATATATTGCACAATTAAATTGCATATAATTGTAAATTCTTATCCTTTATGTGGTTGCCTTGCTATACGGTGTAAACCAGAGGAGGACAGGTCTCCTTTTTGAGTCTTGGTCCAGATCCTCTGTAAAGCTGCTTTGTGAAAACATCTGTTGTAAAATGCACTATATAAATAAACCTTGACTTTGACTTTCTATATGGTTCAATAAACCTTCTGGGTTCAGGTAATAGTGCCATTCTAACCCCCTCCTCTCCATCTACCTGAAGAACCATTTCACCATCCAAAGGACCATTAAGCATAAACTGTTCTATACACAACTGTTCATTCTAAAGGCATTGCCAATCTGTCTATAAGGATAATTCCGTCAATAATTACTTCTGTGGAATTCAAAGGCGCAGACAACTTGATTGACAATTGCAATAGATGGAAACTATCGACTGCTGAAGAGGCAACCGTCATCTGGCTTTAGCCGAACCAGATAGGGTTCTTCTATGGCATCACATCCAAGAACCTGTTTTTGTTAGAACAATAAACAACAAGCTTAAGAAGCTTAATTCCTCTTTATGAATGAATGCAGTTCTCTGTGGGCTGTGTTTCATCTCCATAATACATTTGAATTTATCAATAGTTGTATATAATGAACTACCATTATGTTCTTATGTACCCCTTATGGGGGAAGGGGGTCCATAATGCACTACAGTCTACCCTCATATATTTACAACTAACTTCATTTCACCTCCCTCACTGTTACCCTGCCATTTCATTTATGGGTAATGGAGAGCCTATCCAATTAGCCTTCCCCGAGGTGCCGTGTAAATCAAAATATAAAGTAATTACACATAGTTAAGATGAGGGCAACAAGACCACTGAATCAATTCTTCAATAAGCTTTAGTTATTGCTGAAAATCA
Source organism: Prochilodus magdalenae (assembly GCA_024036415.1). NCBI lineage: Eukaryota > Metazoa > Chordata > Actinopteri > Characiformes > Prochilodontidae > Prochilodus > Prochilodus magdalenae. Next base: position 383,691 of record JAMWET010005758.1, on the reverse strand, counting down.
TAAGTCACAGGCCAAACACGGCACGCACAAGTAACATTAATTTAGAAACTACATCATTTATAAGGATTTCCCTTTAGCTTAGGAAAGAGCAGTGCTAGAGAGTGGAAACTAATCAGTGGAAGCATTAACAAATGCAAATCGTCCAGTGGAGAAACTATTCACGACACATAGACGTGTGCAAATCAATGAATCCACCTGTTGGTACATCTGGGCACTCTATTCCCTACCTACGTTCAATAACTTATAAAGATGTGATGGACAGTTATATCATAATCAGCAGAAGAATGTAACAGCGTGCACATGTTTTTGAAATTATCAGCAGATTTATACAGTGAGTGAAATGTCCAGCCTTCAGAGCCTGACGAATGGCCACTCATTAGAATTGCAAAGGCAGAGCGGTGCGGCAGTGGCAGGGCCGCTTTCCGGAGGAAGCCTGACAGGACCGCGAGACTCCATCTGCGTAATTAATTTGCCACATCCTAGAGGACATGAAGTGTACTTCTCAAAATGAGACTGGTAAAATGTGCCAAAAGGTCATGATCAATTGATTAATATGACAACTGAGGTGGGAGAGAAGCAGTGGCGTGGTGGCTTTTAAGGAGAACTCTTACTGTTTTTTGTGTGTGTTTCTGGAGCAATGAGCCCTGAATTTAAAAGGGAAAACCGGATCTATAGATCCACAGTTAAAGGTGAATTAAACTAAACAAGCTCCTTCAGTTCCAACTCTATTACGTGGACTACACCATGTTAGCCAGTGTAATGAAAGCTGTGAAAACTCTAATCTCAGGGTTTTAAAAGAATTTGTTGGGCTTCCATAATGCAGTTAGACTGAGACCAAAACATATTCTATTTGGGTATTCATATTCTACTCTAAGTTGTACATCAGCATTTGAATTTAATTTAATTTACACTTTTTGTACTTTTAAATCGTCACTGTCCAATGAAAAACATGTATCTCCACTTTTGTCCATTTTTACTTTTATGCATCATTTGAACCCATCAGCTGCTGTTTACAGTGGGCGAGAATCTCATGATGAATGGACCAACAGAAATGTCCCAAAACTCCTTGTAAGGACGTCTGGTTCCATTGACTTACATTAAAGTTCAATAAGGTTTTTGGCCTCTCCTGTCAAGTTGCCATTTTGGAGATACTTGTTTTTCTTTGGACAGCGACAAAATGGAACTGCAAATATCAAAACTGCATTGTAATTTTGGGGGTCTTCAGTCACTTGGTACCTTTTTTAGATGTGCAGATTTGCCTTTTACCTCCAATTTGCCCTTTTCATTCATGCAGATCAGTTTGGGGTTCAGTTTGCTATGTGCCAACTTTTGGCAAAATTGTTGCACTGCTCCCATCACAGTTGTACAGTGTACCATGAAATCTGTGTCTTATTTGTAAACTCTGTATGGTAGATGTATTACAGTTTCTGACTGTAAAGGTAAAAGGGCAGATTTGAGCTTTACCCATGATCTTTGCGAAACGCTTGTTTGCATTACCTTGCACCTATTTATATCTCGTTTCCTGTCGTAGAGAGATTTGGCCGTATTATTGCACCTCTAACCAAATCATGGAGCACAACGGAGTGTGTGGCAGCTAATCACAGTTTACAGATACTGTATGTTTTGACACTTGTCTGAATGAACGCAGTGCTAGGTCTATCCCAGCATCCAGGGCAGGAAACACAGTGGACAGGGTGCCAGTCCATCACAGAACTGTTCTCCACTGTGGTTTTTACTGAGCAGCTTAGACATTTTACAAAACCATGGTATTAGTGGCAAATATGAAAATGAACTACTTAAGCATTTCATCTCAAACTGCACACCAGTCATTAGGAATCTGTGTTTCTGTACTGTCACAGTCAATAATAATAATAATAATAATAATAATAATAATATCCTGTATATCTTCTTAGCAGCATCCTTTCTTGCTGTGTGCTTTAAGCTGAATGGACCAATAGAAATGCTCCAACATCACATATAGCTAGAATAATACATTACCTGGAGGGTTCGCGGAATGGTTGTGCAGCCTATATGGTTCCCACTTCTTGCTAGGTTGTTGTAAGGCGGTGCTTGCTTTTGGAGGAAAGAACAACACATAGATGAGTGCAGGTCAGTATTGCTGTGAGTTGGATTGTGTGGATGTGCCCGGAGTGCATACATGCAGTTTGGTGGCTGTAGGTTGATGGAAGCAATAGGTAGGGCCTAAAAGTAAAGGGATGCTATGGGAGGAACGAGGGAAGGAAAAAGGAGGAAAAATAGTGCAGGTCAGACCAAATCTCTCGACCAAGAAGAAGAAGGAGAGAAGGAAGACGCAGACGAATATGAATCAGATAACAAAGTAATGTGCAACATTAAATCAGCTGTCAGTAAAAGTCCTGGAAAGCTGTCATTTTGGAGATACTTGTTTCTACTTGGACAGTGGCAATATGGCACAAGACACAGGGCGTGTTTTGATGAGATCTTAGAGACTTTAAACTTCGCCAGGTGTTCAGCATTGGCCCAGAGTGGTTAGTCAGACAGAATGAGGCTTTTAAAGTGAGGACTAAGTGAGAACTATAAAAATGAAGCATCTTTTCATGAATTTTATGAGATTCAGCACATTAAAATGTGATATTACATTCACTCTGAACACTGGATATGAGCTTTTACAAGAGATTGTCTTTTAAAATGTCATGCAGAGAAGGAAGCTAATGACTCTAATGAGGTTTATAAAGCTCCCAGCGCTAATGAGGCTTCTCAGCAGGGAGCAGTTCAGTGGTAAGTGTTAAGTGGATCTACCCAGGGGAAACGCCCAGAACGGGAGAACTTCCCTGCAGACTCAAATACAGGGCTGGCTGGAAACAGTAACTCACTGTGGCATTTGTAGGTGTGCCAGTCACACCTGGCTTTCTTTGAAGGCAAACCAGGTTCGTTCCTCAGATGGTGCCACCAGAGAACTCTACAGGATCTCAGCAGACTAAGTGCAGACTTTTAGACACCTGAGAAGATGGAAAAGCTAATGGTGAGTATTCTTCTATTTCAGAAACACACTTGTTTGAGGTTGTAACGATAAAAACTAATTGTATTGAGTTTTACAAAATTTTAAATTGTTGAGAAGAATAGAAAGTAATTAAGAGTGGAATGATGGGGAAAAGTGCATTGTACAAAACTTGCTTATACAGATTTCTTTATAGCTTTGGTAGGAAATGGGGTCGCAATGTCTACAAGACAAATAATCCCCTATATATTATCCACAATGGCCAGTATCCCTGCACATGTCTTCTAAGGTTTTAGATTTAATGCTAGTGACATGTGAAATTCTGGCAAATCTGAAAAAAGTAGTGTTTGCCTTACAGCGCAATTCATTAACCACTCTCAGGAATGATGGCCAAAACATTTTTAGAACTAGACCAAGAAAGTGTTTCAAGCATCACTTGTATTTGTAGTCATTGCATGTAATACCATTAACTGTGGGAAAACATTTAGAGCCAATACATGCTTCAGAAGTCTGGTACCGCGGTCTTGTGAACAGTTATGACTCTATAAACAGTACATTTGGCACATTTAGCATCAAACTACTTTCATTACCTTTTGATGACTTAATTGTATGTATTGTTTAACAAACCTGCAGATTTTTTCTTTAGGACAGATTTCAAAAGTTCACAATCAATTTTGACTTAAAGCAATTTGTGTTTAATAAGCCACAGAGTAAACTGTCACTGGGACATACTCAGAATTTTACTGGTCTCTTGTTGTTTGTTCATTTATACAGTCTGAACAGTGGCGAGAGATCGTCAACAAGAAGATCCACTTTCCACCTGAGCTGATTGCAGCCATCCAGGAGAGCAACATGGCCATGGTGGAAAACTTGCTTTATGGAGGGGAAGGCATTATACATCAGCTGGACGACTCTGAGGACCGCCTGTGGAGGGAAGCTCTGAACCTCTCCATCAGACTGGGCAGCGAGGAGACCATGGCTGCCCTTCTGCAGGGCGTTAAGTTCGATTTCCGGCAGATCCATGAGGCTCTGCTGGTGGCGGTGGATACCAATCAGCCACAGGTGGTCAAGCTGCTGCTGGACCGTCTGGATCAGGAAAAAGGTAACAAGATGGATGTGCGCTCTTTCTCCACGGCTATCTTTGACCACTCCATCGATGCCTCGCAGTTCGCCCCTGGAGTGACTCCTCTCACGCTGGCCTGTCAAGAAGACTTGTACGAGATTGTGGCTTTGCTCACTCAGAGAGGCCATGTCATCTCCCCACCTCACGCCATCTCCTGTAGCTGTCTGGAGTGCAGGAACGCCCGTCAGTACGACCTGCTCAAGTTCTCTCTCTCTCGAATCAACACGTACCGAGGCATCGCAAGCCGTGCCTACCTGTCAATCACCTCTGAGGACGCCATACTGCGCGCCTTCCACCTGAGCTCTGATCTGCGCAAGCTGTCCAAGAAGGAACCGGAATTTAAAGTGAGTTTAAAATACACCTTGTTATTTTCAGTATACCACACCTGACTGGAGAATCAAAGATGTGAAGGATGAACTGATATGAGGTCGTATGATCATTCTGAAAAAAGCAAAAAGGTAAGATGCGTGCTAAAACAGGACTATGTGCAAATCCTTTTATAAATCCCTCTGCCCTGGGGGTGGTGGCTGAGAAGGCCACTTGGACTGTCAAAAATAAAGCTCTGGAATCAGAACAGAAAAATAATAGACAAATAAGACAAATCCCCCAAAAACCTGAGGTACTAGGTTAGATATATTCAGCCCATGTCATACGTCTTTACACTTTACAAGTTTCAGCTACACTTTACAGAGAGGTATCCAAATTCCCAATTCCTACATGTTTGCTTTAGGCCTTTGTTTATCTGGGCAGGTTAATAGAATCACATAATCAGTAATGCTTCCCATGACTAACCATATATCTTATAGTAGTGCCCAACTAAAAGTTTTTTGACTCAACCAACTGGAATGAAATTTGGTGGGTAGGTCTGACATCATGAGACATGCAAATGATTCAAGTTTCAGGCTTGGCCATTCATGTGACGTAAGCAAAGCCTTATCACTGTACCTGACTGACCCAACCGCCATGATTGCGGACATTCAGTAAGCAGTGATGCTTTCCATGAGTCATCCTGTTAGTGTCAGCACCATTGGCACTATTTTTCATTTTTGTCTTTTCTTTTCTATTTCCTTTTCTTTTCATATTTTTAGGTCTTGCTTTTGCTCTTATTTCTATTTTTCTTGATGTTCTTTCTTTTTGGCCTTTTTCCTTCCTGGTCTACATCTTTGACCTGTTGTTTGACAGCTTCCTGCTACCTCCTTATTTATATAAACAAAGTAGCACACAAAATTAAATATTTGAATAACTGTATACCTCTGTCTCCAGTGTACAGGGGTTGGACAATGAAACTGAAACACCTGTCATTTTAGTGTGGGAGGTCTCATGGCTAAATTGGACCAGCCTGGTGGCCAATCTTCATTAATTGCACATTGCACCAGTAAGAGCAGAGTGTGAAGGTTCAGTTAGCAGGTAAGAGCACAGTTCTGCTCAAAATACTGCAATGCACACAACATTATGGGTGACATACCAGAGTTCAAAGGAGGACAAGTTGTTGGTGCACGTCTTGCTGGCGCATCTGTGACCAAGACAGCAAGTCTTTGTGATGTATCAAGAGCCACGGTATCCAGGGTAATGTCAGCATACCACCAAGAAGGACCAACCTCCACCAGCATCATGTAGTGACCTGGCCACTATCCTGCAAGAAGAATGGCTTAAACTCCCTCTGACCACTGTGCAGGACGCAGTATATGTCATTCCCAAGACGAACTGACGCTGTATTGGCCGCAAAAGGAGGCCCTACACCATACTAATAAATGATTGTGGTCTAAAACCAGGTGTTTCAGTTTCATTGTCCAACCCCTGTAATTGATATAATATTACTGAGAACGCAGCTTCCTACCTTTTAAACCATAGTGTGGTCATTAACAGGTTCAGTTTGATGCTCTCCCTATGTTCCCTAGCCACAGTACCTGGCCCTGGAGCAACTGTGTCAGGAGTACGCTGTGGAGCTGCTGGGAATGTGCCGTAACCAAAACGAAGTTTCCACTGTCTTGAACTGTGGTGAAGAGACCAATGATGAAGAACTAGATGAGCAGATGTTTGAAGAGGGGATCCCCAACCTTGCACTTATCCGCCTGGCTATCACCTACAACCAAAAACAGGTAGCCAAAACTCCTGCTTGTTATTATATGTACCTCTCTTCCATGACTGGATTCTAAACATGTTTATGACATATTATACCCCTTTCCGCAAATGAACTCACCAGGGTCCTAATAAAATATCTGTGACATGCTTTGGTCAAAGTATGGATCAAGTACCAGAGCTCCTTTCTCCCCCTGCCTAAACAGCCCTGAGCACAATGGCCAGTATGAGTGCCTGACCCTTTAAAATGTTAAGCTACTGTTCGCTGTGTGCACCAGATGGCGTCTCTTAATTTCCGGTTTATGGTTAGTATGCATCACTGTTTCCGGTTGTAGTAGTTGTGAGGAGAATTGAGCGAATCTGTGGAAAGCAATAGCAATCATGAGTGTTTTTAAGATAAAGGAGAAACGACTGACGTATCAACGGCAAGAGAAGAAGACGTCTCTACATTGCTGTGTGCCTCTATGTGCTAATTCTTCAAGGTACAACTCAGAGATTAGCTTTCATAGGTTTCCAGTGGATCCTGAGGTGCGGGCTCGGTGGCTTACACAGATTCGTGGGGACAACTTCAGCCCCCTTCAAAGTACTCGCGTCTGTAGTAGGCATTTCAACACAGGTGACTTTGTTGTGACGGCCGCGGGAAAGAGAAAACTCAACAAAGGAGCGGTGCCCTGTCTTTTTGCCTGGAACGATTACAGCATGCCCGCACCAAGGCTTAATGTTTGGCAACGTCGGCCGAGATGCCCTTTCCCGCTGTTGGCAGCGTCTGACACCGACCAAGAGATGGAAGTGCAGATAGCGCCTGATCATGATTACAGCGTTACTCCGACAACCTCAGCAATGGCAAATGCTTTGGCAAACGAGAACGAAGCACTGAAGAGAAAAATACAAGAGCTACAACACCCAACACGGTTAGATACAACACGGTTAGATAGCAAAGTTAGATATTAGCGAACGAATCCTCTGTAAATGTTTATCTATGGGTGCTAGCTAGCTACTAAGCTAATAAGCCAAGTTAACTTACCTTCGTAATTATCGATGTAACTGGAGACGTACATCTTGAAGCCCTTCTCGCGCTTACTCCTGGGTGCTGTCGACGAAGCCTGAATGATGTGCTGAACATCATTGATGGTTACTTTTGGCAAGTCTTGAAGACATCGCGTGTAAAATGCCTTTTTTTCTTGCTGACCGGTGGAAAGCGGAATGCTTGTGCTTACCAAACTTAGAACCGGAAACCGGAAACGTCGCCTTATGCAACTAGCCAATTAACCCTATCCCATCCTCCTTATCCACGGGACGTGGGATCCCAGTAAATTACACCTTCGTTAATGAATTACCTTAGTTAGCATTAGCTGGTGCTTAAAGCCACAAAGCACCAGAATGTAACTGCTGCACCACTTAAACTGGTGTTGGTGATTTCGGTTACATATCAGATACATAGTAGTTAGCGCACATATACAGTTTTTGTCTGTATATGTCTGTATATGTCTGTACAGTGTATACAGTTTTTGTCTGTATATGTCTGTATATGTCTGTACAGTGTATACAGTTTTTGTCTGTATATGTCTGTACAGATGGGTGGGGTATTATGAGCCCCAGATGATGTAAGAAGGGGAGTCAATCCTGAATGGCTTATTGAATCCCCTGTTTTCTGATCTCGGCAGCCCTAGTCACAAAGCTGTTAAGCAGCAGCTTATATATAACTAGCTTATATAATAGCTTTCTGTGATGTAGTTTTAAGAGGCATTAAACTCCTGGGAACACACCAGCATTAACAGTTTAATTATCCAAGAAACGTTTGGGATTCTCTGTCAGCTCTAATTGGGTTAGAAAGTAAGCATATCCACTTCGGCAGATCCAGCGTTATGCTGAAGTGATGCTAAAGCACAACAGAGAAACAACAAGTGTCTCTTTATACGGGATCATCTTTCACAGTGCACTTTTTTTCACAACTTGCCCCAGATTCAGCAACACCTCCAGTGCTGCAGAGAAAACCGAGGATTACAGTATCTGATCCGTAGCACAGATTTAACGCTAACACTGCCAGTACACAAATAGCCTGACTGACAGCCGGGATCAGTGTTTAACTGTTTCTTTCACGCCTCTAGTTTGTGACTCATCCCATCTGCCAGCAAGTGCTGTCCTCCATTTGGTGTGGTAGTCTCTCGGGCTGGAGGGGCAGCAAGACATCCTGGAAACTGCTGGTGTCTTTTGGGATCTTTGTAAGCATGCCATTGCTGTGCCTCGTCTACTGGATTGCGCCAAAGTCCAGGGTGAGCTTAGAAGTTAGTCCCATAATTCCTCTAGCCTATAAATGGCCTTGTCTTTTCTTTAGGTGCCTATGTGACATTCCTCTATAAATCCTACTGTTCCAGATTGATTTTTTTTAATAGGGTCTAAGGTTAAACTGAACCTAAGTGCCTTAGGATAGTACCTCTATTTCTTCACATGTACTTCCATCATTAATGCAGTGGTTCTTAAATCCACCCCCCCTCCCAAATGATCCACATGCTTGCTTTATTCCAACTCACAGCACATAGGGATAGAGCCAAAATTTGGGCACCTGGTAGAGAAGACCAGTTAGACAACCACGGCTTAAATGTACTTCCATCATTAATGCAGTGGTTCTTAAACCGTGCTCCAAATGGTTCACATACTTGCACTATGCCAACTCACAGTACATAGGGACATACAGGGGTTGGACAATGAAACTGAAACACCTGTCATTTTAGTGTGGGAGGTCTCATGGCTAAATTGGACCAGCCTCGTGGCCAATCTTCATTAATTGCACATTGCACCAGTAAGAGCAGAGTGTGAAGGTTCAGTTAGCAGGTAAGAGCACAGTTCTGCTCAAAATACTGCAATGCACACAACATTATGGGTGACATACCAGAGTTCAAAAGAGGACACATTGTTGGTGCACGTCTTGCTGGCGCATCTGTGACCAAGACAGCAAGTCTTTGTGATGTATCAAGAGCCACGGTATCCAGGGTAATGTCAGCATACCACCAAGAAGGACGAACCTCCACCAGCATCACGTAGTGACCTGGCCACTATCCTGCAAGAAGAATGGCTTCCCTCTGACCACTGTGCAGGACTTGTATATGTCATTCCCAAGACGAACTGACGCTGTATTGGCCACAAAAGGAGGCCCTACACCATACTAATAAATGATTGTGGTCTAAAACCAGGTGTTTCAGTGTCATTGTCCAACCCCTGTAGTCACCTGGGAGAAAGGACCTGTTAGAGAACCCTGGCTTGCATGTACCTCCTTCATTAATAAAGTGGCGTTTAAATAATTTCTCACAGGCTTTCCAAATAATCCACATATTTGCTCTATTCCAACTCACAGAAAACAGGGACAGAACCAAAATGTGGGCCACTGTATGGGGAGACCAGTTAGAGAACAAGTTTCATAGAACCATTTATTGAGGGGTTCTATCTATGGTACTGTGCCTGTTTGGCATCTTTATTTTAAAAACTGCATTGCATTCTAAAGGCCTCCTTTGCATTGCTCGCAGATTGGTAGAACTCTGAAGATCCCTGTGATAAAGTTCCTGCTGCACTCAGCCTCCTACACATGGTTCCTGATTATCCTCCTAGCGGAGTCGATCTTCATGGAGATCTATCGGAACGACATTGCTTCCCGAACACAACACATTCTCCACAACTCCCTTCACATGATCTGGGTTGTTGGTGAGATAGCCTGGATTTGTTAGAAGGCATAAATGGAGAATGCATTATGTGACAGAAGGTTTCAAAGCCTCCTCCAGTGTCACACATTTCCTGAGCAGGTTCATTTTACCTCCTCAGGTTTCTTCTGGTTCGAGTGTAAGGAGGTGTGGATTGAGGGACTGAGGACATACCTGCTGGACTGGTGGAACATTCTAGATATGCTGGTTCTCAGCATGTACCTGGCTTCCTTCACACTGCGCATTTTAATTGTGCTAAAAGGCCATTTTCTGTGCCAGGATCCCAGTGCAACGGACCTTTGTGATTATTTTACCAGCACAGGTGATACAGCAGATAGGCTGTAGGCCATATGGGTCTACAGTGAGCATTTTCATCCTTACAGTATTTAAGAAGGCTTTTTCCCCTATTATTATTAAAATGCAAAGTTTATTGCACTCATCACCAAAAGAACAGGTGCATTCAGCAAGCAGTGATGGCCTCCATGTCTTGTTAGTGCCAGCACCATGGGAGAATCATTACTACGGCTGCCGTTAAAACCACATCAGCAGCAAAGACTGCAATGGTGTTGTCCCAGACTGTCATCTTTAGTGATAAGTTCGCTTTTGGCTCCTTAGATACGACCAACAAATCTTTGATTTAGAAGATTTAGAAGTTAGTCCCATAATTCCTCTAGCCTATAATTGGCCTTGGCTTTTCTTTAGGTGCCTATGTGACATTCCTCTATAAATCCTACTGTTCCAGATTGATTTTTTTTAATAGGGTCTAAGGTTAAACCGAACCAAACTGCCTTAGGATAGTATCTCTACTATGCAGTGGTTCTCACACCGTCCCCCCAAATGATCCACATGCTTGTCACTAAAGACTGTCATCTTTAGTAACAAGTTCACTTTTGGCTCTTTAGATACGACCAACAAATCCGTGTATGGAGGGAACGTGGTCAGCACCAAAAATAATGGTTTGTGGTCACGCCTCTCATTCAGAAAACCTGGTGTAACTCCACCGCCACCCCTACCGCAAAATTTCCAAGAACTATGTGAGAATTTTCTTGGGTTGGATTGTCGCAGAACACCATTAGGAACCTCTACAAGTCCATTCTAAACTCTCTGGCATGTTGCATTAGCAAACATGGCGGCCTGACGCCATACTGAGAGTCACTACTTTCAGTCTAAATTTATTATCATTGATGGTTCACTTTGTATCTTTCTTCCCAATAGCACTTCAGTCCCACAATTCCTTCTTACCGCAACTATTCTTTTGATGATGAGTGTATAATGCAAAGTTTAATAAGAACAAATTAAGAACAGTATGATACACTAATTAGCAGTTCCTTCACCTAGGCATGTCATTTGTTAACAGTATTCTATGTTTACCAACAAGGTGCAAACTACAGATCCAGGACCCTTTAATTAACCTCTGGGACCCCACAGAATATCTCAAAATCAAAAATCTGGGGTGAGGGTATTATGACGTTAAGCGCTTCATTAAGGAAAGACAGACGCTTGAGGAACAAATTCAGGGAAAGCTCATAATTTAGCCTATTTCACCCACGATCTGCGAGCGCCTATCTGGTATTTATATGTACAAATGCAGCACTAGTCTACATCAGGGTAACGCAAATTAGTTCACCCAGATACTTCATAGCCTACCAACTGTACCTATGACTGGAACACCTCAGTCAAAATTACGATTTGCCTTTAGAAACAAAGAAAAAGTGTTTTATTATTTTGTGTTAGACAAAAAGACTTCGAGAACGATGTGTGCAGAATTAAAAAAACCAACAGGCAATCTCAGCAAGCACCAGTAAACAACGAAACAATGGGAGAAGCTAAACCAGAGTCAGGGACAGGCGGAGGTCAGAACCAGGTAGTACAAGCAGCGAGAGCAAACAAGTTTAAAGAGTAAGACCGAAGGGAAAAACCAAAGTGAGAAAGCAGAGGTACAAACCGTAGAGTCAGAGCACGAGCAAAAGGGATTAGGCGAAAGAGTAGTAGAGGAACGAAGGGAGTCGGAAACCAGAATGAGACAATACGAGAAAAGACCGTTTAGGACTGCTAAACAATGTTTTGCAAAGCTTTGCCGGGAACCCGCGTGAAACACATCTTTAAATACGGACAGTAATAGGACACAGCTGGAGTTGAAACTCGGGCGATCTAGAGCGAATCGCAGAGTCCGAACGGGGGCGCATAGACATGACGTCATCGAGCGTTGCCCTCTGGGAAGTGGAGTCCCGAAGAGCGGAGAAGCCGGGGAGACGCGGAGGCGTGACATTTTGGAGCTAGCATGCTATGGTGAACGAATTAACAGTCAGCCAATACATACCAGGAAGCATATTTGAAATAATTTCAAATATGCTAAATAGCTTTGTGTCCTGTGACTCAGTTGATTACAGTAGCATTACCAAAACATGTATGTGTATGTTATTAAACTATGAGCAGCACGAGAAAACTGGAGACAGGAGGACCCCCAGCTGATTGCTGAAATTCTCTTTGCTGTGACGAGTATGCTAAGCTTCACACGTTTAGCCTACATCCTACCAGCCCATGAATCCCTGGGAACTCTACAGATATCCATGGGGAAAATGATTGTTGATATGATGAGGTGAGCTCTTTACAAAACTACATACAAACACACACTGTAGGTCCAACAGCACCCCCTAATCATTCTAACAGGCAATATTAACCACTTTAATTCAATTCAGTTTAACTTTGTCATTATATTAACACAGGGTTGTAGAGAATAATGAAACACAGTCAGGCCCCCTTTCCAGTGCTGTTATAAGAAAGGTACAACCATTGGTGACATGGGTGTTTAGTTGCACACACAGCTTGTGGTACAGTTGGATCGTGCTGCCAACAGAATGTGAAGCTGTGCAGCAGCTGCGCATGAGCCTAAAGTCAACATGTCCAATGAAAACTTCAGCTAGAAGGTATAACGGCCCCCAGCATTGAGCTGTGGGATGTGCTAGAGTGACGCTTCTGATCCATCACATTAGTCCCCGATGTCATTAATGCGCTTGTGTCCGAAAGCAATCAAATCCCCACAGCAATGTACAAACATCTGGACATGTAATGTAGTTTAACTGTAGATTTAGATTTTATTTTCCAATGTTAGATTAAAATCTATTTTTTATTTTTTATTGTTTTACAGGTTCCTGTTTATCCTGATGATCATTGGCACAGCATTTCTGTGTGGGATTAACAACATATATGTTCCATATGTAACATCTCCATACCTTGGGAGGTACTGATGAACATCTGATCGTTCTTACAGGGACATTTAATCTGGCTATGCAGCAAAACTGATCATCTTCTATATGTCTCCCTTGACACCAGGCTCAACGAGACTTTTAACTTCCTCTTTTGGACCATGTTTGGGGTGTCCAAACAGGACTATGTGGACATGCCGGACTATGTTCTTGCAGAGTTTGTAGGAACAGCACTCTATGGGATTTTCACCCTGGTCATCAGCATTGTGCTGCTGAACATGCTCATTGCTATGATAACTAATTCATTCCAGAAGATTGAGGTGAGATGCTCAAATTCCCACCTTATAATTACATGAAAATGTCAAGATCATCATGCATGCAGGCCTGCTGTAGTGTTTCTCTCGGAAAATGAAGATTTCGCACTGCTCTTATATGACAAGTGTTCCTGTCTTTCCAGAATGATGCTGACGTTGAATGGAAGTTTGCTCGTTCCAAGCTCTACCTCAGTTATTTCAGAGAGGGCCTCACCATGCCTGTTCCTTTTAATATCATTCCCTCACCCAAGACATTATTGCATGTGTTAAGGTAGGCAAGTTCAATGAACAACAGTTGTGGGGCCTCCTACGGTTAAGAAACAACGTCATGGTTCATGTTCAGACTGCCAGCCCAAATCTGAAAGCCATGTCTAGACTGATTTTTAATAGTCTGGATATTAACAAAACCATTTGGCCAATTTAGTGGAGTTAACGTAAACCCTAACCCTTCAGAATGGAAATACTTCAGCAAAGACACACAAAAACCAAAAAACTGCTTAAGTACAGAAATACATTACATACTATACACCACTGGTCTCGGTTCTGATGCTCTTGCCACTCAAATTGGATTTCCAAGTGTCTTTTGTGTCACTTGCAACAGGACAAACAACAACAATGTTGGACAGAGCTATTGCTTGGGGAGCAAGATAATGTGCCTCCATCTCTCCTGCATCCACATTTGAAATCTGTGTCACCAGTATGGCTACATAGTGACTGACGCCATACATTCTTACCACAGCAACCCATGCAGACGTCTGGACACAAACCCAATCAGATCACTTGTAAATATAAATGTCTTCTTAAAAGATCTGATCAGAGGAACAAATCTGATTTGTCTGCCGTCTAAACCAGTCAAATCTAAGTTAGTGCAATGACAATGAAATGATCTCAACATGCACCTCCAGTATACGCACGAATATACACTAGTGACGGCAAGCATTGTTCTGCTTCATTTAGGAGTGTTTTCCGAAGAAACAGCCCTGAACAGCCTCCAGGCACATCTATGGTAAGAGTTGAGGCCTACAATCCATTTTTTAAATTTCACCAGTCAAGGTTAATGAGTTTTTGCTGTGAACAGGCTGGCAGCACTCTGAACCAGAGCGAAGGTCAGGGAGAAGGCAGAGTGCCATATCGTCTGCAGGTGATCAAGGCTTTGGTGCAGCGCTATATTGAAGCAGCACGCCGAGAATTTGAGGAGACCCAGAACAATGGTAGGTTGTGTGTGATATGGTCAAACCACTTTTCATCATACAGTGTTGTGCAAAAGTCAGAGACCACCCTTTATTTATTTATTAATTTAACTAATAATAATTTATTATCCCATTACCGCACAATTTATTCATTTTTCAGTTTCAGAAAAAAATGCACATAGCACAACATCACCCCAACAACTAAAAATAAACAATGCAGACTTTACATTTACGTTAGTGCATATGGCAAATACTCTTATCCAACGCAGCTTACACTGATTAGTCTATTGACTCGTTGCTTTAATTACAGGTATTATAGATTCACAACAGCTAAATTCAATCTTGATTGTATTTCTGTCAACTCACGATCCAAGTAATCCCAAACACAAGGTCGTTGAGGTCTGGGCTGTATTGCGGTCAGTCTATTGTTCTGTAAACACCAGAAGTTACTTGTTTTGCATCTTGTCTTTTTTATCCATTTTATTTTCTTTTATCAATAACAGCTTCTTGACAGCTACACATCCATTCAGACCCATAGTTGGAAGAATTGACAGAAACACCTGTGGTTGTTTTCAGATGGTAAGAGTTTTGGTCTTACCAGTTCCTCCAGGGTTGTTAAGAATCAAGTTTTCTTGAAATCCTAAACTACCTTCTCCTTAGTTAATAGTTAATATCTAATCTCTGCAGACATATATCTCCTGAATAAATGATTTTGTGTGGTTTACACTTAATGGCGGTTTTGACTGGGCCTCTGACTTTTGCACAGTCCTGTACAAGCCTGGTTATAACCTTCTTTACTGATGAAGTACTGTTCAGACGTAGGGTGCAGGATCACTGAGCTAAATAAAGTGGTGGGAAGACTGGACACGGAGATGAAGAAGGTCTATGAGAAGCTGCAGCGCAGAAGCATGACATCTAGACCAGAGCTAGAGGGCAGCGCCCTTCTCAGCAAGTACATCACAGAGGCAATGAACACTTTCCACAGTTTTGACAAGAAGCAGGCTTCTGGAGGTCAAGGTGCTGGACTGCAGATTTTAATGCACCACAAAGAAGAAAAAGAAGAAAGGAAAGTGGAGAAAGCGCAGAAAGGAGGAGGGGCAGTTTCAGAGTAGACACTGTCTCCATTGTCTGACACCAACAGCAAGACAATAGATAACATGTAGGCAAGTGCAGAGCAGTTTCTCTAAGATCAGCAGTGAATTCTGATGTTACTTTTGACATTGTAAACCTCTGTATTTTTATTAATGCAATATTCAATATTCGTTCGTTACATTATCAGCAGTCATAGTTAGTTGTGTCCCGACTGAGATATGATCCAATCAGAATCTAATACTGAGTATCCAGTGTATAAATCTTTGTGGATAATGTAGCCACACATTGCACATTACAGTACATTAACATTTGTGAAGTTATTAATATTATTTTAGACTACCTTCTGGATACAAATGCCATTACATAAATATTTATGCAATTTGGGAATGTGGATTATATCTATCTGAATTAATGGTATGGAGAAATATCATGTTTTAGGGTTCCAACGGCAATAAAATGCATAAAATCTTATGACCTTTGAATTTGTTCATTTTTGGTACATGCATTGTGGTGTACTGAACTTTTAGTTTCAGTTCTTAGTGAGAGCAGTATATCCACACCTCCCAATTCCTTCCACAAAAAGCACGCTTAGAAAACTCCATTTGTGAGCACAAAAAAAGAACCATTCCAGCTGATTCAAAGTTTCACAGCAAGTGCCGAATTACTTTCATCACAAGCAGTCCCTTAAGAAAAGTTCCCCTCAGACAGTTCAACCACCCACATAAAGGCAGGATGAAATACTCCCTCCCAATTCATCAGCAGTTCAGCTGGGTTTTAATTAGCTGCGCTGTGTGTTCTTCATGTCCTGGTGTGACTCAGCAGAAAACACCTGCTGCTGGTGTCCGTCAGTACAGTTGTCCCCTGAGACCATGCTGCCATCCTTCCTTACAGCCACACACAAACATACACATACCTTCAACCCAGATTTCCCACATGTCCACTGTACATTTACCAAGGAGTGACAGGGAGCTAGGAGTCTTTCTGTGTGTGTGTGTAAGTACGTACGTACCTACATGTATAGGTGTAGTTCTACAATTACAGACTGTAGTACATCCGATTCTCTATATACTTTATCCCCCTTTCACCTCGTTCTTCAATTGTCAGGACCACCACAGAGTAGGTATTATGGGTAGTGGATTATTCTCAGCACTGCAGTGACACTTACATGGTGGTGGTGTGGTAACGCGTGTTGTGATGGATCAGACAGTGTGTTCAAACACTGTGTCCACTCACAGTCCACTCTATTGGACATTCCTACCCTGCTGGTCCACCTTGTAGATGTAAAGTCGGAGACGATAGCTCATCTGCTGCTCCACAGTTTACAGGATGCTGCCCACAGTACGCTGATGGCTGGGTAGTTTTGGTTGCTGGACTATTCTCCAGCAGTGAGACCGTGGTAATGTGTTTAACAACTCCAGCAGCACTGTTGTGTCTGATCCACTCACACCAGCACAACACACACTAACACACCACCACGTTAGTGTCACTGCAGTGCTATAATACCTGCTCTGTGGTGGTCCGGACCATCCAAGAACAGGGTGAAAGGGGGATAACAAAGCTGAAAGATGATGTGGTTGGAGTGGCGCAATGGATAGCACCCTTTGTCATTGAGCTACCACACCATGTGGGAGATTGGGGGTGAATCCTGGCCTGGGAGACTATGCTGTGCTATACCAATAAGAGTCCTTGGGCGAGACTCCTAACACTACATTGACCTACCTGTAATATGATTAACCTTGTAAGTCGCTCTGGATAAGAACGGCTAAATGCCGTAAATGTAGATACGAGGAGGTTTTAATGCTATGGCTAATCTGTGTATATACACCCCTCCACATTGGTATAGGAGACAGGTATATATCACTGAAAACAACAGCAAGAAAAAAAATATCCTTTATATATATATATATATATATTTTTTATTTTTTTTATTTTTTTTTTTTGTTCTGTCAGCAGTTACAATACAAGCCTGTACTTTGTGCTTAGAGTCTTATTACTTCTCCAATAAAGCTAACAAACCATCTGTCTGCCTTCTGCTTCAGTTAGCACCAAAACTACACTTCATCAACTGACACATTAGCCTGTGTATATAGAAGCCGTAAAGCTATTATATATACAGTAGTTTATTAAGCAGTGTGTTGTGGGTTTAGTAAAAATGCCAAAGTCTGTTCAGCTTGTCCAACTGGGAAATAAAAATGTCAATAATCATTAAATACACACAGCTCCTAAATATACTCAGTTTAACTTTCAAGTAATGATGAAATTCAGACATCCTCCGGTAAGATCCACATAGATCTGCTAACAAACCAGTGACTAAAGAGCTCTCACACCCCTGCAGACTCCTCCTGCTCTGTTGGCTGGCTGGCCGTGGAAGGTGCAGAGTTCTGCTGACCTGATGCTGACCTCTGGCGGAGAAGGGCAGGGATGATTTTGAAAAAGGAAAGGGTACCGACAGCAACGGCCACAGCACTCAGGAGCTACAGAAACAACAAAAAAAGACAGAGCGCAGAAGGCTAAATCCCTAAAATCCTTGAAAGTGGAAATCCTGCTTTTATGTGCAATGCTCTGATCTAAGCCACTATAAAAGCCACCACTATAAAAACTTGTATTGGCCTCTGGTCATTTTAGAAAGCAAATAATATACACAGGCATTAAAGAAATGATGATCCCTGATTGGTGAGACCCTGATTTACATTGAACAACTCTGAATGACTTTCTGCACACAGTACCTCAACAACAAACAAATAAATAAACAAACAATGAAATGAAGCATAAATACCACAATCGTTTTAACAAAAGAAAAAGGAAAGGCCTAACTTAATGTACCTTAGTGCACAGTCAATATGCAACGAACACCCCAGTTAAATAACGTTTCAGTTCTCTCAGTGAATATAAGCTTATACATCCTCTACACAGAACACACTTAAATATGGCATTTTTGCTGTGAATATTAGTGGTGAAAGTTCAATGTATACGAGTTTAAAGGAACAATATGCAATATATTCACTGTACTTAATCAGAAAATCAGCATGATGTGTCATCAGAGATTACAGAAACATTGTTGAAATACTGGATTCTCTGACAACAACTCTACAGCCAGCACATTCTCCCTCGAAAAAATTCTGTGATATCATCCACTGCCCCTTTCCCAGTGCCATTTTGACACCCAAGGTTGCCAGGTAACAAATTGGCAGGCATACACACTAACTGGAGCCATGAAAGCAGGCAAACGAACTAGATCAGCAAAGATAACAATAGATCCTGCCTGACCTAAAAAGCCTTAGCACTGCCTTGAAAAGCTCCAAGCAGAGATGTCATAAACGGAAATGCATTTGGAAGATAGAGACAGTTTAGAAACCAGAAGGACGTCACGTGACCAATTGACTAAATTTCTCCTTGAGCATCCTAGCTTCAACCAACCAGAGCATTCACTTATATACTCCGGGGTCCATGTGCAGCTGGGTTATCAAGGCAGCAATGAATGAGCCACAGACAGCAAAGTGTCCCTGACTTAGCATGCTAACGCACGCCAATGTTAGCTGCCATCATTTATACTGGTCCCTAAATTATAAAATGTTCACAAGTAAACTGAAGCTGTCAAATGATGCTCTGGTGTGACCAAATAATGTTGTGTAAGCATACAAACCTTTACAGTAGAATTCCCAAGCGTTTGTATTGACTGTAAATATGAGGCAAACAGAGCAAGAGTACAGGGAAGGTGTGCCTCATCACTGTTGGAGTCTCGACATCTATAGCGAAAAACCAAGAAGTGTAATAAATGAATGTTCCAACAGAAGAGCTGATTCACCTATTTTCGCAGCACAAAGAGCATGGTAAGCATGCACAGCCATCATACCTCTGGTACAGGGTGGTAAGGAGTGTGAGCTTATCTGAGAAATAGTGGTGCAGCAAATTCAGTTCGGAGAGTAGAGTGGCCGGTAATCTCTTTCCTTCCTGAACAAGCAGACCCAGACTGTACCAGCCCTGCAGGAAATATGAACAAGGTCACTTTAAGGACTTTCACTTTTAAGGCTGTCTTTAGTTGGACACTAAGAGCTGTCATGTTAGCAATTGATCATATGGTCCTGCAGTCATAAAATCTAAAATCAGGTTGAAAAAATGCATGACACATATGAATACGATCATTTTCTTTTTTGCAGTCTCACTGCAGCGTGAGTTACCTGCGGGTTGTTTTTGAGAGCCGCTTTTTTGTACATCTCGGTTGCATCAGTAAGGTCTCTTCTGCCCCGAGTGTGCTCCTCATAGAACAAGTCACCCATTTTTACCAAAGCTGACCGAAATTGAAAAAACAAAACAGTTAGCATAAACAGAAGAAGTCCTATTAGGTACATTTATTTTCATAGCCATATGCAAAAGTTTGAAGACCCCTGGTCAAATCACACAAAAAACTTAAATATCGAAGAATTTAAGTTCACAATTTATTTAATTACCAAGTTTAACATATTTAACATACTATAATATCTTCTTACTGGCTGGAGTATGTAGCACACAGTCTCTCTACTCTGGAACCCCAAGGGACATAACTCAGCCCTGAGTGAGCCCTGGCAACATGCGTGGCTGAGATGGTCTGCCCAGTGGCATGTTTGTGTGGGCTGGGGGTGGTGAGGAGGGACTCTACTTAGACTCTACTTGGACTCCTTGTAGCTCACTGAGATGGTTGAGAATTGTGGTTGACAGGTGGCTGTGTAGCAGCCCTCTACTGGGTCACTTGCCTATGGATCTGCAGGAGGCGTAGCTTAGCAGATTGGCAATGCATAAAACACCAGAGTGGCAGTAAGAAGTTGGTCATGTTAGCATAAAGCTATGTATATGTGTTTATTGGGTGTGTTGTTCCAGACTGTGAGACTAGATAGTGGATCTGTGTTTCAATACAAGAGCGTCCTGTGTCTTCTTTCATTCTTTTATTTCCTCTCATTGTAGCAAAACTGAAGAAGCATCATGCATTACCATAAGAAGCAGGGTCTTGGCTCTGAATGGTAAGGTTGTAGTATCGCAACATGCACTGTGTTGCAAATGCTGGGTTCAAATGTCCTCCCTGACAGAGGGGTGGAAAAGACACAAACATAATTATCTGAATACTTAGGATACCATCGATAATCAGGTGAAGGACTGACCTGATTGTGCTCACACAAAAATGCCATGTTAAACTGAGCTGCCGCAAATCCACACTCTGCAGACATCAGGTAATAAATCTTTGCCATGAACCTGTGAAAGAAAAAAAGAGAAGGGAAAAGCCTAAATAAATTCAACAACAACTCCAATTACTGAACATACTACTCAAATACCAGGTTGTTTCTTTGGCCGTGTGACCGTTCTACAAGTTCGCTAATAAAACAGGGCTAAAAGGAAGTGGAAAAAGTTGAGTTTACCAGTTTCCTTTAAGATAGGCATTCAGGCCTTTCCTCAGGACTGTACCAAGATATCCATTCTGCTCCGAAGCCCATTTAGCCCACCTATAACCAGGGCCAAAATGTGCAAATTACCGCAATGTTGGATTTTAAATGGATGTTTAAATGAAAAAATTATTACATAATGTTCCCCTTATTACAAATGTAGTCAATCAGTCAATACACGTTTGGTGAAAAGTTTGCTTGAGTTCTATAAGTATAGTAGAATTTGGGTGACCAAGACTTCCATTACTTTAATTGCATTACCATGTTGCCCCAAAGACTTTTTTGGGGGGGGGTAAAAGGAAATTTGTGTGAATTAGAATTTTACTCTAACAGGAAATGCTTTACAGCATTAATAAGACCAACCACAGCCGACATCCAACTTACAGAACAGCACCTAATGGATACCGTGTCACGTAACCAGGAATCCCCCGGCTCCAAATTTCAGCCAGTTCAATGCCTCCATTTAAGTGTCCTCTCTGGGCTGACTTCAGGAAGTACTTATAAGCCTTAAACTGAAGACAGAACAAGTAAACATGGCAAAGATCCATTAGCAAAAATTCTCATGTTCATGAGAATTACCACATACTATAAAATTAAAAGTGGTTTTGAGGCATTTCTGAGGATGATAAAAGTTTTATACCAAATTAGAAGTCTTCCAATCCAGAGCTCAAAATGTGCATCAGCTACACATAACTTTAGTTAAGTCAACCACCAGTTATTACAATATCCAGGACTGAAAACTGGAATCAAGATCTGGATTTGAAAACCTCTGCTATAAATGATAATAACATAAATAAATCAAAAATGACTGTACAGGGCAACTCAAAACATCAAACATCAGATAAACATATCAGTATATATCAGTGCTAAACGCTAATGTTAGTGTTATAGCCATCTTAAATGAATAAAGAAAGATAAATGTACAAACATAATAAATAAATAAGCATCAGTAACAGTTGCTATGCACACACTTTGTCAGCTGGTTGTCCAGGGTAGAGGCCTTGCAAATGAAGTACCCCTAAGTTCATGGCAGCGTCAGGATTCCCCAGGAGATCAGCTTGTTCCCAAAGCTCTGCCGCTCGCTCATAGTTCCTCTCGAACTGTTCGTAGTACCAACCCAAAGCTGTCATGGCTGGAGCGAAGCCCTGCAGTGAAAAAGCACAGCTGATGCAATCAACAGGTCAATACTCATTAAGCATTAGGCATAGCCTAATACCACTATTGGCTTGATGGTGTAGTACTACCACAAGGAATCAGGTGAGAAATAAGCAATATCCACTTCAATGAATAACTGATGGCTTCATAAACTGGTCACCAACCGTGGTCCTGGAGAGCTCACTTCCTATCCTACCACAACCTGACACACTAGCTTCAGCAGACTCTCCAGAACTTCTTCAGAAGTCCTGAATTGGCTAGGCCATATGCATTATGTTCAGTAAGGGGGTGGGAGGTGGGGACCAAGCTCTGCAGGAAAGTAGATCTCCAGGAGGAGGACTGATCGCTACCGTAAATCATAATTATCTGTATGGTATGGTACATAAATCAATACAAATGGTCCAAGATTATGGAATTATGAGGCACTCTTATGACAGCAATAACTCAATAACAAACATTTAAGAATGTGTGTGGCTCATTTATGGATTTGTACCTGTTCCATTGCTTTTTGCAAGAAGGAGATTGCTTTCGGCACATCTCGAGGAACCCCTCGACCCTGTAAGTGCCAAGAAATTAAAGTCCAGAAATGCAAACAATGCATGAACGTGAACAGAGAACTGTATTATTAGCATTAGCATTAGCATTATTAGCCATGTATACATATTTGATTAAACCACTCCTTTCGGCAGAACAGAGATTCTGACCATGAGCAAGACGATGGCATAGTCGTACATGGACACAGGGTCCTGCAGTCTGGTAGCCCCTCTCTCATAGTGCCTCACAGCCGTCTGGATATCTGAAGTCACACCCTGCTGCCCCCAGAAGAGCATCCGGGCTACCGCTTGCTAAGGAGCCGAACATTTGAGAAGAACACAAGCACAAACTTGGAAGAAAGACTCTCGAAGGAAATATATCGTGTCACCTGTAGGGTGCGCTTCATTGACATTCTTTACCTCAGCTTCTGTTACTCCGTTGCGTGCCTGTAGTTTAAGCCAGTGAAAGATATCATCGTTCTCGTGGGTTTGGGCTTTCAGGCTTTCCTCATCGTTCAGGAATATTGACTCGACAAATGTCTACAACACAGAAAAGATTAAGTTGGTTACACTGGTGCTGTTTGTGGAACAACTTTTAGAGCCAGATGTCCTCTTCAGTATGTGCTCAGTTGGCTGCCAAGTGATATTTACACTGCTGTTGGTGTTTCTGCAAACTTTTCTGCAGTCTGTGCTGAAGAACTGATTCAGCTCTCAAAAACAGAACATTAACATTAACCCTTTGAATCCAGTTATTGCCAGAAAGCATGATGTCATTTTACTCATTTCCTTCACATGAAATAAAAGGCTTTCTCCATCAAAATGTATAGTAGTGTCCCATCTCTGGCTCGTTCACACATGGACAATCGTAAGAGACTCTGTGAGTAGAGAGAGCACTGAGAGCAGTGAGCTATTGAGTAATAGTGCAGTGGATGTCTGGGGAGAACCAGCACTTTATAGAGGTGGTCTATCTCAAGGTATGAAGAGTATACATCTCGGCCCTAGAGATGGTACAGTACAGCCAGGCACTTTTTTTTGCAGCTGCCCCAGAAATACATGCCACCCCACTACAAGTAGTTCCATTTTTTAACATTTCATCAAGAAAGAACTGAATTTTTGACTGCGTGTTTGAAGCACTAATAATAAAGCATGCAATCAGTTTTAATGACATTAGTTTAGCATGGATGTCTTTAAGATAAATAATATATAATAATTATATCATTTGGAAAAACGTTTGTTTGTTATTTTAAACATGCACTTCTTTTTGTTGTATAAAGTTACATAACTGTATTCATCAAAACCCCTTTAAAACTATAATATGGCAATAATATAAGCTTTAAAAATTTACAAAAATAAAATAAAATAAATAAATATCACGTGTGTGGAGCGATTTACTTGTTGCTTGCTTCCTCTATGGATGAGAACAATAAAGGCTTAGCTATTGAAATACTCAGTGCCCTCTAGTGGACTTTCCACACTAACATAGCTCTGCCAATAGGTAGAGATGGCATGATCAGATTGAGTTAACATCTTCTTCATTAAGATATAGTGACTCAAAATGTGCTTCAACAAAAAGGTTGTCCTGCTCAACCTTTTTGTTGAAGCATATTTTGAGTCACTATATCTTAATGAAGAAGGTGTTAACTCTAAGTCTGATCATGCCATCTCTACCTATTGGTAGTTAAAGGGTAAAGAGAAGAAATGTTTAAGGTTAATTTGTCCAAAGATGTTCATATGAGCCAGAATATGGGTGGAGTAATGGGAGTTCTGGAGTAGAGGGTATTAATTAAATGGAAACCATGGGTTAAATACTGTATTACAGCAAAGCACCTGTTTTGAGGAGAAACTGTGACGATCTGAAGAAGTCTGCCTAGCGATGTTGGAGTAATAGGCATAGGAGAGGTCAGGATCTTGGGGCACAACCTGGTCACCTACATGGTGCAAGTGCCCAAGACGTAGGAGAGCCAGTCTCCAGTCGTTTTGAGCTGCCAACAATGACAGCAGCCATGCCTAAAGAGCCACAGACAAAAACATAGCAACTGATTACTGAACATCAACCCTGTAAAGAGAACGTGTGACTTATCTTCACTTAGATAATCAACAAAACATTCTTTGATCAGAGGGTGCAGTAACTTTTACCTACACCCATGCACACACCTTATAGGACTGCTTCTTAACACCAAGCCCACTGCTGTAGAGAGCAGAGGAGAGATGAAGAGCTCTGTTGTCTCCCAGGCACCCTGCTTGTAAGAGAGGAGGCATCAGCCTATTTATCACCTCCACTCTGCCATGCTTGGTCAGCTTACGCAGGACGGCAGAATACAGAGCTCGGCCAACAGCTGCTGGATCAACTGTGCCTGGACACATTTGGGATGGACACAGTGATGTCAGACACACCAGTTCTAACCAAATCACTGTTACACTATACAGTGTCGAGATGACACTTACCGTATTTATCACATAGTATCTGGATTAGCCTGGCCACCATACGCCTCCGAGGTTTGCTGAGAGGTTCAGAAAAGCTGCATTCTGCCCTTGAGGATCTTGGACTAGTTATCAGGATCAGCTCTGTGTATACGTCCACAGAACTACCTGAAAAACAGAGGCAGTAAACAGAACGATTAAAGTGGATTTCCATTTTTGCAGGAAAGCCTGCCATCTTGTGGGCACAGAGAGCTTTACCTGGTCTCATTGCGGTCACTGCTCGGGAAGAGTCAGCTATTCTCTGAGCCACTTCTGATTCGAACTCCTGACAGGTCTGAAACCATCTTGGTACATTCACCATTCTTGCTGCTTCTGGAAGCTGGAGATCCGGCTGTATGAACAAACAAACAAATGAACTCCTAAAAAACAAAACCCCTAAAAGGGTTTAAAATTGTATGTTTTAAAGCAGAAACCCACACGTTTTCACAAGTCAAGCAAATGGTTTGATGCAAGATGTGGCTTTCTACAGCAACCACGTCAAAATGGTGTTAGTGAGGCAAACATCTAAATCTATTGCCTCAATAAGCTCCCTCACCAGAAAGTTCCACCCCTATAACACACAACAAGAAAAAGAACAGCCCCTCCTCCTCAACGTCAGCATTAACAGATGTTTACTTTACAGTGCAGTATGAACATGATGAGCTCAGCATCGAACTTCATTCCTATTCTCGCTTCTCCAGCGGTGGAAAGCAACACCAATATTCACTCGTCTGCCAGGCTCAATACTACAGTGATTCACTATCAAGTCTTGCGGTACTAAGTGGTATTAAGAAACTAGACGAGCAGAAAGTTGGATAACCAAACTTGGATCTTGGCACTATTTTACCAGCATCAACTTATACATATATACATATATATATATATATATATATATATATATATATATATATATATATATATATATATATATATATATATATATATAAAACCTCTAATGACGTGTAGAATATTGCTTCCTATCTCCAGCACTGTATTCACAGCACTTTGCATCAAACCATAAGACTTTTTTGGCATCCCAACTACTGAATTATGCAGGAAATAAATATAAGAACATCTGTAAGTATTTAACAGTTGAATAGCTATAGTCATAAGGGATCCCTTATGCCTTTAGTAATATTTAAAAAAAATGATTAAATATAGATTAAATGTTATGTTCTCAATCAAGTTGTGGCTGTAATAAAGGCCGTAACATAGACTGTAAAACAGGCTTTGACACAGGCTACAGCAAAAGCTGTAGCACAAGCTGTAGCACAAGCTGTAGCACAAGCTGTAGCACAGGCTTTAACACAAGCTGTAGCACAGGCTTTAACACAGGCTGTAGCACAAGCTGTAGCACAAGCTGTAGCACAGGCTTTAACACAAGCTGTAGCACAGGCTTTAACACAGGCTGTAGCACAGGCTTTAACACAGGCTGTAGCACAGGCTTTAACACAGGCTGTAGCACAGGCTGTAGCACAAGCTGTAGCACAGGCTTTAACACAGGCTTTAACACAGGCTGTAGCACAAGCTGTAGCACAGGCTTTAACACAGGCTGTAGCACAGGCTGCAGCACAAGCTGTAGCACAGGCTGTAACACAGGCTGTAGCATAAGCTGTAGCACAGGCTTTAACACAGGCTGTAGCACAGGCTTTAACACAGGCTGTAGCACAGGCTTTAACACAGGCTGTAGCACAGGCTTTAACACAGGTTGTAACACAGGCTGTAACAGGTTGGCAATTACAGTAAATTATTTATTATGCAATTTGCTTGCTATTTAAATATCGCTATGTTCTCAATCAAGGTATAGCTGCAATGTGGGCTGCAACATGGGCTGTCATTTATAGTATATAAACAAGTTAAAGAAGTTATACACAAGTCATGGGTGTAAAAGAAGAAATCTAATACACGTTACTGCTTGTAGTCACCACAGTTTTAGAATTCAAGCATTAATAGCAAATGGTAGAATAAAACTTAATCTCACCAGGTTAAGCGAAGGAATCCTTGATCTGTAATACATGGTGGGTCCATAAAACCCTTTAACTCCCTTTATGAATTTACCGCCACCAACCACGAAGTAGCCATCTGTATCATCCAGGTTCACTGCGACACCAAATCTGTTCAAAAGACCAGATGCTTTGTACAGGGCATCAAGTTAGGACCTGTTTGCTCCGGAGACTGACATAAGATACAACATCTTACCTGTGCTCTGAAGAGTAAACAAGTGGAGCTTTATCTTTGTCAATGCACACAACTGTGATGTTACCCTATGACATAAATGAAACACAACATCAGTCTACTATCAACAAAACACTGACTGCATAACCACCTGAGACCCGGACTTGCTTGGCGTGCAGTTTTAATTTCTCCTAGCTATTTGTGATTAGTAGGACCTAACAAGGAAAAAAAAAAACATCTTTGTACAGGAAGTTGTTTTGTGTGGTTGGTTGGTTTTGGGGGGTTGGTGTAGCTCAGCGCCTAACACCACAACCCACCAGGGAGCCACCACCACAGACTGGGCTTCAAATTCTGGTCTGAGTGACTATGCTGTTCTACACCAATAAGAGTCCTTGGGCAAGACTCCTAACACTACATTGGCCCACCTGTAATATGATTAACTTTGTAAGTTGCTCTCGATAAGAGCGTCAGCTAACTGTAATGTTTTGGCAAAAAACAGTGTCCTCATAGGAGGTCAAAGGGTCAACGTTATAAAAAGTATCACAGTGCAGAGAAGCTTAAATGTAATGTCCTTATATGAGGACACTGGGGTCTCAGGAGGACAATATACTATTCATTTTATAGAAGTTCTGACCATTTGGCCCCTTAACTCCAGACTGATGAGGCACCACAAGTCTAAAGGCAGAGTGAATGGAGAGAGAAACGCTGAGGAAAAGCCATTCTCTCCCTGCATCTGCACATGGACCTGACCTACAGAGTAAACAGAGAGAAACCAAGATGAATGAAGAGGCTGTACATGAAGGAAGCTCACATTTCGACATTGTCTGTACTGATAATATTAGGAGCATTTAAAAAGTGCAATTTAATCACCACAGAACATGCATGTATTATAGTTTCCATAGAAACTACACAGTCAGTAGATTACATCTTTGGACCTAGTACACTGCGATGGACTGTACAAGTTAATGTGTTGTTTGATTTTGTATCTAGATTTATTGTTGATGGTCTGGACCAGAACTCCCCTCCCCAAACACACAGACAGACACAGACACAGACACACACACAGACACACACAGACACACACACACACACACACACACACACAGAGACAGACAGACACACATAGACAGACACACATAGACAGACACACATAGACAGACACACACACACACACACACACACACACACACACACACACAGACAGACAGACACACATAGACACACACACACACAGACAGACACACACATAGACACACACACAGACACACACACAGACACACACACACACACACATAGACACACACATAGACACACAGACAGACGCACACAGACAGACGCACACAGACGCACACAGATACACACAGACACGTTTTTGCAAATCAGTTTGAAATGCAATTCTAAACAGATATTTACAGATGTGTCTCAATTCCATCCCCATCAAGAATTATTTTAAAAAATCTGGAAAATCAGCAGTTCAGTGGATACCAAGTTAAAAACAAGCAAAGTCAGAGAGAGTTTTGAAGAATCTGAATCTGCCAAAGAGAAAATATTGAGATGCAAAGAAATACCTGACAGCATCTACCCAAATACAGGCTTCTCAGAAACTGGTTTGGCTGTTAGAGTACAATAAAAGTTGCATGGATAAAAAGGCATATTGGCACGCACACCAAAACAGCCCTTTTGCAATGCACCAAAAAGCAGCGGTCACCAAACCTCCTCCTGGAAAGCTACGGTCCTGCAGAGTTCAGTGCTTCAAAGGCTCAGACTGCAGGCAAATAGATTTATTTTTCTCAAAGCAGAACCTTAGAGACGAGTGATCAGATCTAATTTGCATGTCCAGACATCACCAACCTGTCTGAATTAAATGCTGTGGTAATGACATAGCCATCAGTACAGTCCCAGCACATCCAACGCTCTGGATTAGATATTCTGAATTTTATGTTGCAAGTGATGAAAAAAAGTCCCAAGAGGCCACTGCGTCCAGCCTGAGATGCATCTGTGAAAATTTTCTTCTGGAATTCAAATCACTTTCAAATGGTTTAGATCCGATTTACAAATTTTATGTATTTTTTATTCATTTTTTTTACATTTTTTTTGCTGTCCAGACTTTCATAAAATGATCTAGATACAATCTGAAAACACCTAAAATTAGATTAGGACTGGCAGTCTGAACAGGGCCTAAAATGCTGCCCACCGCCTTTCTGAACACTTATGCATCAATTGAAACCAATCAAGAACTTTGTAGAAGTTAATCAGATATAGCAGATAAGGCAGGTCGGAATTAGGAAGAAAGCTCTCCAGGATCAAGACTGACTGAAGTGATGAACTTCATGGTCACCACTGTGATACTGAACATCCGAGAAGAGAAAGTCACCGGGCCTACCATGAAGCATGGAAGGGGAATTCTGCTGTTCTTGGTGTATCAAATTCAGCAACACAAGAAATCTGGACATGGCAAAATTGATCAGCCCAGAAGCTGTGGATGGGTTGCAACAATCCAAAGCACAAGGCCAAGTTCAACAAGATCATCTTTCAGCTGCAGGGGAAATAAGCTCTCACAGTCCCGGGACCTCAACATCATGAATACATTTACCTGTGCTTGCAAAGCAAGCAAGGACTTAGAAGTGTTTGCAAAGAAAAGTGGGTATTTTTACCAAAGTACTGAGTGTTTTGTATGATTACTCTCAATAAATAAAAGAGTTAATATCTTTAACCGATTTCCCCTTAACAGAAATAATGAAGGGTCAGTTATAAGATCATAAAAGATCAGTCTTATTGTGACAAAGAGGTCACATGGCGTCTTCTGTAAGTCATAATACCGGTAGCATATGTCATAACAACAACAGTTTCATAACTGGTATTCCATCATGGTGTTCTAGAAATGGGCTCAGAATGGGTATATGTAATATAGAATATGGGTGTATGTAATATAGAATATGGGTATATGGGATATAGAATATGGGTATATGTTATATAAAATATGGGTGTATGGGATATGGAATATGGGTATATGTAATATAGAATATGGGTATATGGGATATAGAATATGGGTATATGTGATATAGAATATGGGTATATGGGATATAGAATATGGGTATGTGTAATATAGAATATGGGTATATGAACATTAGAGCTCTTAAATGGGTTGAAACCTTATAGGTACAAAAACAGGACTTTAAAATGAGCTGGGTTTGTCTCTAACTGCACTAACCAAGCACATCACCATTTTCTAAATGAGGTCATATGTTCACCAACTGTCATGTGACTGCATCCAGGATGTTTGCTATAGGTCACTCAGGGACTCCATGTGTTTAACTGAAGGATAAAGCTGTATGAAGAACTTTACAGACTTTTAAAAGGCTTGTGACACAATCCTCATCATGTCAAGGCTCTGCTAGCTGCCCTTTACACTGTGTGATCATTGTAATGGATGAGTTCATAGGAATGGAACAACAGCAGATAAAACAAAATCGTGTTAGACGACTAAGATAAGGACATTTTCTGCACACCTGTGAAGTTCCCACTTTAGAGATACAATGTTCTATTATGATAGATAGATCATGCAAGCTACAAACAAGTCATTGCCAGTTTCTATAGAGCTGTTCAATGTCCAGTACAGTTTGGTCATTTTCTAAACTCTAACTCACTTGATAAACCTGGTAATTAGGAGCAGTGTTGAGCAGGGATATCACCAAATTACGCTGGATACCCCTCCAGGAACGGAAGTGCTTCAACAAACAAGTTTGCATGATCGAGACAGCCCAAACAACAATTAACCAGTTACCTGTTCTTGTGAGTAACATGGAGGGCGTGGCATAGTTCTGTTTAGAGTCTATATGATGCAAAAGTCCACACAGATGTTCGCTGCATGGTTGGTCTAATAACACCCACAGTGAGAAGGCACACCTGAGGAAGAAGAGTAAGACAAAGCCATCACTGCTTCAGACCGTATTGCCCAACCTTTAACTGTTCTAGCATCCCTTTTCTCCCCAAAGAAGTCAGTGAAATATGACAGGCTCTATGAATTACCAGGGATAGGATATCGCCTTGAGCCGCAGGTCTTCCAGCATTTCGTTTCTATAAGGCTGTAGAGTTTTAGTGATGCCAAAATGCTCCCCGGTGGATCCATATAATGAGGCCAGCAGTGTGAGAACCTCTAAAGCAATCAAAACCCACATCTTATTCATTCATTCAGTGCATGAATTTGTTCAGCAATAGGGCTTTAGCATCAGTCAGCTGGATGTAAACTAAAGATGAATCATGAATAAGGCTAAGCTTTATGAAACATCTCAAATTCCAATAATCCTGCTGCAACAGATGCGTCCCTGATCAAACGCAAAACTGAAACAAGGCAATTCAGTCCTCACCGTTTTCTCTCGGGCACTGCCATCTACCTCTGACAACCTTCCAAAGCAACTCGGTGTCCCAGTTGAGGCATAACAAGTGCTGTTTAAAAGGGCGACTGAGTGGACTCTGGACGGTCATGGGCACCACTGCGCTGGCAAGAGAAGACTGCACAGGTTCTGCGCTCCTGCCTACCCAGCCTTGTAAAAGACATGTGAGCACCCAGGAGGAAGCCTGAATGCTCCAGTCAGGATGATAGACCAACCAGTCAGGGAAATGGAGCAACACTCGTCTGATCCTAAGGGGGCCAGGCACACAGTGCCACCATCTGTGGAAGATCTTTACAGTGGTTCCAGTGTCAAAAGTCACCAAACCCTGCAGCTGGACCACTGAAGGTTCACTGCAGGCGTACTGGACCTGGATGGGGTAGGCTGACTCCGGCACTTCAGGAGGGTTTAAAAACATGATCGTATCCGAGTGATCCTGGTTCTGGCACAGGCTGGCAACTACCTGAATGAGAAAAGGCAGAGACAGAGAATTACAGCCAAATCTCTAGAATATAGTACTAAAGCAGCATCACGTGAGAGGGGGTCTTTTTTGCTTATGGTGCCCCCCGCAGTTGTGCAGTGTCATTTTCTTTTGAATGATTGCTGTCAATATAAATTAAGCTTTGAGCCCTGATAGACGACTGTACATGTGCATTTGTTGATAAGCTACAGTGAGTGTAATCTGTAGCAGCCATATGACCATGTGACCCACCTGTAAGTGCATATACAGCTCTGGAGATAAATAAGAGACCACTCCAGGCTCTTCTTAAATCAGATTCTCCACATGTACAGCAGGTTCTTAATGAGGAACAGAAGGTTGGGTTCTAGCTTTACCGGCAGATACAGTGAGCACCTGGTTCATAAGAACAAGGTCCAGCAGCAAACACACAGGACAACACAGCTACAGACTGGCAGAGGGCCAAACCCACTCTCTACTGACCGTGATGAGCGCCACCTCATTCCAATGTCCTTACCCACCGTAAGATGACCTCAAGTGACCTACAGAGAGACTGGCGAGCGGTGGCTGGGGTGAAACGCACAGCGAGCATGGTTCTAAAAACAGGCTTCTGGAGGTCATTAGTGATTTTCTAAATAAACAGATCTGATACAATATCTGATCTGGAGTTTGGGAGACATGTTTCCAGTAGTGTAGAGAATCAGAAACAGAACTGATCATTTTGACATGGTCTCTTAAAATTTTCCAGAGCTGTATATATATATATATATATATATATATATATATATATACAGCTCTCGAATGGAAAATCTCTAATGACAGCGCTGGAAATTTATATATATATATATATATATATATATATATATATATATATATATATATATATATATATATATATATATATATATATAATATATATATATATGATCTATATATATATATATATATATATATATATATATCCCAACCAAGACAAGAGTGGGACTCATCAGTGAAGATGACCTGCTGCCATTCGGAGTCACTCCACGACAGTCCGGCACGGCACCGTTGCAGGCTTTGACGACATTGACGTGCATGTATTCCTGCGTTGTGGAACCATCTGCCAATGGTGTAACTGCTGGGTCAGTCAGGTACAGTGATAAGGCCTGTCCTTGCTTATATCACATGTGCGGCCGAGCGTAAAACTTTGTCAGACCTGTCCAACCTACTCGCCAAGTTTCATTCCCGTCAGTCGATTTCTTCTGGGTGCAGCTTGGTGCATGTTTGCTTTCGATGACGCGCGGATGTTGCAGATGTATACATATAGTGACTCCATTATGCCGCTGCATTTTTGTCAGGAATGAAGAACGAAGCTGAACCCATAACTGATGATGCTGTGCAACATTGAGTATGAAGTTTCAGGATCCAGAATGCCTGTATGTGTAAGTCATGATCCAATCGCAAGGTGTATAGCTTACCTAAGGAAGACTATAAATAGCTTATGGAGAGTTTATGATTGATAATTCAGTGACGTTTTTTCTTTTGTATCGCAAAATACTGAATAACTCAAATGTAAAATAGCTTGTAGGGTCTAGTCCATACACCATTAGAGATATGACTGCTGTATTAGATACTGAACTTTAAGGCTTTAAGGTTCTGCATGCTTACGCATCTCATACTTTAAGGAAACGTCCATTAAAAAAGTTTCTTAGGGAATGAATAGTGGTCCTACGATAGCGTCACGCCAAGAACTTAAGGAACATCTACTTTTACTGGAGGAATATTTTACCTTGGGTATCTCTACTTTAACATAAGTACATGTTTCGTGCACTTCGTCCACCGCTGCATATAAAGCACATTATTCGCCACAACATTTAAGCATGGCGCAGTAAAACAGACCATGGCTAAATACATAAATGACACACCTTTTGTTGATTATCTGAAAATGATAACAGTGTATCTGTTGGAGAAAAGTACATAGCTGTTATTGTCATATACTAAACTTTGAAAACTAATTTAGCTTTTTATTTGTTACCTTCTGGAAGTGTAGTAATGCGTATGCTGGTAATGAAACACCAACTGAAAGATTTTAAGAAAACTGCAGACTTGAAAAGCTGGATCTGTGACAGAGGAGTACTTCTGTAATGTGTCGTTCACTAATGTGCTGCAAGAGACTACTTACGTAAAGTATGACTTGAAGACTGAGCCACCAGCGGTTCCACTGGAATTGTTCCATATTTACAGAGAAACCGTCCAATACAAAATATCCAGTATCAAATCTGCAGTTTCTGGTCACATATTAAAGCTACATACAATAATTATTTAAGCATCAAGTCGGGCCAAAAACCTCCCTTTCACACCCATGCCTGCTTTATGTCCCATAAACAGTGCACCAGTTCGGTATGACCTACAACACCGATCAACAGCGGGTTGCAGTATCAGCTGATAAAACGGAAGAATATCCTGTTTGGTTCACACATGGCGAAACCTGGGCAAACAGACTGCACAGCTCCACCCGCAAATGCAAACTGCCCTGCCACTTCAACTCGGTCTTGAATGGCTAAGAAACTCTTGGTGACAGAATGCATGAAACACAAGCAGTGACACTACCAAAGAAACAATCCCACCCCAATCAAATCCTGACCCCTTCAGCTTTGTCATGTGTTCCTTAGGCTAGTTCTGTTGCTTCCCCTGTTAATTGATCACCCAGTGATAAACGGAAGCTAGTGTGCACACACAGGGAAAACACCAGCATACACAAAGCAAGGAATACCTGAGAACCAGGGTTGGGAATCTGTGACATATGAGCCCTACACAAAAGTCAAGGCTTCATAGAGGAGAAAAGCTAGTATGCCTTTTACATACAGTGCTGGAATGTTAGAAACCTCCCTTCAATTACTTAATTAACTGTCAGGTACAGGCTTTTCATATTTCATTGCCAGGATACAAGCGTTTCATATTGGATATAAAAGCAGAAATCATACCCAAAACAAAACAAAATATAAATAAAAAAAAAAAAATAAATAAAAAAAATAAAAATAAATTATATATATATATATATATATATATATATATATATATAATATATATATACACACACATTTTATAAATATGTAGTACTGTGCACAAGTCCTCCAACCATTTATCTTGGCAATGGGTGTGTATGCATGTAAAACGAACATGCATCAATAGAACAGATGCTAATAAACAAAGTAACAAAAACCCAGTAGTCGACTTCATGTCATATAGTAGTTGTCTAATAGATTTCTCATGGATGTCCCCAGACCACCACACAGATTTACTAAAATCCATCACCAGCACACTCTAACTTCATTAACTAACCCAGCTACCAGGTATCTATAAATAATACTGGGCTTGTTTATTATCTTTATATACTTGCTGATGTTGAAGTTAAAGCAAACGACACTAACGAAACATGGTGGGTAGGTTTGACACATTGAGACACGTGAATGGTTCAAGATTTACACTGGTCCGTGCATCAGACGCAAGTGATTATGGGCCACTGTACCTGACTGATCCAACAGCCACAATCGGGGACATTCAACAAAGAGTGACGCCTTCATGAGGCATCCTGTCAGTGTGAGCACCATTGGCAGACAGCTGCACAATGCAGGACTCCTTTAATTCCCTTAACACCACACCAACGTCACCAAAAGACTGCAATGATATCGTGCCAAAGCGTCATGAAGCGACTCGGGATGGCAGCGGGTCATCTTCAGTAACGAGACACGCTTTTGTCTTGGTGGAGAAGACCAAAAAATCTGGGTGTGAAGGCACCATGGTCAGCACCAAGATGAACGGTCTGTTATCACGCATTACACGTCCAGAAAGCATGTTGTCTGGATTTTATTTTTTTTGGATGATGCGTATTAAGATTATTTGTAATTATTCTAACATTAATACTTCACTGAACAAATAATTGCTTAAACATTTTTTAATCAGCTGTCATTTACCCAGTACTGTTCCCAGTATTTATTGTACCTTACCACTTTTTCAAATCTGAAGCACGAGTGGAGCTTGATTTTCTCCTCTCTTTCAAAGATAAAAGCCTTAAATGATGCTAAAGAGTCTGATTTATGGTGATTAAGCACATTTGAAACCTGCTGGTATACAGGATGTATTTTTTTCTTTTGGAACTCGAAGTTTTCTGAACCTGGGTTAAAAATCCATTTCCCCTTAGACTTTCTTCTTTAGGGTATAAGTGGATTATCTCTAATTTTTACGTTGGTTTGAGAAGAAATTAAATACACGAAGGACATCCTCCAACAGTTGTACCGTATTTCATATCAACTTCTGTTCATACACTCAACAAAGAGAAATGTTTAACCTTTCCTTTGAAACTGTTTATTGCTTTTCATGCAGGAGTGCCATAAAATTTTGAAGACGTAGACTACAGTCTTGAACACTACAAGACAATGATGCAAAATGACCCCCCCCCCCATTTCTTTCTGTACAAATGTATATAATCATTAACAGAAGTTCAAAGGGAGACATAAGTAGGAAATAGCTGGGGTGGGACAGAGAGTCCAAAACGCTCCTGCTTCTCCCCTCCCCAAATCTGCGAACTGGTATTGCAGCAGGGTAACATGCATCAACGCAATGAAGTGCAGTTTACTGAAATCAGACAGATAGAGAGACACACTCACTCACACTCACTTACTTACTGAGAGCAAAGTTCATTTACAGCTTTGTCGTGCAAAAGAGGTACAAATGACGCATCAACAATTTTGACCAACAGCGCATACCTGTTTTTAGACTGACCGATATACATTTGTGATGACTTTTTACACCCATACCGTCTTCTACAACAGAAATGAGTCCACAGCGGAAGAGGTGGCGTCTCGTGCAACGCTGCTTTGGTTAGTCCAGAACTGGGAGACCCTAATAAGTGAAGACAGCTGGTTGGGGGGGCTGGGGGGGTGGGGCATGGAAACTGCAGGACAAATGAACAGTGCCAACCCAGAATCACCAGCATCACTATTGTTATTCTTAAAAAGTGTGCTTGTTCTCCATTCCCCCCTCATAATGTTCGACATATACATATATATAGTAATATTTCATTCATACTTCACAAATTAAAGGGGCATTCAGGCCTAAAACTAGAGTTGAATGTGTAACTGGTCACATTGTCCAATACCCTTTAGCTGAGCATATATCATACATTCTCATCAATCATCTCGTACTACAATGCCCAGCACACATTACAGAAATACTACAACAAATGATAGACCCTGTTTAAAGGCTAATAAAAGGCAACCAAGCTAGCATTAGTGAAACTCTTCACAAGGTCTTCTAACCTTAGTTGTAAAGAGAATAGTAATTCCACTGTTAGTCAGCACAAAAGCACACAAGTTCTTACCCTTTCAGCCAGAGAAAAGAAACCAAACTTGGTCAAGGTGCCTAGATCGATCTATATGCCTTGCTAGCTTTAGCTTTTAGCCTGTGGTATTCCTTAGCTGATTCAAAGTCCGTTACACAGGAAAATCTCACTCTAGAGACCATTTCAGTATTGCTGCAGGAGGCAAGTTAGCATGTTAACAACAGATGCAGCTTCGGGTAACTCCTCCATTCTGGCCAGAATGTCCCTTTAAGCATTAAGGAAACAAAATGTTTCATTTCCAAAAACTTTCTTTCCCCATTCCTCATATAGCCTAGCAGTGAGAAACTAGAACATAAATATTTAAAACCATTTCCAGTTATCCTAGAGCTGCCTCAGAGACAGGCCTATAAAAGACCTACAGATGGTAGAGATAGCAATGAAGACCCACAGAGATTTTACGTCAGCAGCATTAACATAGTCACCATTAGCTCCCTTGAGAACTTGAAATAATCCCCCAAAATAGGTCCATAATATTTTGTGTACAATCATGATTCAATTAGAACAACACTTGCGCCAATCATGTAAACTTTACCACATTAAAATCAGCTCTCTGCTGGGGTTTGAGCCAGAAGGACAGAATTTAACACAGTTATGACAACATTTGAACCGACACTTGCAGAAGAACTATGCGGAATTTGAAATCTTTGGTTTGGCACTTCAAACATCTTTTTTTTTTTTCCTTCCCCAGAAATAATTGAGCTGGCATTCTTTACAAATCACCACCTGCTTTCTGAAGCAACCAAGACCATCAGCAAGCACAAGATACTTACTGGATACCTTTCTAGTCTACAAGGCATATTTTTGGGATACAGATTGAGCACAGATACTGTCAGCGGTGATCAACAATTGAGAATCCTTATTCAGAGTCATTGTTGGGGGAAAGACAGTCCCAAAGGACTTCATATGGTTCGTTTCTTTATGCTTTATGAGCCGGAATGGACCAAGACCATTTCTTCCACATCCCAGAAATCCCTGAAATCCTGGAGGTACTTGCAGCAGGTTCTGCGTCACCGTGAGAGTTGCAGAGTTTCGGCATGTACTTTTGATTTCTGCAAAACCAATTCAATAACATTCAGCAGTAGTGCAACAGATTCAAGGAGGGTTTCACAAGTACGGTTTCAGCCCTTTTCAATTCCCCTTGCCATTGACTAACACTGATCTGACAGTTGTCTTAAATGTCTTTTCTTTTATGTCTTTTTTTTTTTTTACTTAAACGACAAAAGGAGTGGACTCGCAAAAACAAAACACCTGATATTTTGTGTTTAAGCTTTAGGGGACAGGAACCAAGCAAACATCAACATCAAAGCATTCGAATTTCAGTCAACCAAACAAAGGTGAACACATGCAAAACAATATGGATTATACAAGAAAACAAGTCCAGCCAGAAAGGAGTATCCCTCAGAAGGGCTGGCACCGTCTCCTGCAGAATAAATAGTGCTTTTACACCCCCTCGCACCAGAGTTTAATCCTCTCAGAAAAACAAAATCGAGTGAAGAAATGAGGAGAAAAACAAAAACAAACAAACGACTGCTCCCAAAAGATCCCTACAAGAAGTACCTACAAAAACCTTGAAAAGGCTTTTGCTTGTGCCATATATGACCAGTGGAAAACAAAAAAAGGGGGTGAAAAAACAAAAAAAAAAACCAAATCATCGGGACACCCATTATAACAATGGAGTACAGATGGAAGATGAATAAGCTTTGCCGGCTTCCAAGCAGTCTACAACATGCGCTACTTCTTTTGCTTCTTGAAGATCTTGAAGGTGTGCTTCTTTTTGCCAGCTGAGTCAGTGTCTTCACCCGTGGAGCCACTGTCCTCCTCCAGGGGGCTCTTCTTTAATGAGAGCTGGGGGATGCGACTTCCTGCCTTGGCCCCTGGAATACCAGGCTGGCCTGTGGGTGAAGGAGTGTCAGGGTCGGTGGAGTTTGGGCTCAGGGAGCGTGAGGATTCCGACATGGACATGATCTCGCTCATGCTGGCGGACTTCTCAATGCCATAGATTTTCTTCATTAGAATAGGACTATCTGAGCCTCCGTCAGGCGACACACCACCGTCATGTACTCTGTTGCCCCCGTTGGGTGTCTGGGTGTTAGCAGACTCTTCAGAGCGAGAGTGGGGGCCATGGTGGAGAGAGGCGGGCTTGATGGGGAAGCCCTTAGAGCTGTAGGACAAGCGCAGCTGCTCGCCAGACTGAGACACGGACAGGGAGGAGTCCGAATCTGAACGATTCAGGTCCCTAAAAAGGAAAAATCACTGGGTCAGATGTCTAAACAATACCTTTCCTTTAATTGTTATGAATGTGCGTGCTTGTCCAGTTCATAAAAAGTTGTCTTTAATTTCAGTAGGTGTTAACATTTCTTAGTATTCAAGTACTTGAGTTTATGAGTGGCTGAAGAAATGTTATATAAACTTTAACACGCAAAGAAAGTTAGAGGCAAGTAAGCAAGTCAAGTGCTGAAGCTCATGCTAGGCACAGTCCATAAAATGGTGTCACAAGCCTACTACAGGCTCAGGCCTGAGCACAGGACCTCCATGCTGTTAGTCCGCGACAAGCAAAGGGTAAGAAGAGACATGTCTGCATGCGTGTCTGGGAGTAATACAAGTGGAATGACAAATGTAACGCACAGACTTGTTGGAATGGCAGGAAGACAAGAATATGAAGTAATGCCTAGTGGTGATTATTACTGGTTCTGTCAACGCAGAGCAAAGTGCTGGAAAACCCATGCGGGCAAGTGAAAGGTAAAAGCAATTAGCAAACATGTTCATATTGGACTGCTGTCCCACTCTCGTGCCAGGCAAGATGAATGGAGTGGTGGACGGAGTGGTACCCATGGCTGCCACTGCGGCGGCGCTGCTGTGGAGTGGAATCAGAGGGCAAGTCTGGGATTGGATCCATTGGCTGGAAATAAGGCGAGTGAAAGAAGGAGGAATGAGGCGCAGAAGTGGAGAGAGGGGAGGAGCAGGCAGGAGAGGAGGAAGGAGATGCGCAGATGATGGAAGGGTGCGAGACAGCTGAGGAGAGCGGGGTCAGGCCCATCGCTTCAAACTGCCCAAATGACTGGCTGCGATTCTGACGCAGGTTGGACCTAGACCAGGATGGGTATGAGCTACCCTCCCCCTGCTGGCCCCCGGACATGTGGCTGCCCTCTACCAACCTCTGTGAGCCCATGCCCAGCTGCGGGTCGATGTGCCGTTGCCGCAGGGACAGCATACTTGGAGCTGTTAACACAAACAATAACAAACGTTTTACAAATTTAACACCAAAAAGGTTTAAATAAAAACAAAAACAAAAACAAAACAAAACAAACAAACAAAAAAAAGGTACAAAGGTGGGTGACGAGGTGCAACCGAGGTGCTGGTGAAGAAAAGGTGTACAGGTGGGGTAAAAAGGGTTTCCTTGGGGTAACACCACAGTGTGAAACATGAGGACAAACTGATCTCTTTACACTTCTTATCCAAACAGTATTTGGCAGCTGCTGAGGAGATTATATTAATGTCTGCCAACATAATATGAGAAGCTGGTTTTACATTCAATTTAAAACACCTGTTCTCTGATGATGGAGTAACCTGACAGGTATACACATTAAGGGTGTAACGATATACACAATTAATAAACCACTAACATTATATCATCAGCAAACAGCTTCCCAAAGCACAAAAACTATTTTAAGTGCCTTATGTGCCAAGGCTTGAGACAGCTGATTCTGATTAATAGAAAATAATTAATATCGGACTTGATTGTTGGTCCTGGGTGAACATTTATATAGTACAGTTCTACATTTCTTTCAACACCAGCTGCACCGTTCAACAAAACAAACCCCAAAAGTCACAACCTCCCAGAATTCATAATTAATTTTCATCATCAAGAGTCTATTCATTTGTCCATGTAAACAAGCAAAAGCCCTGCTCCCTCCCAATCAACTTTACTAGACAGGCTGCATCAAGCTGCCTAATTTGATCACCTGGG
Organism: Prochilodus magdalenae; assembly: GCA_024036415.1. NCBI lineage: Eukaryota > Metazoa > Chordata > Actinopteri > Characiformes > Prochilodontidae > Prochilodus > Prochilodus magdalenae. Next base: position 342,089 of record JAMWET010005758.1, on the reverse strand, counting down.
ATGGATTCCACAAAAGAGAGATATAGAAACTGACTCTTGATTAACAAACAACGCAGTTCTAAAGTTCAGTACACGTTCAAACGTGATTTTTCAATACACACTAAAATTGTTACACCCTTAGTGCATAAACACTAAATCAACATTTTAAATGCGTCATATGAAAATCTACCAAGCTTTAAAATCTTGACCAAACCCAGCAATAACCACTTTACTAAGAAGGAAAGCACATTCAATAAAGATAGTTATGGGAAAAAGAGACAAAGAACGATCAGCCATTCAGTAAGAACAGACTTTGACAGCCCTGATATGCAGCCTCTCTTTGTCTAGATATATGCATGCCAGAGATACTGTTCAGTGCTATGAGCCAAATTAAAGGGGCACTGGTTGAAGGAAGGAGGGAAAGGTAGTGGGGTGAAAAGGGGGAGTGGCTGTGAAAAGGACACAGCAGCCTATCCCACCAGAGTACTTCCGCATTGTCTGGCGGTCCGGACCTATAGACCTTAGGTCACTGGCTCGACGGTCCATAAACCGGGCAGCACCTGAAAGTGGGGGGTTAAGTGGCAAGAGGGAGGGGAACGGCCGTTAATAACCATGGTTAATCTTGCAAGGCCAGGGTTAAAGCACCCAAGTCACCTGCATGCCACATACAGACAGTAGGAACTGATTTCCTTCAATTAAAGGTTCGGGATGTAATAGAAATACCTTAACAAAACCTTAAAAAGTATAAAGTAATAACAGTGAACAGTAACACAGATATAGAGCTCAATAACTTTACGCTGCAAATCTCAAGCCCAAAAAAAAAAAAAAAAAAAAAGTGTTAGCCCGACATGCAATATTCTTTTAATATTAATTCATCTTGTAAAACACAGTACAAAAAATTAACGCATGAAAAATACAAAACTTTCATGCCATAATTCATGTATTTTTAAGTGCAATTTCCAAATGTGACAGCATCACATGGAAGACCTCCCATTATCACTGATGAGACACAGAACCTGAAGTTCATCACCGACTTAAGAAAACCCAATTCACTGAAAATAAAGTAAACACAGTGCTAACACAATAAGGCATGTTAAAAACCCGCAGCCCTGAATCTCCTCTCAGAAAGAACACTGATAAACATAATGCATCGACAAGACAGGCACGGAGGATGAACCCCAGTCAGAAAGAGGGTTTTTTAGATTTAATCAACAGGCCCTTAGTTTGTCTAAGAGAGCCCTTAGAAGGCTGGGCCTTATGCCCATTGGAGTCCGTCAAGTCCTTACATTGCAGAGCTCCATGTGCCACGATGTCCTCGTCCATGTCATCCATGTCGTCAGACATGACCATGTGCTGGGGTGTGGCCCGGCCTCCCATAAAGCTGGGGTCCAGGTTCAGGGCTGAAGCCAGGGAGGGGAGACCAGGGTTATTTACTAAAGTAAAGCCTGTCAGGATCTCAATCTGCTGCCATCGGTGAAGCCGTTCCCGCAGGGCAGCTGTTACCTCTCCCAGGGCCTGCCTGAGTGGCAGAGAGTGGGGGGAGGGCAAAAGAAGAAGAGAAAGATTATAAAAATTGAAGAAACAATACAAACAACTGCACAGAAAATGACAAAAAGGGCACATATGCAAGTTTTCTACTGCATCCATATTGTACCGACACTCACTGATCATTTTTACTGGCCCACGTACCATATAGTTGCACTCCATACGCATTTCTCTGCATAATTTGTTATCCAACCTTTTGCTCTGTTCATCAATCCCCACAGGACCACAACAGCAGTCATTACTTGGGTGATGGAAGTGTCACTACAGTGCAGAGAACGGTCCACCACCCAAATAACACCTGCTCTGGGTGGCCCTGTGGGAGTTCTAACCATTACTGAACAACCCTGGGAGTGACTACAGTCTGTAACTGTAGAATTGCAAAATGCACCTATATTGTAAGAGGAGTTGATCCCTAATGGTACAAGATATTAGCGTACTTTATTAGTGTGCCTAATGAAGATGCCAGCGAGCGTAGATGATGCCGTCTATGGTGATAAGCTAGTGAGATGTACCTAGAATCAGCTTTGAAACAGACTCACTTAGCTGCCAGGATTTTGTGATCCACATCATCTAGTGAAGAACTATGCGCCACATGAAAGGTCCCAAAGAGTGTATTCCTCTTCTTTTTTATCTTCTCTGCCTGAGAAAATAGAGTGCTGTTAAAAACCAAAACTCTGCATAATCAAGTTTTAGCATACTACCCAAAACCATCAAGTTGGATCAGATTTAAGGGTTACCAACACCTAACGGCTTTGTAATAACACAATGACTTCCACTGAGTTTAAAACACTAACCCCCTCTTTGGCGACCAGAAGTTGTTTCTCAGCGTTCTGTTTCTTGATGTTGTAGTACTGCACCTCTACCTCATGTGTGAGCTGCAGCCATTTCTGCAGAGATTCTGGAGGAGACCAGCTGCAGCGCGACTCCAGCTCTTTCTCTGCCTTTTTGAGGGCCATGCGTACCTGCAGGGGGCGCCAGAACCAGCTCAACATTAGCAGCATGCAGTGAATCAAAGCCATGGTCAGTGCTCCCAATTCACTCTGTCTAACTGGGAAATCTGAACCAGATACAGTATACCAAACTGATCTATTAACACCACCTCAGACCTAAACCGTAAGGAAAGCATTAGCTGTTAAATGAGTGGGCTAAGCACAGAGTAACACCTATCCGCACAACGTGTTGTTTCCCAGCAACTAATGGAAAAAGCTCATGCAGTTTAAGTGCACTATGTTTAAAGTAAAGTACACAAGACACATGGGCCAATTATAAATGAAATCGGCTGTGTCCAGTGTTGCATGAGCGAAAAGTCAAATTTGTCTAAAGGCAGTAGCCCCATATTGGACTAAACACTGCAAGGCCACTTGTCTATTTGCACAATCACAAATGAAAGGCTTTCGTCTGGGTAGGAGGAGAAGAGAGGGAGGGTTGAAGTGAATAAGAGCGGCTACTGCTTTGTTTCTAGGCTCATTAGACAGCACTAATGAGCTTCAGTACCATAGAGGCACGGCAGTCCACTCTGACCCAAAACACCTGCCTTTAACAGGGCAGTTCAGTATGACAGTAATGGGAAACTGGCATGCACTAAATGATCCTGTGTAGTCCTATGGTACAACACCATCCTTTCTAACTGTGAACATTTCCACTTATGTAAGAGTTAGAACGGTCAACTACATCACACAACTGCATGAAGACAAATGCAGATACTTAAGGCTGTCACTACTATTGTGGGCTAAGTTTCTAAGAGTTTTTGGTCCAGCTTTGCAAACAGTAAAATACTTGTATAGTATGACTAACCATTTTATAGCCACTACCTTAAAACTTTTGTCCACATTTAATGTAAAAATGAACATTGAAGGATATTTGAAAGAATGCAGCAAACGCAGATGGAACATTTTATTTCTTCCTTGTTCTGAATTACAAAAATATTTTTGTGAACAAACCCAAACTGGAATGGAAACTTAGCAAGACTGCTTTAGTGTACAACCTGAAATCCCCAATATCTTGCCTAGGTGGCTTTTTAAAACCAGCTAGACAGGCAGCTAACTTGAATATCCTATTACCTAGCAAAATAACATATTGCAAAGACGACCATCATTGCTAACCATATTCCTTCCAGTTATTACTGTCTTTTATAACATAGTGTACAACTTCACTAGGTGGCTAGTACACTGAATACCTATACACCATTAACAATAAGTATTTAACCAGATATTTTCTGTATTCATAGTACACTACACTTTTAATCTTTGGATTTCATCTTTTATCAACATCACTTAAAAGAAAAAAAAAGGCCTAAAAGCTTGGGCAAAACAAGCTTTCTATAACACAACTAAAGGATTAACAATATATTTATAACTCAATTTTGGTGTATTAGTGGTCTACAGGGGCATTTCTCAAGGCTCTGCTCATTTCCATGTTACCGGACATCCAGGTTACATCACATTAGTACAATGTGTCTGCTTCTTATAAAACCATGGCTCTGCAGAAAAAGGCTTCTGGGAATGAAAAGGAAGTGGGGAAGGTCACTTTGTGCGTTGTTGTATTTCCTGAGCATTGCCTAAAAGAAATTTCTAAGTAGGACCTGGCATTGTGTAAAACCAATGTATGTATGCAATGTATGCAATACAGATACTCCATTATAAGATTGTTTTTTTTCTCTCTTGATGCAATCAGTATCACAATTAAGGCAAACACAAAACAAAAACAATATGATTTAGCTCCACTTGGGAATCTTGGCCTTTATAGGCATATAAGCCACTCTTACCTGCTCCAGCTCTTCCTCTGCATACTTCTGTCGGCTGAGCTCATTTTCCGTGCCCTCTCGCAGCTCTCGCAGCCTCTGTGCCTCTTGTTTGGCAGAGTTAATCTCATCCCTAAGCTTCTGCTCCAGGTTCACCTTCTCCACCTCCACAGTGCGATGCTCCTCCTGGGCAATCCGCAACCTAAGCGAACAAACCGTAGTTTTAACACTACAGAAAAGCCAAGCAGAGCAACCCCTCTGAACAACCATAAAAAGCTGCCATTTGTTTGAACTGATTAAACCACTGAGATGAGTTGTGACACATTGTCAAGGCTATACCACAAATCTAGCTTGGCTTATTACTGAAAACATTCACAGACAACATTTAATATTGTCGCTGTCCAATGAAAAACATGCATCTCCATTTTAGTCCATTTTCACTTTTATGCATCATTTGACCATAGCAGCTGCTGTTGACGCTATGTAAAAAATGTCATGATAAATGGACCAAGAGAAACGTCCCAAAAGTGCTTGGAAAGATGTCTGGTTCCATTGACATCCATTAAAAGGTAAAGGGTTTTTTTTGTCCTCCTTAGTAACACAAAACACAAAAGTGAAAGCCCACCGTCAGTTTTGGCACTATGACCAATGTTCACCGAACGAAGATTTCACATCATTTTGTAGGGATGTCAGTGTATGAAAGGAACACACCGCTCAAAAGAATCTGTGTGTTCAAGACCTCATTCATTGCCAAGGTTGCAGGAGTTTTGCTTCTGATGCTAAGCTGCACTTTATATTGTTGCTGTGCTTCCAGCTGTCCTCATTATTCCTGCCTCAAGCGCTCTGCAGCAAACCCAAGGTAGCCTTGCCTGCTAGAGGTTTCTATGAGCACACAAGCTTGCTGCTCCAAAGGGCACGGTAGGTTTAAAGAGGGTAGGGAATCTTGGGCAGGGAGGAGATAAAGAAAATTGCTGTTAAGCACAGAGTCAAGACACAAATGACTGATCTTAGGGGAGACCTTAAATCTCAGAAAGCTGTATTTAACCAACTACAGTAATGATTTCAGTAATGAAAGTAATTCATCCCAAATTCACATGTTGATTTCACCTAAAACGCATCTACAATCTGTAACGAAAACAGCAGAGTAGATCCAAGTGTGGTTGTAACGGATTATAACAAAACGATGGAACTGCTGGTGCCATAAGGTGATGTGGCATTACATGGTATTAATTTTTTCATAGTATTTATCATATTTAACATTGAGATGCATGATAAACTTTATTAAACCTGATTTATACTTCAGTGCATTTTTTTTGCACAGTACTACGTAGTTTTATACGGGCAAACAATGAGGTGCTATAAATATGTAGTAATTATAAAAATACAATATTACATAAATAATAAATCTACATAAATCTAGGATTGTATGAAATGATAAATGTAAACAACAGAATTTACCATTAACCCTGTAGACATCTCAAGAAAAAACTTTTTAATCAATTTGTGTGACTGACTTTAAACCAGTACTTGTGACAGTCCCGTTAAGCATCCAAGAAACTTAAATGTAAAATCACACGTTCTCATACTAAATGTGTACAAAGTTAGGCATCTTCTTGCATTTAAATGAGGACAAAATGTGACGACAAAGTACAAAGTTTTAGATTTCACCCAAGACCTCAAGTGTGATGAATGAAGGCAGCCCACTGCTCATGGAAACATTTCCTCCCCACTATTTAACCACACTTTGCCTAAGGCTGTATCTGAGGCAACTAGAGCTGGAACTTGGGGCATGGCCACAGAGACAGCTCTACACAGAACAGGAAGTTCAAAATAACCTGAAGTCACGGCAGGCGGAAGAAGCGGAGCGTGACGACACAGACATGGCCTCTCGGAGCCATGATGGGATTAACAATTTTCCTTGGCAGCAGCAAGCACAGCCAAGCTGGCCTGAATGCCTCTGCCATGCCTATATAAAGCCAAAGAAAAAAAATTCCCTTATGGGAACAGCCTTTGTCTGTCGGACATGAATTCAGCATGCTTGGGAGGCAGGTCATATGACCCAAGTTCACAGGAAAACAAAAGAAAAAGCCCCTCTTTAGTCACCAGGCCTTCATCAGATTCTTAACTGTACTGATGTACTGCACAATCTACTGTCAGTAACATATTACCATGTGTGAACAGATTAAAGGGTAATACAACAGCCCGACTTTCCATGATAGATGGATCGCTTTATTAATCCCAGAGGGAAAGTCAGTATTGCAGCAGCCCAGGTACAGCAAAGAACAATAATACAATAAGTGCATAAATAAAAGAGAAGATGAAAAAGAAGTACTTCCCCTCTAACAACAATCACCACCACCACTATGAGTGGGATGGAAGTAAAACTGTCATGAAAGTCTAATGATATGCAATGAAGTGACTACGTAAAGTATACTGCCTTGAAAGTATCATTACCATGGAGAGTGTATGTACAATAATTAGGAGGAGGACATACACAGTGCAGCTGTGTATGTCCACGTTCACATTGGATCTAAATCCGGCCGATCAGAAAGTCAGACGACAGTAACGGGTAGCTATACACTGTAAACTGTAGAGAGGGTATCATAAATAAATGTGCAATCTTTAGGCATAGACAAAAGTGGCAGTGCACAGTGAGGTGAAGATGTGTAACTGTTAAACTATTTTTGCTTGATTTAAACCTAATCCACACAGCGTGAACAAGAGAGTTCATTTGTTAATCATTAGTGCAGCCTTGACAAGCTAAGAGTTCTGCAGTCGCACCTGGTTTAAGTTCACAGGAAGAAAGTAGTTAACACGTACAGTTCTGTCATATCTATCTTTATACTCTTTACAGTTGCTTGAATTCTACAGCAATCTAAAGTTTAAAGAATTATAGAAAATAATAGAAGTAAAAGAATAATACAAGTTACTAGATTTAATTAGTATAAGTGCAAAGAACACAGTGACATAGCCAACCAAAGTTCAAAATAGTTTGCAGTGCCGACATCCAAAGAATGCTGATTTCTAACCTGGAAAATGTATTTAGGCTTAAGTCACATTTCAACAGGGATGATACTGGGCCATGTCTCAGTAAAGTCTTCTTTACTGAGTCAAGATCACACGTTTCACTACCTTCTATATGAACTCGAATTTCTCTGAATTCTAATGCTGCTTGACCAGAAGATATAACCAACTCCATGTCAATACATGACAAAGCACTAAAAGCAAATGACTATTTGGCCAGCAGGGGGCAGTATGAAGCTCCTGAGGTTTAAAAGGGGTATGAGAATAAAGCAGCAATGGGGTGAAGGGCTAGTGTAAGATGATCCAAGTAGAGAACCAAGATGGAAAATCTTAGCAATCTCAGCTCCTCCTAATACACAAAACTCTGACCTTTGCCATTTACTATCCACTGCCCGCACACATACAGGGCAGCAATGTAAACCGAGTACTGAAATGTAGCAATAGGTGTGACTGGATCTTCTCATTTCATTTCAATGGCTACGACAGCCTTGTCTGTCTGTGGCTTTCTTTTTCTTTCTTTTTTTTTTTTTTTTTTTAAATGTATATATATATAGTTATTCTGTAATTTTATATTAGTTATTCTGTAATTATTTACAGACTGCATTTTCCCCTCATTCTTTCTCCTCAAACTTTAACAGCACAGCAAACAAAGACGAGAATAGTTCTCCACACAAAGACTAGGAGCAACAACAAACCCCCCCCCCCCTTTTTTTTTTTTTTTTACTGGAGGGTGTTTGGTTCACAAGTCTCAAAATTTAGAAAATATCATGCTCTTTAAATAATCTGTCTTTAATAATATTTACCAGCTAAACTTGCTAAATTTCATGTTCAGAATATAAAATCTCCTTGAATTAAAACCGTATCACAAGCTAGTCACTGAATTAATCATCAAAAGAATCTAATCATCAACAGCTAATTCAGAAATTAGAGTAATTTGTAAGATGAGTCGAGTGTACTGGATGCTAGTCTAGTGCATGTCGGCCTCCAGATTATTCCCATGAAGTTAAAACTGTTGACGACAACAACAACAACAACAACAACAACAACTCCATCCAAGGCAAAGCAAGTTTAAAAAAAGTAAATAAATAAAAATAAACATGAATTAACAACTTTGCAACAATGTAATGATTGCGACCAAGACACATTCTATTCAATTCCAAAGACAAATTAACTATACCAAAGTTTCACAAAATTGTACCAATGATCCACTGAAACTAGTTATACAGCTTACTCTACTGATGCACCCTCATGATTTATTTTTAAGACTGACCTGTCTTGCTAATATTTGCCACATATTTGGATATCACTGTATAAAGATCACATTCACGTTTGTACAGAAGCAGCTTGAGCCCCCGACATGCCCTGTTTTTATAAAACTGTAAGGGTCTTCAAATGAAACACAATGCAGTGTGGGCGCAAAGTAACTTGCATCAATACTACTATAAACCAAAAACTTAGTATACCTGTTATAACATACAGGTAAAGACTATAAATTGCTTCTGCAGATTAGAGAACATTTATGCAAAATAATAAATACTTCTACACGTCATGGCCAGGCCCAATTTCAGCCCAGACGCTTCATTGTAAGCACCTGCTTGTTCATCTAAAAAGAAGCTGCTATGGCAACGGCAAAGGAAACTAAGGGAGGGAAAAAAAAAACAAAAAAAAACGATGGATCTAAAACTGAAGGTCATAAAGCCTTCATGCCTGCACCAGGAAAGCTGTTACTATGACTGAGGGAACCTTGAGAACACTTTCTCTTGTGGCTGTTGTCTACTGGCCTCACTGCTGTGTGCATGTGTGTAATGTGTCATTACACCTACACAGCAAACGTCTCAAATGCTGTAATAGTGTAACCTGACTCAACTTCACAAAATCACAAACAACTGGAAGGGGGAAAAAGGAAACAAATTTTCCAGTGCCTCTGCAGTTTCAGCCAGAACCAGAACCACTCAATTATAAAACGTTGTCCTTGGTAGCTGCTGCTGCACACCTTTGTACATAAGCAAGCCAGACACTGTTCTGTTCTCAAAAAGATTAGCTGGGGGAAGGGAGAGAAGAAGAAAGGAGGGGGAAAAAAAATTGGCCTTTCACTATCATGACATTTTAGGTGATTATTTATTGGCATAAAAATAATTGATATATACACCTTTTTTGCTTACTGCATGCAACTATTAAAATACCAGCAAGTTAGCTGATCACTTGATTCCTAGCCATTTCAACTAATGACAGACGCAGCTTGAACTTAAATAAACATTACTCACCTATTTCACCGAATGTGTTATAGCAACAGGGTTTTATTTTTTGGTTATTTCCAAGATGCCGCCACTTGATGGATGAAAATACGCTCAATACACATTTACTATATTGTAAACGTGATTGTGAAACCTGACAACCGTGGGACATAAACTGCAGTCAGCTCAAAGACGCGTGATAAGCGACGTTATGCAACTCATTTGTTAGGCCTACTTTTCCTTATGTTGCCGTCAGAAACACCTGCTTATTTACAATTACCATCAAAAGAAATTCTCACCCAACCTTCACATAACCTTGTCCACAAAACCCACTCTCCTTCTGTGCAAGTTTTATAACCTGAACCCACTTTCTTCTTGTGAAATGGTACATAAAACAACATAAAACAATAGCCTAAAAAATAACTAAATAAATGGGGGGGGGGGGGTTGTTTCATGTAGGTTGTTTCATGCCTACTAACATCACATTTCTATCAACACAAAATGACAAAAATTTGGCTATTGCTCAAACGCTTCCCTGAGCTTTATTTTTTTCTTTATTTCTTCCCAACCCAACACTCTTAAAGTTATTGTTTCGGTATTCATGCTCTTGTTAGAGCTCCTGTGTCTTTAAACCCCGCCTTCCCAAGGAGCTGGGGTTGCTCAGATCAGCTCCCCCACTCTGTTTTAACCTTGTCAGCCAACACAGCAGTATCTTGCGGTAAGATCCATTCTTGTAGGAAGGAAATAGAATTTGCATTACAAGATTAGATCATCGTGTAACAGTGAACAGAGCCGAAAGCCCAACAAGGCAACAGAGTTCTGGATGAGTGTTTTTCCTCTCTGGTATGTACTTTGGGCATGACTTTGTAAAATGTTTACATGCACAAAAAGCTACAATACATAAAGCAAAAGGAAAAACAAAACATAGCATAATAGGTCCAATTTAATAACATTTACTAACTGGTGAACTGTTACTGTTACCTCTATTCTCTCTCAACCTCATTTAACCTAAAGTGTCATTGGTGACACATTCAGAGACTTTGGCTTGTGCCCTCTAACTCATTAAAGTCACCCCCGCAGACGTTATGATGAGTACGTGTCCACGTTGGCCACAGTGAAGTACTGTATTAAATGAGCACCATCCTGTGTTAACTGTTCGTCATGATGCAATATTTTCAGAGCATGCACCTTCAGAACTGGAAAAAAAAAAAAAAAAAATCTGATTGGCAACATTTGATTAGTATAATAAGAGTAACAATAAAAGTCAAATGAAGCATGAGGTATATAGAGCAGAAATAGCTACCATTTGCCTAGGAATTAAAAAGTTACAAGAGGTTCATTTAGCCAACTTGCATTACTTGCCTGTGTTTCTGTCAACAATCATTGTCATTTCTGAAATCTGCTATTCAACTGAGCAGTGGAATGCGTCATGGGCTGCTGCTTCATAACACAACAGGTTGGGCGTCCTCCTACACTCAGGCCTATTACATATTTTCCACTCGTTCTATCTGCTCTCACTGCTGTCTCTCAAAAAGGTGACAGACTTTGTGTCTATGTGGAAAGCAGATCAGGACGTGGTGGTATTAAAGGTCACTGCTGGTATTATAAGGGATTTGACAGAGGACATTTCACTGTCATGCGCACAGGAAACATTTAACCTAATAGTTTCACAATATCCATATTTGCCACAGTAGGAACACAGATCATAGCACAGATAAGGACGATATAACCAGTCCGGTCCTCGACAGTCCCTCCCACAAATTGTCAGTGATTATGATTTTTTTTTATATCTGATTATGAGATATATATATATAAAGAAATAAAGAAAAAAACAACAATAATATAAATAATAATAATAAACAAATAAAAAAAAACACACTTTCCTGCTGCCACATACTGTGTCAAGCCTAATAGCAATAACAAACTAATCACAAAATGCGTAGAATAAAATGTCCGCTATTAATTAAACTTAATTCAGTATGTTTTAGGCAAGTATCTGGAAACATATGACATCTCTGGGTTGAGTTGATAGAAAGGTCATGGGGGGCCATTTGCCTAATGTGTGTTATGCATTTCTGCAAGCATCAGCAGTAGTGAGAGGAACTTTACAGCAGAGGGCCTAACAGCTGTAACTAGATGCTGTTCTCTACCAGGTACAACCAGCAATCACACAAAAATATACAGGTAATACTGTGCATCATTTCCATGACATGCATCACAGTACTTTGCTTTTCTTAGGCTAACAGACATAATAAAAATCAATAAATAAAAACACTTAAGAAAAGTACATGAAGCACCAGAAATAATAATTATACTTTTTATATGAATAATAAAACCTAAAAGTACAACGAACCTTTATTTAATGGTATTTAATGTTTTACTGCACTCAGTTTATTCAAACTGGTCTGATTGAGCTCACTTTGCAATATGAAGTCTTGTTAGTAAATGTTCTTTGGTGTTATTTTTTGTGACCAATTTTTATTGGTTTTAACATGATTTTCAGTGTTTAAGTACCGATGATACAGCAAAATTGCATTTTCTTTGGTTTTCATTTCAATGCACCCAGAAGGGGGAAAAAAATAAATAAATAAAAAACCTGTGATGCTCCTGTAATGAAACTAAACCCTGATATTTGCATTTACTGCTATATTAACTCACCAAAGACAAAAGATGCAAATCGTATAGCAAACCCGCAGTTCTTACTTAACCCTAATGGCTACGCAGGCCAGTTATTTAGCAGGTTATTTAGGCTTCTTGTGACAAAGAGCAAGTAGGCTGATATTCTCATCACCCCCTGTAGACATAGTAGCATTCCAGACCAATGCAACGCATTACTGCAGAAACGCATAATAGCTGCTTATTACGAACTGGTATGCTATTCAGGTCGAAATTGTACCTGTATAGGTTTCATAACAAAAAATTTAAGATACAAACATTCTGCTCACACTGCCGGACCCTGTTAAATACAGTTATTACCCTGGTTAAAGAGGACCTCCTTATGTCAAAACAAACTAAGAAAGGGTCTTCAAAAAGACAAAAGATTATGCTCTCACTTTTGCTGAAGGTCATGGAGACTCTGCTCAGCCCTCTGCAAACCCTCCAGGTCCTTCATCATCTTCTTCATATGGTCTTTGGAGTACCGGTTCTGGATATAAGCAAACCAGCAGCCACCCATCCCAATCACTATCGACACCACCAGCATGAAGTCCTTTAAATGGTTGTGACTGTTCACTGTATGAAAAAAAAAAAAAAAGAAGGAAAACAGGGATAAAAACTTAAAGATAACAAAAACAAGTTGCTAAGACCTAAAGATGCCAAGAGAAGATCTAAAATGTTCAACAAGGGGGGTTGTTGGAGAGTTCATTGTACTAGTGTGGTAGAACTGGGTAAATAGAGATCAAGTATTTGCATCGCAAACAAACCTTAAGACTTAATTGGAAAGCTGTTCGTTACTGCGGTTCTTAGTTCAGTTAATGCAAATTGCCACAAATGCATTCACTGCTGGACATGACTTCCCTGTCACTACCAGGTGAACATGCAGATTAACTGATATCATCAAAAGGCCGCTGAAATCAGTCAAGCAAACTAAATATGCAAGCTATTTAGACTGGCTGAATAACATCTGCAGACACATGTAATGCGCCATCTTCAAAGACTGTCTGAAACATCAGCTTTGAAGCTAAAGTCAATCTGTGGAGATCAGCAGGGTTCAGGTAGACTATGCACTGCCGCTGTCACACACAGACTGCAGCAGCTTCCCTGGTTCACCGGTTGGGCCTCTTGAGCCCCTCAGCCACAAAGACAAATGTCAAATGCAGACCCACTGTACCTTTTCCTTTGTGAGGGCCTTTTTGAAGGCCTCCACAATTCAATGTTGCCTTTTTTATGATGCACCAGGGACACTAAGCACAGATGGCTGCCTGCTAGGATACGAAAAACATCTTTTCAATAATATTTTTTTTCTTAACTGAAGGCACTAGGCTAAAGAAAAAAAAAAAATCTAAAGAACATTATACGGATCAGAATATTAACCCGAATTCAATCTAAAACAGCAGAGTTGACAGTTAATCAGCGTATAATTTCTTTCAATATTAGTGGGGAGAAAAGAAAAAACAAAACCACAACTGATGCTGTTAAAGATGCTGCCTGCGACTTCCTGTATGATTACATTTCCCCATTAAATCTACAGATGAGTGTCACTTTTAGTTAGTCATTTAGTTATTTGTGCAAAAGGGACATCCTTTCATCCTTCCATGCTTTCTATTATATTTAGAAATAGGAATGCACAATGACAAAAGTACCAAATTGATATAACTTTAAATAAATAAACAAACACACGAATAAGACAGATGTTTTGATTTGACTATTATGACAAACCCCTACTAGATTATGTATATGAAAGAGCAGAGCTTTAGGAGCTAAAAAGTCTGTCTTATTCATTTAACTCCATTTATAACCATTTGAAAAATAAGTTTTACAATTGTCTGTAATGCTAATTCATAGCCCAAATATCTGAGCAGTTTGAAAAGTTTATGTATCAGCATTCAAATCAGCAGCGACAGACGTGTGCTTGAATAATATTGGATAATGGCATTAATTACATAAATGTACATATAGAAAAGTGGGATTATGTTTGGCATTCTGGGATTATATTTGGCATTTTGTCTTATGTTTTAAGAGGTTATGTGGTTTAAAGAGTTAAAACCATTTGTCCATAGTCCTTTCTGACATGCCTAGTTGCTTTTGTCTGCTGCAGGACAATAAATGAAGCAATCTAATCCAGCTAGAATGTAGGGTGTCAGCAGAATATCCAAGATTTGGCTTCAGAGGAGTTTTTGGGTACTATATTTAAAAACACACACCTCGTTTAACCGCGTCTGTGTACAGAATGTGATTAACAGCTAATTACCAGGTTAGATCTGAGAGAGCTTGCCAGGAATGTGAGGGCCTGTGACCATACCAAGAAGAATGAAAACAGTCACAGTAAGGGAGAAACACAGATAAGCACAGACAAATACCTGAGGGGAATAGAAACATAAGCCCAGCATTCCAAAGACTGAGGTACGAGAGAACAGGAGAACGGAAGAGTGTGCTATCTATCTATCTGTTTCAGAGCGCCAGAGAGCTGTGCTTAGAATACAGAACAATCCTCTACAACCCCTCCTCTCTCTGTCAACAGGAGCACACACAGAAAACCTAGACTGGAGGGGAAGCCCACAGACATTCTAACGTCATCGGGGTTGACCTCCCAACAGTGTGATGAGAGTTAGATACAGTGGGTAACAAGAACTGGCAGCGATATGGCCAGTCAGTTTTGATCGACCATATTTCTGCACATCAAGAGCATGGCTGGATGCCCAACAACAACCCAGAAGCAATGCACATAGTCAGCTTTGTGTCCTTGAAGTCCCTGCTCAAATACTGAGCTGGCATCTTTGCTTATTGTCAGGCTTACCAATTGGGTTTCAAAAGTGACGTCACTCTGAGGCATACGCAAACAATGCAGACAAACTACCTGCCGTCATCCTGCTTTACAAAGAAAGCCAGAACATTAAGTTATGCAACAACAAACACAAAGCAGACACCGTACAAACTATTGGTAGCTGGACAGGCTTCCACTTCACCAGTGCCAGTTAACCTTTTTAGCCAGACTGGAACTGTAGCTGGCATTTCAGCGACATGCCAACCGATTTACATTATGATACTGACTTTCTGGTTACAGCACTGCTGGGACTCAACCTCCATTATAACTGGCTGACATATTTCCATGTTTAGCATGAATGGCTAGGGGAAGATTGGAAGATATTCGCTTAATTTGACAAAAAGTGAACTGGACTGAAATTGAATCAACAGCCGGGACAATTTACCAGCGACCAGTAGCATACGTTTGTTTAATTACTTATAAACACCAAAAGGAAGTTTTCAGATCCCAGTGGGTTAAACCAGCAGGGTATTTTAACACAGGCCAATCCTTTATATGACCTTATAATGTAATGCTAGAAATGATGCAGGACACATCTAGTCAGCATAACGGCAAAAAAAAACAACCAATGGAGTAACACCTGCTGTAACCCCAATAGCCACAAGCACAACTCCACTGTGCAACAGAGAGGTTTGGGATATGCATCTTCCTTCCTTCTTATTTTATTTTTGAAAGTAATGCCATTACCTGGGTTAGGACTGCTTTAAGCTCACGGATGCAGTTACAGCTGATGTTCATTTCTCACCACCAAAGCACTCTGACACACTGTCTGGGTGTCAGTGCAGGTTTAAAGCTAGTCCAAGGGTTACACTGCACATGTGGTTCGTGTTCGGCTCCCTGACGGTGTTAATGTTTTAATACAAATCATAAAAAGCGTCATCAAAAATGTTCCATGGTCCGGCTAAATCTGTTGTCTGTTCGCTCTATAACCTCTGACTTACAAAGACGCACTAACCCTGATCTGAACCCTTAATAAGCACAAACCTTCCAGGACGGCTGGCATAAGAGCGTGTGTGTGGTGTGTGTGTAATTATATATATATATATATATATATATATAGTATATATATATTATATATATATATATATACTATATATATATATATATATATATATATATATAGCACATACAGAATCAGTCTGGTTGCTCTATTGCACACCTAAAGTAAGTTGGCAATTAATGTGATCATTTGAGAACTTATTCAGCAGATAAATCCATAATAAAAATAAACTTTTGTTGGGTACAAAATGCATACAAAGAGCTTCACCTAAGCCAAATACAACAGTAAAATCAGGATTGTATTTGGCTTAGGTGAAATACCATGTACAGTAAGCTAAGACGTTTGTCATGTTAAAACCTCATATCAGTAAAATTGCATGGGGAGAAAAGTAAATGCACTAATGGAAAGATCTTGGATAAACTGGTCCAATTGTTCTGTAATACTTTTACTAGACCAATATTAAAGAGACACTAAAGTAATGTCACATTACATGTCCCAAATTAGTGAAAATCTTATTTGAAACAGGGCAAACAGTTTCCAGGAAGCTGAATGCATGTTCAGTATGTAAATATTGCATAATCTCTCACTCATAGGAGCTCCGAACAGAACTGTGTCCAGGGCCTTCAGCTGAAGTTTTTGTGCATGACTGCGGTCCAGAATCTTCAGCACTGTCACTGTTAAAGTGGCGTTCTTCACAGCCAAGCTGGGGATAAAAATGCAGACAAACAAGATGAGTACTGCAGTGCAGCAACTGAACAAAAGGGGAAAAAAAAAAAAGCTTACGGTTCAGGCAAAGACCTTATGAACCACCAATGAGTTGTGTTTAATGATTACAAAGGTACAAAGAAAAAAAAATAACAGCTTCGGGAAAAGAGAACAACAGAGAAATAACCATATTCATGAACAATGCACAGCTTGACAGCATTAGACACATCTTATCGGATGGGCTGTGAAGGTTTAGCTCCAGAAACACGTATTTGATTGGAAATACTGAATACTACTAGGTATACAGTTATGTTAGAAAGGAGTCTTGCGGTTTAAAAAGGAAATGGCTCACCGGGGCATGGAAGTTCCACTGAAGTTCATTTTCCGGAAAGCCTCTGCATACTGCGGCAGCTCCACATAGGCTTCTAGCCATTCCACCACCTCGTCCACAGTCCAGTTAAATACTGTGCGACAAAGAAAAACACTTAATGTGGCAGTTTCTATAATAAAATAATAATACATAATCATGCATCAACAGTATGAACAATAAACTAATCATTTCAAACTGTAGTGTAGGAGAAATTGTTGTGTGGTAAGTGGGTTAACTAAAATAAATAAACGAATAAATAAATAAATAAAATGCTTTTAGCATCAACTGCAGTCATAATCGTGACACTCAGAGCAAGTATTATGATCATCAAAGGTCTACTGGGAATGGCTTAGTACATCATTGCTTCTAAGGGTGATGGGTGTTCTTGCTTCATGTCCTGTAATGCGATATCGCAGTCAGTAAGTAGAACAATTCCACTGTTTAAGAGATCAAAATACTGTTGTATTTAAAATGGGAGTACTGTAACAAATTTAAGTATGCAAGGCACAGTAAGCCTCTGACCATTTCAAAAAGTGAGTATGATTATGAGAACATCCTGTGCCTAATCTGTAGTGAGACTGGAGTTTGCTCTGGCTTCCAAGCTCACCTTTGAAGAATAGCTGCAATGCAGGGTAAATGAGACAAGAGTGGGGGGGGGGGAGAGAGTAAGAGAGAGAGAGAGAGAAAGAAAAAGAGAGAAAGAAAAAGAAAAAAAAGAGAAAGACAGAAATAGAGAGAGAGAGAGAGAGAGAGAGACAGACAAGCTTGTAGGTATAGCACAAGCTTTTAGGAATAGAAGGACTGCAGTGAAGCTTATCAGAACTTGAATTGGCTGTTGACGGCTAGATGATGTTGGTCCTTCAAATCTCTCTGAATAAGTGGTCTACTCTGCTCTACTTATCTCCAACACAACACCTGATAAACACATGGCCTGCTCTCTTCTGGGGTCATGTACAGGAGCAGTCGTGCAGTACTGATTTTGACAATTATTTTACTATAATTATTATTATCATCATCATCATCATCATCATCATCATCTGTAGTGTATGTATATACATATAATATTCTATGCCCTGTATCTACCCTGCATCTCATCTACCTCAGCCTTACCATAGTGCCATATGGTAATGTGTACATCTGCATACATCATAGTTTTTATTCATAACTTTTATTCATAACTGTAAATTAGTGTAACAGATTTTAGTGTTTAGTACTGTATATATTTGTCTATTTATATGCTTGTATTTAAGTACTGTAAGGGACTACGCACCTAGGTTTTTCACTCACCTTCACACCTGTGAAAATGTGATGTGACAATAAAGTGATTTGATTTGATTTTGAAGAAGAAAATGCAAGGAAGTATGTTAAACATTAAACCAGCATGATAACTGCAGCAAGCACAATTAAAAACACACCAGCAAATGGCTACAGCCCCGGGTATTTGTGGGTCATTAAAAACAACGCCTAAGAACCTCTGCAGGTATGTAAAGCATTTTCTTTTATTTACTGAGGAAACTCATTTGCAGTAAATATATTCCAGTAATAAGTGGAATATTCTGCACATCAGGTCATTAAAGCTACCGGACTACTCTCATGAACACTGCAATAAACTATGACGTTCTGGTTTATTTTATCTGCTGGAACTGCTGAAAAACACTTATCAAAAATGTTGGAACCACTGAATTAGGAAAGTAAAAGAAAGAAACAATTAAAAAAAAAAAATTTAAAAAAAAAAGGAAAAACATTTGTAAAAGCATTACTTAATGCTATGCTGGCCTGAACCTGTATCTCGGCACTGCTGCAGCAGCCGAACTGGGAGTCATACACGAGTCATGGAAAGAGAGAACTGATGAATTGGCTGACATGAGTAGAGTGACCCAATAGCCAAGACTGTGGACATTCAGCGAGAAGTGATGCCCTCCATTAATCACACTGTTATTGCCAGCACCATTGGCAGGGATGAGCCCTGCTTTTGTCTTGATGGACAAGACCAGCAAATCTGTGTGTGGAGGCACCGGGGTCAGCACCAAGATGAACGCATCACATGTCCACCCCTACTGCAAAATCTGCAGCAAATGTGTGAGAATACTTAAGCTGCATGGGATGGATTACTGCAAAATATCATTAGAACCTTCTACCGCTTCATTCCGAGACGTCTGGCATGTCGCATTCCCAAACCTGGGGGCTTGACGCCATACTGAGAAACACTACTTCTGTATGTGTAGCTCAATAAATATTGCCCGTATCAGTCTAAATTTATCATTTATTGTTCCTTTTATCTTTATCCTTGTAACTTTTATCTTCCTTTCAAATAGCACCGCAATCAGACACTGGATAATGAGTGTAAACTATTACTACCATTTTGCATAATTTACCAGCTAAAATCACTACCTAGACTGACCCCTGAAACTACTTCATTAACAAACTATCAATATTTTATTTCAAGCATCAAGTCCACATGTTACAAATGAGCTCTACAATTTGTAATGTTACAGACTGAGAAGCATAAACCTTTAAAGCTTACAGCATACCTTTAGAGCTCTTCCATGAATTCCACAGGTCCTCCACACTGATGAACTGGTCATCTCCATGGAAGCTGTTATGCTTGGCCTTGGGGTCATGGTAGTTAAGGTCCTCCCTAAGAAACTGGGAAGAGAAAAAGAAAAGAAAACCCTAATTAACCATTTCATACTGACAACTGCCTGTCTGAACATTGTTTACATGACTGTCTAGAGGATGGCATTTACACTAACTAATGCCACATAAAGGAGCACGATTATTAGCATGCGATTATTAGGAAAAGGAATATTAGTGACAGCAGGACTGAACAAATAATGCAAAATATCAAACCACAAAATTCTAATTATATTATAGTGATTTAAGGTGATTAGGTTATTTTCTACAACTGATATACATGTTCATACGCATGAAATACATACGCTGATATACATGTTCATTGAGAAAAAAAAAAAAGACCAGAACATTCATTTTTTGTAGGCTGATGACAAAACATATCGCTCGTGATTGTTTTATTTAAAATTGTTATTATTTAAAAGTTGCTCATTTATTACAGAAATGATTCGTCTCTCAGTCCTCAGTGACAGACAGTAAAAGCAACTTCTCAAAGCACAACCACTTCCAAGGTTAGAATAGTGTGGTCTGCCTTAGCGTGAGTCCACTGGGCTCTGCAGATTCACCGCTAACCACAGGTAACCTAAATTAGATTAAAGCTAAACATGAGACAAGTACCTAAGTGAGAGTTCCAGATAAACAGCCAATGTGTTACTGTCTGTCTTCGTAACACCTGGCCTTAAAAATCCATGATCAGTGCACAGCCAAGTCCCTTGGTGTGCATACTTAGCAGATTTGTTTTATTTTGTTACGAGTTTAATCTTTACTACTCAGATGGTAAAGCAGATGGTGAGAATTGACTAGATTTAAATACCTGACAAGATAAGAGAGAAGTTAGGGTGCAGTTTTTCCAGGTGCAAGCAAGAGAGCATGATGCAACACGAACTGCCTCAGGGTCCTGCCTGTAAACCTCACCCATTACTGGGTACTGAGGCGGAAGGTACATTCATTTTCTATGTGTGGACTAAATATTATTCATATACACTTTATTCTATGTTAAATTTGATCATGCATCTTCTCACTTTATCGTCAGACATACCTATATATCACAAAATATCACCTTTGTCTTCTTTTACTACAGCTTTTAGCAGCTTTATTAGGCTTGACTAATAAGCCTATCCCTTAAAACATCACCTGCGACATCAAACTGCCTCACTCAGAGGTATTTCTCAACACTCTTAAAAATGTTCCAATCGTCATGCATAAAACATTTACGTTCTGAAACTACAGTTCCAAAATACATGTGAAAGACTAGTGAGCAAAGCCCACACAGGCAGCTGATGGAAAATGATTACTGTGCACAATTGAGGGTCAGAGTGTAGATTGACGGGTCCAGTGTTTGAAGACCTAACTGTGGTTAAACAACAAACTGCTAGTTCACTGTACTTCATGGTGGGAAATACTGCACCTGTGCATTTCAGCAAACTCAGCACAGGGTTGGCATGAGTCCAACATGAACGCTATTCAAATGTTTAAAGTGATCCTACGAACTGCTAAATAATTAAAATCATGGTCACATATCTAGCCTACATCTAGAAACACTAAAACTAATGGTAAACAAATGTCCAGTGTATTTCTTCACAACTTTCCTCTCATTGTGTTTGACCTATGATGTGTGCATGTGTTTATTATAGCGATTTATTTGTATATTAAAATCAATACAATCTTGTACTCCTACTGTAAATAAAATTGTCATATAATACTTGGTTTCCATGACATTAGGACTTAAGGCAAATGCTGAAAAACCTAGGATCCTGTACCAGTAATAGTTTTCAAAGTCTATGAAAAATTGCAAAGCATAGCTTCCTCATATTCACATATTTAAAAAAAAAACAAAAAAACATTTACACTGAGATTCAATATCAAATTCATACTGACTCCCATTCAGTTCATTCAATGCTTTAAAACACATCTCCCTTTTGGCACCTGAAAGCTGAGTCCCTGCAACAAGCTGACCATAATTTGCAGCTCTCTCGTGTCCAACCCTTCATAATCAGTTAAAATAGTAACAAATCCAGGTAGGGTATGAATGCAGTCACCTTAATAATACTGTAAAAAAGTAAATGAGTCATCAGTTGCATCAGATGAACCATGAAGGCAAGACACTGCATTCCTCCAAACACCCACTCATAGTCACTGAACACCAAGGATGGGTCAGAGTGTGCAAGGTGGATATTAACTTCAGAAGAGGTTCAGCTGAAAAATCATTTCTACTAACCATTAGTAAGTTGCTGATAGTTGCTGTATAGCTGATCGTAGGACAGCAGGACGCTACAAATCATCTCAGTCTCTCTTGATGATGGGCTTTTTAAAAACAACCCAAAACCTTGCCACCCTAGAGCATTAACAGGATCTCAGTGATGCTACAATGTGCACGCATTAGCCATGGCACTGCCTGAAAAAGCTGGCTGCAGAAGGACAGCACGCCCCCACAACATACTGCTCGTATGACAAGAAGCCAGGAGAGGCACTGGCCTTGGACTGCAGTTCAGATTAGATGGCCCAAGGTGCCAAAAGGAAACCCATTTATTCACATGAGCATTGCGGTTTTGGATTTCCCAAACATGAAGCGACTCTCTAGGAGAAGGAATCCTGCGGTTATATTTAGCCAAGGCAGCAGGCCCAAGTTACAAGGGGTTGCTTCCTAAACTATGCTTTCTCGCCTGTTACCATGCATTTGTTATTGCCTTATTTTTAAACAGCATTTGCGCGTCCACTTCACTCAACGTATGACCTTACAAGCTGGCTGCTTGATTTGCTGAAAGGTCATCAGGAACATCTACCCAAATGTTAAGCAACTTCCCTCTGGGATTAAATCCATCCAGTATAACGCTAGAGTAAAGTCTTCGTTAGTTAATAACAGAATAACAAAATCAAAATGTAGGCTGCCCGATGGCCCCCCGGTGTGGTGATAAACAAATATTAGAATAGGGAAACACAACTCATCATATGAGATATATATAATATAGTAAAAAAAAATAAATAAATAAATAAATATATATATATATATATATATATATATAGTAAAAAAAAAATAAAAAAAAAATTATATATATATATATATATATATATATATATTTTATTACTATACATATAGTAGATATAGCCACACACACACACACACACACACACACATATGTATATATATATATATATAGTAAAAAAAAATAAAAATAAACTAATCATACATTATATCATAGATCTAGAATAAATATAATATATATATACACACACACACACATATACACACATATATACACATCATATTCTGTATATATATATATAATAACAGAATAAAAAAAAAAATATTATATATATATATATATATATATATATATATATATATATATATATCTATCTATATCTATATCTATATATAATATATATATATATATAGATATATATATATCATATATATAATATATATATATCTATAATACACACATATACACACAACACATTACCACACACACAAATACATATATAATATAACACCATAATATACTGTGAAAATTCGAATCAAGCAGAGCAGAAATGTACTTAGGTGCCTGTGATCAGACTTTGGGGCCTATGAACAAGCATAGCCTATCAACGTTTTAAAAAAAAAAAAAAAAGGAAAAAAGGAAAAGTCCAGTCTATACGAAAGAAAAAAAATACAACCTTCAATCACAGCCTTAATGAGAACACATTTCCACTAAAACAGGTGTTTAGCAGTACTTTAGTTCAGCACTGCTGTTCCAAGCCATTAAAAACAGCAATGGTCCATTGAGAAAGCTGCCAAATCAACGTGGGAGGAAGTGGATCAGTGTTGCTTTGGTGTGGGGCAGGAGGCTTATGTAGAAGCTTCTGAAGGCATTCTCAGGCCTGGCTCAGAGCCAACCACGGACCCAGGAGTATACTCCTCACCCACCTCACCATTTCTGCTTAGGTCTTTGAGGGCCCACTTCTTATTAAAAAATAAATAAATACAATGGGAAAAAAAAAGACTCTGCAATTGTCCTTAAAAGAGGAATTTCTGAACAACGTAAATCACCAAGACATACCCAAAATCATCTGTAGTGATCAGATGTAGTATACACCTCTCAGAAAAACTTCCTGACAGCTCATAATGGAGTCAACTCAATAGAGAACTGGATATCTAATAGCATTTTAAAACTACATGCAAAAGGTATTACATGAAACGGATATGAAAACATTGCCTGAATCCACAAGGGCTACAGTCTATTTACAAGTTCTTCCAATAATAATTAGAGAGGCATAGCCATTTAGTCATCATCAAACAATAGTTGCACACAGAAGGAAGTGTCAAAATGCAAAGCTATTTGGAAGGAAGATAAAACTTACCAGGGACAACAAATGATGATAAATTTGGACTGATATGGGCAACATTTTATAACATTTACGGCATTTAGCTGACGCTCTTATCCAGAGCGACCTACAAGGTAATGATTACAGGTAGGCCAACGTAGTGTTAGGAGTCTTGCCCAAGGACTCTTATTGGTGTAGCTCAGCATAGTCACCCAGACTGGGATTCGAACCCCAGTCTCCCATATGTAGAGGTGGCACCCTGAGTAGTGGTGTAACCCACTGAGCTACACCAACCACTACACCAACCACTAGCTACATATACAAAAGCAGTGGCTCTCAGTATGGTGCAAGGTTCCTAATGGTGGTTTGCGATAAGACCATCCTGTTTCCCAGAAACCTACAATGCGAGCCCTCTCCAACTCTTCCAGTGGCTTGAATTGCTTTCAAACACTTCTCAGAGGCATACTTTGCTTGCAAGTCAGAATGGAAAGCATGCCCAAGAGGACGGCCTCAAAGTCTGTCAGACAAAGTGATAAGGCCCATCCTTGCTCACATCACATATGCAGCCAACTTTAATTAATTGTATGTCGCATTATGTCAAAGCAACCCACCAATTTTCCTTCCTGTCGGTTGATCTCTTCTAGGCACACGAGTGTATTTGCAAAGCTAATGATTAGGTCTAGAATCATCTCAGTGCCATAACTTTGTTGACTACATGTCATACTCAGTTTGTGGACATTGTAAATTAACAAATAAATAAAAAATAAACAATTAAATTAACAGTTCCATCAGGTAAGACCCCTGTGGATCACTTACATGAGAACCTAAGAGTTGCCCTCTACATAAATGTGGTCTGTCCATCATGCAGCCCAAAGAGGAAGTGGACCGGTAACAAGGGAGTAGTTATAAAACAACACACTGCCCTAGGCACGAAGAAGTACTCCCTTGAATAAACACAGAACACAGACCAATAGGTGTGGTCTGAGATCTAAAGCTTATTAGAACCGGACTTGTACAGAAAATCAAAACAAGCAGCCTGGAGGTAAGGATGTTAAGAAAACACAAATGAGTTTAAATCTTGTTACGCAAGGCAGTTCTTAGCTGATGCATTTAAGTGGATAAGGCTAATGCTTTTAAACCTGTAAATAAACACTGATGAAGCAATCTTGGCCCAAACGAAGTTAATGGCATTACCCTTGAAACACCCACTAGGCTCCTGCACCGTTTCCACTGTCAGTGCTTTTATATACTTGAATGTCAAAATATTCATTCAAATACATCAATAACTTAAACCAGTTCAGTTCTTGGGCAACTACTATTACATTTTACCAGACCCTCTTGAGCAAAACACTCACCCCATCTGTCTCTAAAACATCCACATCTCCGTTGGCGTCGTCATCCATCTGCTTGTGAATGCTGCGGATGGCCTCGAAACCGAGGATGGCATTTTCATCTTGGCACAGGGGCTCATCGATGCGGCACAGCTCTGGAGGAAAGACAGGCAGTGGTGAAACACTGAAACAGAACTAGACGGCAGACCTTAATATGCATTTTCCTGACCTACATTACACTTGGCATAATTTACCTTCACTGTAACAAATAGATAAAATAAAATATATTATTTAGATACATGCCACTGTCTGTCACAGAATGGGACTTAATAATTCTGGGGCAACATCAGACACATCAGGGAAAGAAACAGTGCTGTCTAATTAAACATTACACACTCATTATGAAAAAAGTCATTCCATCCAGATGGAAGTGTCACATTGCAAAGCTATTCGAGTGAAAGATGAAAGTTCCCAGGAACAATAAACGATGAAAAGACTGTCATGGGCAGGATGACTCGTGGGGGACATCACTTATTGCTAAAGTTCAACAACCCTGGCTCTTCACTACTGTGCATGTCAGATGCTTTGTCGGTTCTCTCTCTTAGAGGTCTGACAGATGTTTTATTTCGCTGGTGCATACCTTCGCCCAGTATCCGAATGATCGGTATGGTGCACAATACGCCGATAAAACCATCCTGCTTCCCAAAGCCCCATGATACGACCCCTCCCCAACCCTTCCAATTGCTGGAACTGCTTTCAAACTCTTCTCTAAGGAACACATTGCTTGAAAAGGACACTACTAACACAGCAACACAAGTCAGAATGACAAGCATGTGCAACAGGATAAGGCCTGTCCTTTCAAATGCATGAAACTGGAATCATTCTCATGTCTCATGATGAGAAACCCACACACCTAGTTTCAAGTCGATTCCCACTGAGTGCAATTTTTTCAGATCGTATGAAGACTGTGAAGTTTCAGCTGACTAAGTGTCTACAGCCTTGTCCGCTTACTACTTCTACATTTGTTAAAAAAGGAGAATATTTTGTGAAAAGAATGCTTTTCTTGAGAAAGTCCTTATTCCAGTTTAAAATTTAGCAGGCCTTCTAAAGAGCCTCCTAGAAATCCCACTCTGACAGCAGAGCTCTCCAGGTCACAGAACCAACCATGCTAAATATAGACCTGGCTATGACATTAACTTAAACTAGCAGCTCCTATTTTTAGACACCAAATCTGTACAGCTGTTTAGTTACCACAGCAGAGGTTATGGGGACTACAGAATGTTACCCTGAAGTTTGGAGTAATGTTTCAAAGAGCAGAGTAACATAAGGAAGCTTCAGCTCCCTTGAGAATTTGTAATGCTGACACTAAACATTACATTGGGAAACACAGAGGTTACTTAAAACAAACCATACTGGAACAGTGCCTTTACAAAAGTAATTTAAACTCGTCTGAGGCTAGACGACACAGCTCTGCAATTCAAACTGCTATAACTAGTCTATTCCATGACAGAGCACTCCAGAAAAAATCCTTATTCAAAACATCGTTAAAACCAAATACATTCGCCTTATTAAAAGACAAATGGCAAATTCTACATTATACCTAAATTAGGAGAATTAAAAACCCTTTGGAAAATAATCTAATTTTGATTGACACATGTGAAGACTATAGCCTAGAGGTATAGGAATATTTAGAGGCAGTACAGAAACAAGTCCTAGGGGTTTTAAGGGTATCACATGCTACAAGTGTCTGACTAGTCACTGTTATGAAACAGAAGGCAGCCTGTGGGTCTGTAGTCTTCCCTTGGCTTTTTAGAGGCCTGAAGACCATGGCATGCAGGGGGGGGCAGACCAAGTGAGGGCAAACAACAAAGAGGGATTGACGTTATACTGTTCATAAGAGCCTAGAGCTCAGCATTGCTGTATCATCAACCAGCTTCACTCAAAAGGTTTTGGAAAATTTAACGTTCAAGCACATGGGGGGAGAGCAATAACCTCTGACGAGCTCCATGCTTTTAAAAAAAAAGGTTATAAAACGTTTCTCTTTATTGTGAAGAGATAAAGAAATTTAATCCCCAGTGTGGTCAGTGAGTCCATGAGAGCATATCTTGTCCTACTTAACTAAATCTAGTTGTATAGTTGTGAAGTCATACAAGTGGTTTGATGTGTAATGATTCACTATATAGAAAATAAATTACTGGCTCGGTACAGTGGTGTTCAAACGTTGCAGGGGTTGCAATGTAGATAAAGCCATATTTTTTTTACTGTAACCAGTGACACTACACGTCTTCTGAAATTGTTCTGATGCCTGCTTCCCATCACCACTGCTGTAAACAATTAAGTGAGTAACTTTCTGTACGCTTTTCAAATGTTTTAAATCTTGAAATGATTCATATATCACGCTGGTATGAATAAGTACCCAAGTATAGGGATCTCCTTGCCATATCACTAAAAGAATGCCACTGGCAACTGTCTGGTCACATCACAATAGAAACAACATTCCCACTCCAACCCGATAGCAAAATACCAAACCTAAACAGGAAAAACAACCAATTATTATTTATACTGAGCAAGAAGAGAGATGCCCCCGAACCCAAGCAGGCCAAGTACACAGGACTGCTTCCCAATTCCTTCCAACAGACTGAAATCCCACACCAGGAGGGAACTCAACCAGGCTAACATCCTATGCTATAGTACACTCCTTCCTAGCTTGCGATAGTGTGATTAGATGATAGGTGTGTGACGAGATCCCGTGAGACGAGGTGTTGCGAGATTAAAACATGACATTTCTCGTCAAGGCTGAACATGTCCGGTTGTGGGTGGGGCGGGTGGCAGTGGAGTACTATGAACTTTAAGAAGGATTTGGCAGGACAGTAGCAATGGGCGACTGCAACCACACAGCAGTCAGAGCAGCTCTCAGCAGAAAAGGTACATTAATGTACTACAGTATCTTGTTAGTTACTGAGGATCTTTGCTAGTAGCAGCCAGTGTTATGCCGGAGTTGGAGGAAATTCGCCTAGCAGATGCTCCCACTACATTTAAGTCGTATGTCTGGTTGGTGGTTGGTGTAGCTCAGTGGATAACACTACTACCCCCCAGGGAGCCACCACATGTGGAAGACTGTGGTTCAAATCCCGGTCTGGGTGACTACGCTGTGCCTCACCAATAAGAGTCCTTGGGCAAGACTCCTAACACTACACTGGCCTGTAATGTAATTAACCTTGTTAGTCGCTCTGGATAAGAGCGTCAGCTAAATGCCGTAATGTCTGCCTGCAGTTTGGGTTCCCGCTTGAAGTTTTCTTGAAGTTTTCTTAAAAACATTTTAAAACCTTGTCTCGTTCTCAAGAACCCAAAATCGTGTCTCGTCTCATCTTGTGAGTGTCTCGTCACACGATTTAGTCTTTTACGATTTACACTTCTATGGAGGTTTGCAAACATTAAAATTGATATTCAGCTATTTGTCTGCTGCTGTTATTTGTGCATTATAAGAATTCCTCCTAAGCTTCAAAGAGAAAAAGGGTGCAACAGAGAAACATGAGAGAACAAAGTCTTTTTTTTTAAACCTCTGTCGGAGAACAAGTCAGCAACACATGAGGGATGAAACGCTACAAGATTTCCAAAGAATAAAAATGGCTACTTAGTTACAAAAGTTGTAAACAAAAAGGCATGAAGTTATAAATATATTTACTTTTTTTTTTTTTTTTTTAATAATGGCAGCAGGACAAATCACAAAAAAATAAATAAATAAATAAATAAATAAACTAGATTGAGGTGCCAATCACATTAAGACATTTTACACTGCCATTTCCAATCTTTTTTTACCTAATAGAAATAAACTGATTATTTTGATACTTTACCTTTAAAGGAGCAAAGTGCAAGATTTACGTGGCTCAATTAGCAGAAATAGAAAGCAAACAGCAAATAAAACTGTTTTATTAGTGCAGAACAACCTGTAACTACTGATCGCTGTGTTTTATTAGATTACAACAAGCCCTTTATACTACACAGGACCAGATCCTCTTAAACAAAGGCCATAATGTAGAGCAACAAACACTGCTGTAATGGGGCAGAACAGACAAACCACACAGTTAGAAAGATGACGACGAAAAGGAGGAAAGAAGAAGTGGAAGAATATGTCCTGCTACAGTACGTGTATTGGTAGCTCTGTGCATAAAAGCCCAGGCAGGATTACTATTCCTCATGAAAAACAGTACCAACATAAAAACAATGAGGTTGATATCAGTCTCTTATTCACCAGCTACTTGTTTACAAGTTCCCGTTCCACCTTAAATGGTGCTGCAGCTATTAGAACGCATCAGCCGCCACAACATAACTGCAGCTCTTTGAGATGGAACAGGACAATTTAAACAAGAAGCTGCCAAATGCCCTGTTCTTAGTTTTTAAAAGATCAGCTTATCAGAGGGAAGTAGTAATACAGACCTGAGTCTATAATCAATTAACAAAAACACAGAATGTTTGAAGCAATTAGCTACTAAGCTGTTCTAATGAGATAAGCAAGCTAAGTAGGAGTGCTCAATGGATAGAGAAAATATTGTTAAAACACTGGCCACCATCATTTCTCAAAAAAAAGCATCGGGGGAGAGGTAGGCGTTGGCTGTTCAGTAGGTTGCGAAGAAGTTACACATTGCTCCTTTAATCCTAATAAATGTAAAAGAGCTCTATTCTAAACTGGCTGCCCTGTCCTGTCCCTCATTCACTCTGAGCTGAAACACTGCTTATAACCAGGGTGGTTAAACTGCTGTAGACTGGATGGGTGCATATATGCAACCTTGTTTTTTGTGTCTCAAAACAGGGTGGTTTTTGCTTTTTTGAACTTTGACATTAACACACATTAACAGCCAATTAACATAGTATAACAAAAACACAGTGAAACTGGGCTTTACATGACACATCATGCAGGGATAGGACCCATTTACACACAACTGTTTATGACCACACATACATACATACACAGTTTCTGCATGAATGGAAGATTCTGTTAGATTCAACAGTGTCTACATACAGCATTCATGTTTATAGTAGCTCACGTGTCACAATCTGCATTAGGATCTTCTCAGTAGATAAGACCATTTGTCTTATTACCTCAGTCTTCATCCATTCTGATATTTTGGTAAACAGGTCTATCTGAAATAGAGTACCTCCCCCCACCAACTGCATTTCCTCCTTTAAGGGCCTGGACTCAAGTTTGTAAAAACGAGAACAGGAACAAATGTGAAATGTTCTACCAGTCAGTACAGGTCTAGCCATCAATCATGGTTGCACAAAGAAAAAGTATGATGCCTGCTGCTACACTTGCAGGAACTTACGTAACATACCAAGTTTCATGCCTTAAGAGCAAGGCCTACAGACATACACACATGTCTTTTAGGTAAGGGCGGAATCTAACCGCTGCAGGAGTTCCACAGGTGTATGACTGGACTCCCACGTATGTGAAACACGTCACACATGATCAGCTCGAGATAAGAAAGTGAATGTCCCCTTTGTGGGGCCTGGTCCACATTTGCAATTTGCTGTGGAGATTTCCTGAAGGAGGAAATATTTCCACAGCATTTGCAGATGGACATGAAGGTCAATTAAAGTAAATAGTCCCAAATATCTGTTAGTTACACATTTCTCTACTGATTTAATATTTATCTGTTATTATTATTATTATTATTAATTATTATTATTGTTATTATTAGTAGTATTCTTAATATAGATGTCTTCTTACCAACTAAACAAAAACCATCAAACTGTTCAACAG
The DNA here is from genome assembly GCA_024036415.1 of Prochilodus magdalenae. Lineage (NCBI taxonomy): Eukaryota > Metazoa > Chordata > Actinopteri > Characiformes > Prochilodontidae > Prochilodus > Prochilodus magdalenae. The sequence goes on along the minus strand of JAMWET010005758.1, from coordinate 310,979 downwards.
TCATTGCAGTTCAGTCCAGGAATGACATTATTCTGTTTCAGATGGCTTCTCAGTCTCTGTTACTAGCCATATATAGTTACCCAAGACATTTCAGCAGGTATCATATTGTAACTCAAGCCTCCCTTATAACGACCTTACAGTGCTGCCTTTTCTCCATCAATCACAAAGAGCTGAACACCCTTTGATTAGGGCTGAAACACTCTGGCAAAACATCCTATTGGGATTTTTCTGAGCAATATTATGATTACGACAGAAGAACATTACATCTTTTAGTTCTACCTTTGATGACTGTTAACCTGTTTGTCTAAAAACATTGTGTACAAAGCATTTTACTGTTACTACATCATATAAATTTAGAGTCTGCTCCTCTTCGAGGATTACCAATACAACATACCATATTTCTTGAGACAAGGCTCTCAATTTGGTATGTACAAAAGAAGTGAACAATACATTCAACAGAATCATATAAATGACTAATTTTAGCTCTGCATATGTTGTGTGAGGTGTAATGAAATGTGTCGACTTATAGCTAGAGTGGTTTCAGAGCTAGCTTCTCCAAAAGTCAATAGATTGAGGAACAAAAAAGTAAACAAATTGGTTTTGCATTTGTTACAATAATTTATTATTTGCTTGTTTTGTTGTAAGCCAGTTTTTCCCCTACATTCTCAAACCAAACCATAAGGTTGATCTTACAACCTTATAAAGCACAGATCTACTTGCTTAAACCGCTAAGATAGGCTAACTTCTACTGCCATTCCAAAGCCTTGAATGTTGCATGTTAAATGCCCTCACCACACCGCACAGTCGCATGCGGAGGCTGTCCTGGTCTTAAACTATCTGGTTACAATTAGTGTGCCTGAACCATGGCACAGTGCCCCAGTCACCTAGCTAAAGGTCCAAACTTCAGAATTCAGCACACAGCACAACTCCCGTAAACAGACGCATAATACATAAAACTGGTATGTAGAAACAAGTGATGTGTTTTTTATGAGGGGGCAAATGGTGGAGGGCTCAGTTACTGCCAGCTAGCCATGGTCGGATGTTGTAATATCACTTGACGTCTGGGCTCTCTTCCAATGTGACAGAAGCCTTACAATAATCTGGACTTAAGACAAGGCCTATAAATCATTAAACCTAAATCATTTTTGAAGGTTCTAATGTGACTCGGCCAATAAAATACAGGAAGGAAAAAGGTGATCAAAAAAAGTGATACATTTCACTTAAAGTGAGAACTGTCATTTTAATCGGGCAATTAGGAAGTGCAGCAACGCTTTCCCCTACCAAATCACGAAAAATTTATCACTGAGCTTGCCTTAGCTGTACAAAAAAAAAAAAAAAAAAAAAACACTAATTCTTAAAGGAAGCATCATTAGGGTGGGTTAAAAGCACAATGGCAGAGTCCCTTCTACAAGTCATGTGGCTCATTACTGTGGTCAAGTAACACTGGGCTCCAAAAAAAACACCAACAAAAATTCCTGAATGAATAACCCTACCAAGTGAGAACAGAGAAGACAATGAATCCGTATCAGCATCCATGACCAGGTGTATAATAGTGTAATAGCATAATCCATTACACAGCCAACATGAAAACCTATCAATTTTCCTAAACTATTCTTGGGAACACACCAAACCAGCCACCGAAAAAGTCAACTAACAGCCTTAAACAAATGCTGTATGTTTTCCACCTTATTGGCTGTTCCTTTTCACCCCCTTCTCTGTGCCTAGCTACATTTCTAATTATTACAGCTATATGGATATTTAAATTAGTGGGAAAGCACATGAATACCCAGGAGCACCACTACTGAGAAAACATGGCATAGTTATTCTAATAACTGCCAAGATCAACAGCATCTGACACTTTAATACATTTAGGATAATATTATGGTATGGAACTTTTTGTATTCTGCTGCATTCAAACCAAATTTAGACATCAACTATGTAACGCAGCGTAGACCTCAGGAACGCAAGCGTAACTACACAATGAAGCTGACATACTGCCATGATCTCACTGAGGACAGTGCTTAATGGAGAATGCATACCCTGTCTATTCTCAGCTTGGCTACATTTAGAGCCTGAACAATTTCTAAATAAGACTACAGCGCTGGTGTATGGTGCGGTAACATACACAGCAATTTGGAAGACATCCTGAAGAATAAGTGTTAAAACACTAAACTGTGTAGTGCCTGGGCAGTGTGCACAACTGACATACCATTGTCGACTTGTACGCTCTCCGTGTTGACTTGATTGAGCTTGTCCGTATGACATTTTCCCAAGAAAAATAAGCACACAATCCATAACGTGGCCAATTTGCTGAACTCCATAGCGAGACCTGACTCAATCTGTAATAGACACATTTAGACAAATTGTTAGGTTTTGTCAGGTTAAATACAACTCTCAAACAACTTCAACATATAAAAACATATTTGGGGACTTAATTTACAGTTGAAAAAATAAATATGATAAAAAATCTAGCACTGTGCGATCTTTTGGTATCCCTACCCCTACTGCAATGACATCAGAAGATATGTATACAATGAATATCACAAGTCTCTCTATTGACCCACAGTTCCCATATCAGTACAAGCCCATCATTAACTGTAACTGTGAAATTAAAGAAGGAAAATACTAAAACATAACACTATTTAACTATACCATGCTAGCACTGCTACTGAGAAGCTTTATACCAAGCGGATCTGGTTCCAATATTCACACATCAACACCAGCATATATGTACATGTAAAAGATCAGATATAGGCATTGCCCCATAGTAGTTCTCATAAACGGTGCATTAGCCACTGTAAAATCAAATGAAAGAACATTAAAACCATATGACCACTCAAGTATGTTATGCTGTCAAACTGGAAGCAAAACTCTAAAGAGCACAGTATAACGGTGTCGGTTTGTATAACGGCACAGATACTGGCACTGGCCCACAGTTCCCACAACATAGCTAATTATTAACCCCTGCTGTAAACAGAAAATGAAAATATTAAAAACATACGATGTTCAAGTATGCCATGCTGGCACGGCTACTGAAAAGGGCGAAAGGCAAGTTGTTTGTGATAGGCATAGTTCGCATAACATATGTGCAAAGAGATCCAAATCTATCAGTGACGAACACCCCACGTTAACTTTTGTTAAGCCCTTCATCTTACCAACCATGCGTTTAGATCCAAGATTTAGATCCTACACAGGCAGTGGATTTGTAATGAGAGCATGCAGCATATGAACTTTGCGCAGCTTGAAACTCTGTCCAGGGCTGAATGGGTGCATTGTGGATGTTAGTACGTGTTACAACTGGCACTGTTGGTTCTAGTTATCAAGAGCTTCCTATAAAGGGAGCCTTTATAGGACCAATGAAGTATCTATGCCTACTAATACCAGAAGTGATTTAGAAGTTGCTATCCAGCTGGTTGGTCCTCTGAATGAATTAATTCACATAAAATTATAAAAGCCTTAAATTATGAGATGGACTAAATCAAGACTTAGGGCCACAACATGGTTAGCATACTAGTAATTTAAGCTACCTAGCATAGCTAGCAATATTATGTATATCAAGTTACAGCGTAACTATGAATTGCTTTGGCCAGGCGTTGACCATTAACGTTGTAGGCAGCATTTTGTACAAAATAAGCACACAAATAAACAAGACTTAGATGACTAGAACTCAGATAACATAAAGGCACTCTTGCTAACCAGTTGGAATATAACAGTTATCCAGAAAGTGGTCTGCTGTAGTAGTATAAAACAGCTAGCTAGCGTTAGGTTAGCTAGGGAACGTCAACCGTTGATAAAGCTAGCTAGCATGGCTAGCTACAACAACCTTGTCATATGGACAGCAGGGATTTCTTCAGTAAAGTGAACATACGATAACTGAAGAGTGTTATTTCTTAACCAGATAAACCTGTGGTGGGAGTAATATTAAAGATACGGAGTCGGGCTACCTCGGAGCCGCTGCAGTTTCTCACTTTTTGAGGTGAAAGTCGGAGAAGGTTCGTGTCGGTTATGTTCTCTTCCAGCTCCCATGAGAGTCCCGCCGGCACTCCATCCACACAGCCAAAGGAAAAACTACCAGACAGGCCCGGTACTGGCTCGTTTTAATAGGAACCGAGTGCGCCGCTCTTCCCTAAAACGTGTCCAGTTACTCCGGTTTAATAAATGCTGGATACGTGGCTATAGCTGGCTAGGAAGCTAACTGACGTTAACGTTACTCGCCTCCTACTTCCCAGTCAATGTCAGAACCAGACAGACACAGAGAGAAGAAGGAGAAGGAGGAGGAGGAAGAGGAGGCCACACAGATGGCAGGTCAGCAGCAGCTGCGTACACAAAACACGCTAACGTCTTGTATGTCCGTGGCTGGTGTGTCTAGCTAATTCACACCTTTCTCTTCCAGAGCTAACTTAGCCTAGCCTACCAGGCTCTCTCACTCACCTACTCACTCACTCAATCTGCATTGGAATGGATCATTACGGAGTGCCTCCACATCTGCCACCACAGACGGTGACAACGACACTAACGTTAACCGGCGGAACGACACGAGCCGACTGCCTTAAATCCCCGGAGCGACACAAACGCGGAGACGTTTCCTTCCCAGAAAGCCTCCAGACAGCCACCTGAAGCTTACAGGAGCTGTCTGGCTGTCTCTATCCGCCTGCCTCAGTCAGCACCTCGCCTTTTTGAAACACTGCAGAGACGCGCTTGTGTGGGTCTATGCGCTGCCTACACCGCCCCCCACCGTATAGGTGATAGTGTTACAACAGGCCCATCCGCGCGGAGTGAGCTTTACAGCAGTGATTCAGGATCAGAATCAGAATTGCCAAGCAATTCCAAGCATGTCCACACATACAAGGAATTTGTCTTGGTTACAGTAGCTCACAGTGCACAGAGAGCAGCAGTGCACACACACACACACACAGACAATACCTTGCATTCCTGTAAACCTTACTATGTGTAGCTGTACATGTATATTAAAGTGCTGAGTGCAGCATTCCGGTTGTAGAGGCAGATTAAGGCTCGAAAAGTGCAGTACAGGAAGAAACACCAGTCTGAGACGATCAGTACAGAGGATGGGGTGCTGTGTGATACTGTTAATAAAACAGATAGATCGATCAATTGAACACTGCTTTAAGGGACTGGTGCACTCACCAGCTTTGCCCCCCTGTACGTAGTTGACTGACCAGAGCATTTTAATTGTCCTCTACTTGTGCCTCTACTCAAAACCACACACTTACACAGAAAGCATGTGTTGTCCAGAACAGTATATGTACACCTCTTCTTCAAATCAGGGATCGTCTGTCATGTTTCTTGATTTTTTCTTGAATGGTTGCCTAAATGTGTTGCTGCTCAATCAATCAATCAATCAATCAACATTTATTTTTATAGCGCTTTTTACAACAGATGTATCACAAAGCAGCTTTACAAAGAATCTTTACAAAGAATCTGGTGTTCGAGCCCCCAATGAGCAAGCCGAAGGCGACAGTGACAAGGAAAAACTCCCTTAGTTAGGAAGGAAGAAAACCTGTAACCAAGACTCAAAGGGGAACCCATCCTCCTCGGGTCAACACCAGATACAAGACAGCACTAGAAAGGAGAGTGTAATGTCTGATTAGTCTGTAATGATGTTGGTGGTTCCTAAGATGGGTCAGCAGGCGCAGGCCAAGCTTCCACAGTGCAGGAAGCTTGCTGCTAAAGCCTAATGTGGGGGAGCAGGTATGGCTGTAACACCTTTTGCTTCAGCACCTGTAACTCACTGAGTTTTGAGTTCTCAAACTTTTATTCAGAGGACCTATATTTGTTTACATGAAATAACACTATTTAAACCTCCATTCATAAACACCATTCAAACCTCTGCCGGGATATCACAGACCTCGTGAGTTGACGTCAAATACACAGTGTTCCTCTGTTGCAAGCTACAACACTACAGGGACACGTGCTGGGGTAAGTTGTAACAATCAGCCAAAAGAAACAAAAACAGAGGTCACACCATGTGGTATCCTTGTACAACAGGTTTATTGGCATAAACTAACAATCTGGAACAATGTCTCCCTCTCTGTGATTGCCCATAACTCTAATTCACTTTCTGTTGTAGTAAGTATGTGTGTTTGTGTGTGTAATTTAGTCTACTAGACGTTTCGTTAGTCTACAACCTTTCCTAACAGGGTGTGTGCTTAATGAACAGTCTGCTTCAGTGTACCAGTGTAAAGAACACACAGATCAAATAAACAACAATGATAAAGTGTAAGTCAAGTGTATTTGTGTGAGTGTGTGTGTCTTACTGGAGTTGCTACAGTCACCAGAGCTCCATTTCAGTTGGCTGATCACTTGTCCCTCCTGTCTGACCTGATGATGCTTTCGTGCTCATACACATCCATGACCAGATATTCCACAGTAGAGCCACATGCACCGGGCACTGATCATGAACTCTATCTCTCACTTGGACATTGAACACATGAGAAGGTCACAAATTTACATCACTACCTCCTGGACTAATCAGAGTGTTTCTGAAAGGTGTTTCTTTGTTGTATCTCATCTGCTCTTTATCTGGGGTCAGCCAGAGGAGAATGGGTTTTCTCTTGTGAGCCTGGGTTCCTCTTGAGGTTTCTTCCTTTTACTCGAAGGGAGTTTTTTTTTCTTGCCACTGTCGCCTCTGGCTCGATCGTAGGAGCGCTTGGACCCACATGCTATACAAATAAATGTTGATTTATTGATTGATAGTCTACTAGAAGAAACTTTTCTTAACAGTGTATGCTTAATAACAGTCTACTACAATGTACCTGCATAAAACAGTTAGATTAAATAAAAACAAAGTAAAAGTATGGGTGTATGGGTGTGTGTGTGTGTGTGTATGTGTCAAGTAGTCAAGTCAAGTAGTCAGGTAGTTTTTTATTGTCATTTCAACCATATACAGTGGTGTACAGTACACAGTGAAACGAAACAACGTTCCTCCAGGACCACATGCTACACAGAACAATAAATACAATAAATACACAAGACAATTTACAATACGCGAAACAGCAAACAATAAATACAGGGAGGGGACAGTGCAGATAGCCCTCTGGCAGTGGGAGCAGTAAAGTGTGGTTATGTCCATTTTTTTTTTTTAAAGATGAACATTGTTTTTAGCAGCTGTTATGTCCATATTTGGTATACATGTAAACATTTTATACTTTCAGTGTTATGTGTGGACAGATTTAAAAGATGAGGTTATGTGTGTGTGTGTGTGTGTTCAGTCCAGTCATTGAATGTGTGCAGTTATTCAGACCAGACTCTGGGTGTTAAGGAGTCTGATGGCTTGGGGAAAGAAGCTGTTGCCTAGTCTGGATGTGTGGGCCCGGATGCTTCTGTACCTTTTTCCAGATGGTAGGAGGGTGAAGAGTGTGTGTGAGGGGTGTGTGTGGTCATCCACGATGCTGGTTGCTTTGCGGATGCAGCGTGTGGTGTAAATGTCCATGACGGTGGGAAGAGAGACACCAATGATCTTCTCAGCTGTCCTCACTACCCGCTGCAGGGACTTGCGATCCGATGCGGTGCAGTTCCCAAACCAGGCAGTGATGCAGCTGCTCAGGATGCTCTCAATGGTTCCTCTGTAGAAGGTGGTGAGGATGGGAGGTGGGAGATGTGCCTTCCTCAGCCTTCGCAGGAAGTAGAGACGCTGCTGGGCTTTCTTGGTTATGGTGCTGGTGTTGAGGGACCAGGTGAGATCCTCTGCCAGGTGAACTCCAAGGAACTTGGTGCTCTTGACGATCTCCACAGTGGAGCCGTCGATGTGTAGTGGAGAGTGGTCACGCCTTGTCCTTCTGAAGTCAACAACCATCTCTTTGGTTTTGTCTACGTTCAGAGACAGGTTATTGCTTCTGCACCAGTCTGTTAATCGTTGCACTTCACGCATTTCCTGTGTGTATGCGTGTATGTGTATGTATGTACATATGTGTGTATGTGCATGTACGTGTATGTATGCATGTGTATGTATGTATGTGGGTGTATGCATGTGTGTATAACTTAGCCTACTAGAACAAACTTTCTTAACAGCGTGTATCCTTAGTGCATGTGTGTGTTTGTGCGCTGCCCTGGAGAGCAGGTTTGGTGGCCCCTGCTCCACTGCCTGAGCATTCAGCAAAAATCAAGGTAGTGTTACTGGAGGTATGTAAGGGAAGGGTTGTACACTTTTAAAGATGTGTTACAACCCACCCACTCGTGTCAGCCATTGCTAAACTAGCAGCATTAGCATAGTGAAAAATGCATCACCTTTTCCTGGAGAAAATTATGATCTTTCCTCAGTAGTATCAGCAATACAGTGTTGGTCTGAAAACTACACTCTTAAAGGGCCTGCAGCAGTGATATATATAGAGAGATATAGATATGTATGTGGTGCCATGTGGGCCCCCAGTCCCCACTAGATGTGCCACAGCAGAAAGACAGAGCACTACGCCCTAATGCATGGCAGAACTTCTTGCAGCTTGTGGCATTGGTTCTCACGCTTCTGGGACCAATGACTCTCCACTTCCTTTGCCACCATCATAGCTTAGATGTCTACAAGGGTAATGCACATGTAAGCAGGAGCACCGATTTCAGCCACGGCACCAGCGCCTGCTAGAGGCGTCGCTGCAGGGCTGCAGTCCACGCTGCCAGGTTCCTATGCTCCTCTGCTGGCAGGTTCTCGTAGCTGGCTGTTGTATATACATTCTTGCTGCCCGTCAAGCAGGCGTCATCACTGCCACTTCTTTTGCAATTTCATCCTTCCTCCTGACTCCACTGACTAGTCATTTTCAGCTTGATTCAAGCAACTCTGCGTACTCTATACTCTACAAACAGAAAAGCAGCATACAGTCCCACAATTACACTCATCATTAAAAGAATAGTTGCAGCCAGAAGGAAGTGCAAGATTGGAAGTGCTACTGGGACTGAAGATAAAGGTTAACAGGATCTAACTGATGATAAATTTGACTGATATGATCCATATTTATTGAACTACACATACAGAAGTAGTGTCTCTCAGTATGGCACCAGGCCACCAGACGAGTTTAGCAGTAGGGATGGAGTGACACCAGGCCTTCTGGATGTGTGATGTGTGATAACAGACTGTTCATCTTGGTGCTGACCACAGAGCCTCCACACACCGATTTGTTGGTCATCTCCACTGAGACAAAAGTCAGACTTGTCACTGAAGATGACCCGCTGCCATTCTGAGTCACTTCATGACAGTCTGGTACAACACCACGTCAGTCTTTCACAACGCTGATGTGGTGTTAAGGGCAGTCATCGTAATGATCTGTGTACATGTACTCCTGCAGCATGCAGCCATCAGCCAATTGTACTGGCACAAACAAGACAAGACTCATTGAGGACATCACTACTCTCTGACTGTCTGCAATGGCGGCTGTTGGGTCAGTCAGGTACAGCGATAAGGTTCTTTCATGACTTACAATGTCAAACCAAACTACCAAGTTTGGTTGTTGCCGGTATGAAACTGTAACTATTTGTGCAACTATTCTCTTGATGATGAGTGTAGATTTAAGAAAAGCATTTCATGTTGACATTTTTTCAATCACAGTACTTTAAATTAAAGTTAATATTTTGAAAGAAAAATATGATCGAATGAAAAGGACAAACAGTAAGGCACCTACCTATTGTTCTTCAGAGATGCCAGTGTCTGTGGAGTGCACTGTATAAATAGTAAAGGGATAAAAATCGTTATTTGTGAACTTACAGAGTTGTCTATTTAAAGTCTGTACATGCTGAACAAAGAGATGACCTAAGTAGTAATGCTTTTTAAGCAGTTCCTAAGGTTGGATTTCCCAGAATCAGAGACAACCAGCAATATGAGTCACTGCATACTTCTTGAGAATATTATATTAACAATGCTGTGCCATGATGTGAAACTAGAAGGTTCGTATAAGCTAAACAGGACAAAAGCCATATCCTGCTCATTTGCCTGGCATATACACAACAACACATATACATTTACACTATGTAGTCACTGTAACAGTATGGTTGTAACAGAAAAGCATAGGCTACTCACTATAAGCAGTGATTTTATATGTATTACTATATTAATTGAACCATTTTCAAACCTCTCCTTACTCATAGCAGCCCAGCATTATTTGCAGTGATCAATCAATGTCTGGTTTGGCAAATCAGTATTAACCCATAAGAGCCCACAGTGGCGTATGTGTCACAAGCCTCTTAAAAGTCTGTAAAGTTCTTCATACAGCTTTATCCTTCAGCTAAACACATGGAGTCCCTGAGTGACCTATACCCAACATCCTGGATGCAGTCACATGACAGTTGATGAACATATGACCTCATTTAGAAAATGGCGATGTGCTTGGTTAGTGCAGTTAGAGACAAAACCAGCTAATTTTAAAGGCTTGTTTTTATACCTATAAGGTTTCAACCCATTTAGGAGATATATACCCATATTCTATATCACATACACCCATATTCTATATAACATATACCCATATTCTATATCACATACACCCATATTCTATATAACATATACCCATATTCTATATTACGTATACCCATATTCTATATTACATATACCCATATTCTATATCACATATACCCATATTCTATATTACATATACCCATATTCTATATTACACATACCCGTATTCTATATTACATATATACCCGTATTCTATATTACATATACTCATATTCTATATTACACATACCCGTATTCTATATTACATATATACCCATATTCTATATTACATATACTCATATTCTATGTTACATACAACAATATCTATATTACATATACCCATATTCTATATCACATATACCCATATTCTATATTACATATACCCATATTCTATATTACACATACCCATATTCTATATTACATATATACCTGTATTCTATATTACATATATACCCATATTCTATATTACATATACTCATATTCTATATTACATATACTCATATTCTATATTTCATATACTCATATTCTATATTTCATGTACCCATATTCTATATTTCATGTACCCATATTCTATATTACATATACCCATATTCTATATTACATATACCCATATTCTATATTACATATACCCATATTATATATTACATATACCCATATTGTATATTTCATACACCCATATCTATATTACATATACCCATATTCTATATTACATATAGTCATATTCTATATTACATATATACTCATATTCTATATTACATATACCCATATTCTATATTACGTATACCCATATTCTATATTACATATACCCATATTCTATATTACATATACCCATTCTGACACCATTTCTAGAACATCATGATGGAATACCAGTAATGAAATTCTCGTTGTGACATATGCTACCAGTATTATGACTCTATAATACTTACAGAAGACGCCATGTGACCTCTTTGTCACAATAAGACTGATCTTTTATGATCTTATAACTGACCCTTCATTATTTTCCCTTAGGGGGAAACGGGTCTGGGCTTTTATGGGCTAATTAGTATTAATTAATTATGTTCAATCAAGTGTGCTTGTGATGGAACTTCAGATCTCTATGGGAGGGCTGTGGGGATCCAGAGGACATCTTTGACCAAACTTCGTCCTATAAAATTTTTCTCAAGGCTTCTTTTTAAAAAGTAAGGAATTCTTGTAACTTTTGCTGTACTTAAATGCTCATTTGCAGTAATTTTAATGATATATGGTGTTTTTATTAGCACACTTATTATCAGAATAATGGTTTTATAATCTCCCCCTGCTGCACAAAGCACAGCAGCTTCATAGCACTTCCGCAATGAGTTTGAAGCTCCTAAGTTTTCAAAAATGATCTTACTTGCTCTTATAATGACTTTAAATGAGATCATTACTTCGTAAAGTTTATAGGACTTGATGGTAAAATCCCTTCAAAAACCAGCACTGCTTCCTGCCTGAATCTTGAGTGGGAGAAAGGTTAAAACTTCATTGAGGTCATCAGGTGGGCAATGAAATGTCAAGTGAAAATGTTATGCCAAATAAAACATTTTGTGCATTTCATATAAATTCCAGGAATTACTGCTGTGGTAGGACAGTCTATGGTATATGAGATATTCAAAAATCTACATTCTCAGCGTATATAGGCTATATACCATATCATTATGCACATCTAACTCTTCTTGACGTAATTTAACTAGTAATTTTACGAATTTTATATTCATTCACTCATCTTCTAAGCTGCTTCTCCTTCTGGGTCACAGAAGGATGCTAGAGCCTATCTTGGTGTTCGCTGGGCGGATGGCAGGAAACACCCTGGACAGGCCGCCAGTCCATCACAGGACCGACACAGTCATACACAATCATTTACACACTCACACCTCGGGGCAATTAAGCATTTCCAATTGGTCTAAATGTATGTCTGGGCTGTGGGAAGACACCCCCATGAATTTGAATTTGTTACTTTATATTTTCATTTATTCATGTTCTGAAGCTGCTTTATCTTTCTGTGTCGTGGAGGGATGCTAAAGCCTATCCTAGCACTCACTGGGCAGAAGGCAGGAAGCTCTCTAAACAGCCTACCACTCCACCAGTGGGCAGACATACCACATCAACCACACCTAAGGGGCAACTTAGCATCACCAATTCACCTGATTGTGACCATAGCTCCGGGAGGCGACCCAGGCAGACATGGGCAAAACATGCAGATTTCTCACAGAAAGGCCCCCAGACACCCCAGCCTTTCTTGCTTTGAGGCAGCAGTGCTACCTACTGTATCATTGTGCCGCCCTATTAGTCTGTATTAGTCTGTATATTCAAAATACAGTTACGGTTATTGATAGAGTTGGCATTTTTGAGGAACTCAAACAAATTGTTTAGAACACAAAGAAAGGCCACAAAGAGGCAGTTGTTTAAGCAAATGAGATCTGCTGCAGAAAAAAAGATACACCTCAGGAGCAACATTACACTGATGGTACACGTTTTGTGTGGGGAACGTATCGATAGGGCCATAAACTCAGAAGGGTGCAAAGGCATTCTGAATGTAAACTTGCAGAAGAAACTGCTCATATAACAATCTAAACCCACTAGCTGTCTTGGAATAGTGTGTTTAAAACAATCTCCTTTTGGTTTGACAGTTTTGGTTCCTGAAACAACTTCATGCATTTTTAAATCTGCACAATGTGCATGTTTTTGGCTTTCACTGAAAGAAGTAGTGTTACTGAGTCAGGAGACATGAAAACACACTAGACATGAAGAGCGTGCGCCGCTGCATACTGCCTGTGAAGACTGAAATAGACATTAAAGAGACGTGTCAGGTCAGAATTTGTGGTAATTTTTCGGATTGCGTCATCAGTGCTTGAAGTGGAGGAAAAAAGTGCTGATGCTCACAAGTTAGTGTGTATCAACCGCTATCAGCAAATCAGTGGGTGTAACAGTCTGAATTTTTACAGTGCATAAAAGGTGCCAGGAGACATCACGAATGTTCACAACAGACATTCATTTACTGTTTACTGTTCGCAAAAGTACTAACTTTATGATCTATAATAATAATACACCACATAAAGATTTAATGATGTTTTTATGGGGGTAGCATGGCGACATGGTGGGTAGTTGCTATCACCTAACTGCATGAGGGGTCCTAGGCCATCCAGGGCTGGCTGGCTGCCTGTCCAGGGTGTTTCCTGTCTCCACCCAATGAGAGCTAGAATAGGCTTCTGCGACCCAGTAGGATATACTGCAAAAAATGATCTTTGCAAGTAAAATTGTCTTCTATATGTAGACGATCTTGAAATTCACATTTTTTGATATTTTAAAGCCAATTTAAAATATATATATATTTATATATATAAAATATATAAATATTATGTATTTTAAGCTAAGGTTATTTTCCTTATTACCAGACATTTTACTTGACATTTTAAGTCATTTTTGCAAGCCATTATTTTCCACGGTCTGTATTTCAAGCAAATTCTTAAAATAAGCAAAACTATGTGCCACTATAATGGGAAAATATGACTTGCTAAAATCACGTAAACAAAGAAGTAACAAAAAAAAGAATTATTAAAATAACCCAAAACTGACTTTACAACAATCTCACAAGGAGACTGAGAAAACTGATTGATTTATTTCCAACATTTTTTGCATAATAAACACAACAGAACAAAGGCATAATTGAGATTTTATTACATGTATTTTTTGTATTAATCCAGCAAACAGTGAATAGTCATGCTTATAAGATAAATATACATGTGACCACACAGCCTTTTTTAAATGTTCACCGATAGTCCCAGTGTTGGCCGCCCCTTGTTTCTTCTAGGTGCAGGCACATGCCTTGGATTTCTCATTTAACTTGGGATCAAAGATGAGCCTGTCCAACTGGAGAAGAGCTTAGGGACCCCTCTTATAAAATGGTCCTCATCATTAGGATTACATTATCTGGCTAATTTAGAAATTCTGCTTTGTGGAATACCCTCTTGACTTGCCCCTTTTGAATTTGAGTGGGTACTGAACCAGACACAAAAAGAGAAAGTCATGGTTTTGACTATGAGTTCTTTTTAAATATTCTATCAACACGCTCACAAACATCATATTCATCCTGTCAGGGAAGGGGACCAGATCTCAGCCCGTCTTATAAAACCGCTATATTTTGTAAACACTTACACATTTCCACCAGAGAGGTCTCCAAATCCCCAATACATACATTCAAGTGTGGCACAAGCATACTTTTTGGGGCCATGGCATTCGTATACTGTGTACCGTTATGCTGAAGCCACTGTCTTAAACTGGTTGGTCGCACCACTAAACCTCTCTGTCCTTTACCAACACAGTGCATAGACAAGCAACCTCTGCCTGACAGAAAAGTTTAAATATGGCTTTAAGCTTACTATGGCTTGTTTCAGAGCTTTTATACTAGTCATACTGTTTTGTAACCCTGTTACGCAGATGACCAAAAAAACTTGGTGAGACAGACTACTTCCTCAGTGACTAAGCTGCTGCCTGCCCAACATCTCTGTTCAGAAAACGAGAATGTAGCTGAAATGGCTGTGTAGTACCTTGGGTGTGGATACTGACTTTAAGTTTGCACGTGATTGATAGCACATAAGGACAGTGTCTTCAACAAGAGGATAATCTCTGTGGGTAAGTTAAAGCGTTTTAAAGTTCTGTTTTTCAGTTTTCTATGTGAAAACAATGAGAGAAGTCAAGTCTAGGACCAAGACTAGCATTCATAATGTGTTCAGATGCATATGGCTTCATATATGAGTTGATGATAAGTTTTACTGTTGTGCTCCCATTAGGTTTATGGTATGGATTATTTACTAAGGGAATGTGATGACATGTTGTGGCTATTGCATATAACTGCTGGATGTTACTTTGAATATAGTGCTTGTTATCTGTCAAAGTTACTCTTCCCTTTTTAAACAGTGTCTGTATACAGTATATAAGAGTTATTGTTTTGTGAACAGCGGATCACAGTCACCGCTGTTAGCCTTAATCAGTGAACACCTTTAGTTTTTCAGGAAACCTGGTTTGTCTATTCTTTTGTTTCTATGCCATAAAGGAGTCAAAATACATCACAGATGTACCACTTTTGCTGTCGTCAGTGTGCTATCGCTGTGTATCTATCACTGTAGCAAAAACATAACTATGTTAAGCGCACATTAGTAATGTCACATGATATTTATTTCGTGTGCGTATAAAAGATAATGGTGTCAAAAGAAAAAAAACGGCACCAGATGTTTTTTTGGCAACATAGGAATTCAAATTCTTTTCCAATCCAGAATTATTTCCATTGGTATCTGGGTACATACAGCCAAGCTAGCTCTTCCACTCGTTAAGACTTCGGAAGCCGAACCGAAGGCCTGACATGTAAAATGAACTACATATATAACTTTAAAGCAAGAGTGGAATCAACCTATCGAATTTAAGGACACTAGGCCTGATGTACGCCAAACATGTGCTTGGGCATCATGTCACACAGCGTCCAGCTATTATAAGCTGTAGGTTTTTAATGAAGTTATATTCACCTTCACCCACACTCTCCGTCTACATGTACCACTGCTCCATGACTCAGAGGACTGTTTAGTTCCTCAGCATGCCCCAGACAGCACAAAGAGCCACAGTAGTTCACAGTTGTTTTTTAGATAAACAGATAAATGCGTTACCTCAGCTAATATTACCAGACTAGTCTTTTTTTTATCTTTAAGATCTCGTATCTTTCAGCTCAAACACATCCTGTTTATGAAAAGGTAGTAAAAAGATGAAAGCATGATAAGCGCAACTGAACACTTTATATGATTGAATTCACATGAGAAGAGTGTAAAAACGGAAGAGTTATTTTTGTCTCGACCTGGCAGCATTCTATACATACGTGTGCCATGGCCTTTAGCCTGCATTCAAAACCACATACTACATCATGCAACAACATTAGCAGTGCATTCATTAAGACCAGGAGTACACAGACCCTGTGCCCTCTGGTCTCACAGACTTTGTATGTATGTTCTGTGAACTTTGGTGAAGTACCCAGTGTCGTTGTGTTGAATCAGTAAAGCCATGTGGGCGGATGTGTATAATAATCTTATGACTGATGTTGGTAATAAAATCTTCCTATTTATATACAAATATTTTGTGAAAAAAAAAAACTGTTCCAACATGTTTTGCTAGGAGTTTTGGACTCCACCACAACCCTGCGTCCCAAGTGACCTTACTGGAAGTTCAATTCCGAATTAGTGCATGTTTAGTCTGAACGTCTGCAAGTCATTGGCATATGTAAAGTATGTGGTTCAGGACGCAGACCTGTATGTATCACAGACATGACATACAAACAGTAGTATAGCCAGTCATATGCAGTTATTTATGGCCTGTTCATCCTTGTGCAATGGTTACTGTAGGAGTTACAAACACCTTTAACAAGCAATGTGACTCATTTATCAGCCTCTACGGCTGAAATCAGTCACTCTAAAATTGCAGCATACAAAAAAAAAAAACAACAAGCTGATGTCGGTTACAAGTTACAGTTAAAAATATGGAATGCTATTAACAAGCTTCAGTTGTCTGTGTTTAATTGAGACCAACAAGATATGTGCACCAGTGTTAGCTTACTGCTAACATATTATTCTAAACCTCATAGGGAGGACAGCAGAAATTAACATTATGCTAGAGTAGATTTGACTCAAGGCCCTGCTAGCTAACCTGATCACCACTGGGCTGCATAGCTCTGGAAACACAGTGTCATGGAGTGATTATACATGCAAACCTGAATCATCATTAAGCTGCAACAGTTGATACAATCTAATGAATTTGTGTGCAGAGCATGGATTTGTCAGTTGTCATGCTTACCAACAGTCACATGTTTTTAGGCTTTTTCAGGTCTCTGGAAAAGGTGGAGAGAGTCTGAAAATGCAGGGCATCAAGTGTGTGGTGGTTGGCGATGGAGCTGTGGGAAAGACCTGTCTTCTGATCTCCTTCACCACCAATGCCTTCCCTAAGGAATACATCCCTACGGTGTTTGACAATTACAGTTCACAGATCACAGTGGACTCTAAGCCCATCAGCCTTAACCTGTGGGACACAGCTGGCCAGGAGGCGTATGACCGGTTGCGTACCATATCCTACCCCCAGACCAACGTTTTCATCATCTGCTTCTCCATCTCAAGCCCGACATCTTATGAGAACATCAGGCTTAAGTGGTACCCTGAGGTATCACAACACTGCCCTAATGTGCCCTTCCTGCTGGTGGGCACCAAAAAAGACCAGAGAGAAGATCCAGAAGTTTTGAAAAAACTGAGGGAGCAGAACCTGACTGCTGTCACCAGGCAGCAGGGTGAGGCTCTTGCTCGAGAAATCAAGGCCGTCAAGTATCTCGAGTGCTCGGCTCTCAAACAAGCGGGGGTAAAGGAAGTATTCGAGGAGGCTGTCCGTGCCTACCTGAACCCAAAGCCTGTGGCGCCTAAAAGATTCTGTAGTCTATTATAAAGAACTATGGGTAAAAGTTTACTTGAACTAAACACTGGCATTACCATGCCATCAACATGTCATTCTATTATATGGCTCAGTGCCAAGTAAAGTGTTACTGAATTGTGTTTAATTGACTTATCCTTGTCCGCAGATGTATTTCTCCATAGCGTATAGTGTGGCTGGACAAGCTTTACAAAGTGTTGGCATACAAAATCCCATTTAAACTAATGAGAAACTGTAAAGCACAACTTTTGTTAATTGTTAATTTTATCATTATTATTAATCAGAAATTATATTCAATTTGTATGTGTATGAAAGGTCACACTTTTATGCTTATTAGGTGTATTTCACATCATCCAATCCATCTAACCTTTAGATGGTGGCTGTTTTTCAGCCTGTCTGTCTCAACTCTGTAGCAGAGCATTTTAAACTGGAACCCACAACTTAATATGTATGAACCTATTTGTACAATGTGAAAATGATATCTTAGTCAGTAAAAACATCTCAAATCTGGTAGTATGTTTAGCTCTAAACTCTAAGACAATTGTGACTTATTTCTAGATGTTTTTACTAAGTGTATGTAGATTATTATTAGATTATTATGATTGTTTTAAGAGATAATATAGTTAACTGTGCCTATTTCAAGACGTAATGTCTTATTTTAATACATTCAACAGAACATTGAGCTTATATCAAGCCAGAATGCAGATAATTATGTCTTATTTCAGGACTTGATGTACATCATTTAGCCTGATTCAAGAACCTATGCTTGAAAAATCAACATTATCTGCCATTCGAATAAGTCCCTTTCTTTAATAGATAAAACAGTATATAAAACAAGTTTAAGAAGTCTTATAATATTCTTACAGCAATCTCAAAATGAAAAGAAGTTGGACATATTTACGAGGTTTAACATGATTTCACCTAATAAGATTTTTTCACAGCATGCATGGACTACAAATAGCTCGAACTGAGGATGAAACCCTTATTCTTTACTGCAGATGGTGATGGTACTGCTCTCTGTACAGTACTGATTGGAAAAAGTACAGTTATGGACTCAGCTATAAACTGAGGTTGGAACACTGATTTGACAGTGACTGCTGTCTCTTTACAAAGCCATACACTAACATGATCATGTTATTATTTAAGTTGAAACAGAGAAGCAGAAATCTGATGTCCGCTTACATTAATGACCTACTCTTTTTCTTCTGCCTACAGTTCAGCAGTAATAGCTCTGTACAACATACAGGGATTCATAATAGAATCAGCTTGCTTGTCTAAGATATTGCTTTTAATTGTTGCTTTAGTTTTGTTGTTGGATATGCTTGTAGCATCAAAATGATGCCATGCATTACCTATGAGTTTAAAAAGGCTGTAACAGGATTTCGGTCTTTGATGTCATGTGTATGTGAATCATGGCTATGGAACTGAGATTGCCTTACAAAAAAACAGCACAATGAGAACTTGTGATTTGTGAATGCTTTAGTAAACTCTGACTTGGTCCTGTGCTGGACACAGTGTTCAAAATGGGGATGTCATTTAATACCTCTTTTTCTTCACTTCATTGCCACACTATCCTTTAAATTCTGTGTAACAAAATGAAAGGGGAACCAAGCTGGGGCCGGTAGGAAACGCCTAAGCTAGTTTCTATACCACAATCAGAGTTAGCACCAAACAAAGCAGCATTATGAAAACGAGAGAGAGAGAAGGTGAAAGGAAGGCTTTTGCTACTTATGAGCAGACTCGCAGCTTTGTTTTAACCCCCTCAAAAGGTTTATTATTCAGTACTGAGTTAAAGTAAATACTGTAAATATGAATAGAATTCATTTTACTAAACATTTAACAACATATACATGAACCAACCATTATTAGTAATACCTTCTTGTATCTACATTCTTCACTCATTTTATCGGAACCATTTACCATATAGCAGAATTTGTGGGGTGGATCATTCTCAGCACTGCAGTTAGTGTGTGTTGTGCTGCTGTGCGTGGATCAGACACACCAGTGCTGTTGGAGTGTTTAAAACACCTCAGTGTCACCGCTGGACTAAGAATAGTCCACCAACCAAAACTATTCAGCCAACAGCATCCTGTGGGCAGCATCTTGTGGGCAGCATCCTGTGGACAGCGTCCTGTAGACAACGTCCTGTGACAATTGATGAAAGACTAAAGGATGACAACACAACACAAACTGCAGCAGCAGATGAGCTATTGTCTCTGACTTTACATCTACAAGGTGGACCAGCAAGGTAGGAGTGTCTAATGGAGTGGCCAATGAGTGGGCGCAATGGGTAAAGCTCCAGAAGTGTCTGATCCACACCACCACCATGTCAGTTTCACTGAAGTGCTGAGAATAATCCACCACCCACATAGTACCCGCTGTGGTGGTCCTGTGGCGGTCCTGTTTATTGATGAACAGGGTGAAAGTATACAGAGAAACAGATGGACTACAGTATTTAATTGTAGAACTACTAAGTGCACCTACATGGTAAATAAAGCTGATGAAATTGACAATGAGCAAAGATACAAGGAGACATATCTAATAAAGTGGCTGGTCAGTGTAGTTATTCTACAAAGTGTTAATAAATGTTACCAGCTGGTGACGCTAACTATGGCTATTGGTTAGCTACAGAGTGTCTGATCTCATATGGAAAGCAGTCTAAGGTCGATGATGCATTCTTATAACCAAATTTGAACTGTGACAAGGTTATGTTGGCGTGAAGTACATTAACACATTACCGAAGGGCAGCATTTGTAAGATTAATATAGGCAGCTGATGTGGCCTAGATTATACAGGTTTCATTTACAACAAGTGTCAATCATCATACAGACTGCATTTGTCAATATCATTTTACCCCTGCAGAGATAAACAACCACGAAACTAACTTCAGATACTATTCAAACACTCTGGATCCTTGTCAGATCGAGTCTTGTCCCTGTTGCAACAGTCTTATGAGAATGCTTCACGATTTCCAGTGCAACTAGTGTGTATTTCAAAACATGCTGAGTTTCAGTTTCCACTGATCTTTGTATTTTCATGCTGAAAGTTTGACGTAATGAATGCTAGCAGTCTGTAGGTGTCATAAGGTTTATCATCAAAACCCAATGTTGGTGTTGGTGCATTATGTGGGTGATATTTGCATTGTCAGTTGTAAAACAACCCACTCTAGGCTTGACTTCCAGGCAGTAGTGTGGCCTAGTAGATATATAAGCTACAACTCATTCAGCTGTACTGCAAAACGGAATCTCATTTTGACCCAGATGTTACCGTGAAAGTCTTGATGTTTTAATACTGCCATTCAGAGCACAGCTGGATGTTATTCAGGGTAATTCCATTGGGACCCACTGGATGTTTTCACTGCAAACAAGCAAATGTATCTGCAGGATAGTTTGGTACAGTGTAAAGGAACCATTATTTTCAGGAAACTAATAAGTAACAGTATTCACATATAAAGTGATCTATGGCTTCGCAAACCTCTCAACTGGAGCCACAGAATCCAGTCATATTTGCTTTTTCCTTTTTAAATGCAATTGATAAACATATGGACTGAGGTGAAAATACGCAACCGCCTTTTGTAAAGTGCTCAGGAAGCTAAATCAAAACAATACAGAAAGAGACTAAAGTAAGTTTCAAATATTAATATATCTCAAAGAAACTTCCTATCAATTCTGTATTCATAATACAATATACATGCATGCATTATACATTATACAGCACACATAACACCTCACAATAATTGGCATAAGCTTGTTTAATGTCTGTTACGTAGTTATTGTGAAAAATGTAATACTTAATAATGCAAGAATATGCAAGAACACTTTATTGTCAGGTTTTATAGCATCTTCTTTACAGTCTTAACAGGCTCTAAGTGAAGTGAAATTGTCTAACAGGTAAAACAGGACATAGAATATGACACATGTATGTTGCTCTACCAAATTCATTCATTGCTCTGCCCTTTTAAGACCTGAATAAACTAAACTGAACAAATCTATCAAATGGGTAGTTTTCTTGGTACACTCTTTATTCCTGGAGTTATGCTATATTTTGTACAACATATATGCACTGCTACAAAGGCTTATGTCAAGTAATATAAAGCATTATGGATGCGTAATAGGTCTTTATGAAACCACTTATAATGCATTACAGATACCTGATTCATAAAAAAGTGTTACCAAATATTCTAATTTTAGTTCAATTATATTGACATTTTGTGTTATCCTGTAGGGAGCTTATCATGTTTCTTTAATCTAGTCCGTCTTATTCAATGACATAGACCTCCGATCTGGTGCAATATTATGTGTGCCTTTGTGTCATGTCTGTGTCAGAAGAAATGCCTCGCTTGAATGTCATCCATTTCACCCAATTAGGTAGGTAAAGTCATAATTTATGTTTATGTTACAGTATATAGGTTAGGTATATACACTCTTTACGATATCCTCCTTTAAAACAAGGAGATGAAAATGGCCACATTTTTTTAACTGTACTGCTGCAGTAACGCACATGCCTCAGAGCTTTCACCTGAAGAGCTAGCTGTTAGCCTCAGCTGTTAGCCTCCCTCCCTCGGCTATTTCACTCTAAAACTGATCCTCTAAAGCAAGTTAATCTTTTATTAATCTTCATACCTGTATATTTAACTTTCTGAGGCTCATTCTGATGAACACACACCCTACTACAATCACTACACACACATTTACCTCAGAGCTGTTATTACTGTATCCACTGTTTAGAGCTAGCTGCTGCTAACGCTGCTCAGTTCACCTGAAATACGGTTAGCCTAGCTGTTAGCCTCCCTCGGCTATTTCACTCTAAAACTGATCCTCTAAAGCAAGTTAATCTTTTATTAATCTTCATACCTGTATATTTAACTTTCTGAGGCTCATTCTGATGAACACACACCCTACTACAATCACTACACACACATTTACCTCAGAGCTGTTATTACTGCATCTGCTGTTTAGAGCTAGCTGCTGCTAAGGCTACTCAGTTCACCTGAAATACGGTTAGCCTAGCTGTTAGCTCCCCTCGGCTATTTCACTCTAAAACTGACCCTCTAAAGCGAGTTAATCTTTTATTAATCTTCATAGCTGTATATTTAACTTTCTGAGGCTCATTCTGATGAACACACACCCTACTACAATCACTACACACGCATTTATACTCTGAGTGGGCTGCATTTTGCTCCCCAGTGTTACCCACCGCTATTTTCTCTGGCTGAAGCAGGCCAAGAGCTGGTGAGGCTGCAGTGCATAATGTGATGCAGTACACCATGAAGACAGCTCCCACTGTATACTAGAAATTCTGACTGAAGTAGAACACCAGCCGGATATCTTCAGTACATTACAGACTTTCTGTTTGGTCACTTTATACATTCTTCACACTATTTTAGGCAGCCAATATCTCTAGGGAGATAAATGTCTAGAAATAAGCTACATTATCTTACAACACACTTACAGCACCCATGATAAGATATTGTTCTGATTTATTAACTCAATTTTCAGTATAAAAGCCTTTAAATCTTCATAGATTTCACAGGAGACATGACAACCTTCTTCTTCAAATCTGTCCTTTAATGAAAGAGAGCTGATCTGTGTACAGAATCTCTTTGATTGACAGTTCTCTTCCGCGTAATGCTGCATGAAATCTAGAGCCACACAGAACCATCTCACAGATGAATCGCATCAGTCAGTCAATGTGTCTGATTTGCCTCTGCCTAATTTGAGAGTGAAATGAAAGAGCCTTCGCTGTCAGAGCTGGCAGTTCAATTCTCAACCACTGCTTCGCCTTCCTTTCTAATTCTAGTCACATACACATTTGGTAGTAAAAGTAGGTATGGCCTCTGGGCAGACACGCACCGGAAATAACTGAAATGCATTTGCCTGGACGTTATAAAGCTGTTCTATTAACATGGCCTCCTTGGTGCTTTCAAGTGTATGCCCACAAGAAGAGAAGCCAAGGCTTCAATCTAGATATCACAATCTAGGCCAAAGCCTGCTGCTGATCTGCCAGTCAGTCCTGTTTTTATGTTGGTAGTGATTCTGTTTTCCAAAGATGAGATGTCCAGTCATTACAGAAGGAACTAAACAAGGAGTCTTACACTGAATAGTATTGGCACTGAATGGATTACCTTGTTTCGTCCAATACTTTTAAAAAACTGATAAATACAGTAAAGTGCAAAAAAAATAAAAAAGAAAGAAAAAGAAAAGTGGGTATATATTGCCCCACAGTGGTTGCAGCTTAAAAGTGCTTCAGATCTTGGGTTACACAAATCCATGAGAGAACTCACCGCAGCAATTCAGCAATAAACACATCAGCTTAAAAATAAAAGTGCCAGGGTTCCTTGAATCACTTCCCTAAATAACTTTTCAATGGATGGTTCTCGTAAAAGAGAAATGATAGATAAAGAGCCTCCCTATTAAGCAAGAGATACATAGCAATGATTTTCTTCCGTTGTCCCGGTCAAGAGCACTACAGGAACCTGCCATTTTAAATCTGGAGACTGTATTTTAATTGAATGCTGTTTATATTTACAGACACTTATTATCATAAACTAAAAGCAGACTGTGCTTTAAACAGGGCAGGACTAAAAGATTCACAAAGCAAAGATGAATCCAAACGTTTCTGTTTCCACGCTAATAGACTCGGGAATGCTTATACATTTCCTAGTGAAATACGGGAACTTCCTCTATGAGCACATAATCTAAGAGTGCATTGCAGAAATATGATCAAGATTGGAGAAGGTTAAGACTCTGTCAAATCATCAAAATAATAAACTCATGTTTCTTTCCAGTGAAAATGACCAGCGGTACAAGTATTCAGAAAACATTAATTAATTAAAAAGCCTAAACAATTACACTCATTATTATAAATAAAATATGAAATAGGTGTCATAGGTGACACATTGTCTGGCAGTACATCAGATAAATAAGCTCACTGGACACAAAAAGGGTCATTTGTGGTTGAAACATACCTAACAGTGTGTAATACCTCCATGAGTACCAATAACAGTTTCAGCAACAAGTTTCTGGATGTAGGAACATCAGTGTTTAGTCGCACTTGCATTAAAGAATTGTGTGGTTGGGCCAGATTTAGTGGGGCCTTCCATCAGACTTTCAAGAGAATTCAAATCTGTCCCGATGTGTGAATGCTCCTGAATGTTCATCATGCCAATCAATCACATTTGCACCATTGTAAACATGTTATCTTGGAAGGCAGTGGTAGAAATATTATATTCCTCAGTAAATAGCAAATGGCAAAACCTGGTTGTCCAAGAAGCTCAGTGTAGGACCTGTGGATCTAATATATTGTCACCTCATTCAAAGAACTCATTGCAGCAGAATTAAAACAGCCCCCAGAAATCACAGAGGGGACTTGAACTTCAAATAATGGATTAACAGAATGTAAAACATATATTATTGCTCCATTAACATATTGTTAGAAGTCCAATGGACCAGGTCATGTACTTTTTAAGTTAAAACACGGAATCCATGTTTTTGCAGTGTAAATATAATATTGGAAGCGGAAGGATAAACAAAAACACCTGTGCATGAATTTAGACCTGAAGCCAGAGTGGAACTTGATTTTCTCCTTTCACTCAAAGATGCAGGTACATTTAAAATATGCAGTGATTTAGTGGCATCTAGCAGTTAGACTGCAGATTGCAACCAGCTGAATACACCTCGCTCACCCCTCCCTTCCCAGTAATGTAGTAGAAGGTATGATGGTTGCTGCCAGGTTTTCCCTTGATTGATGATGAGGGTTCACCCTCCCTAATAAACATAACTCCATTCCATCGCCTCACAGTTCTCTGCAATTGGGCTACACAGACTATTCAGGCATTTTAAAGGTGATTCTAAATCAGTAGTGGTTGTAGAGAACTGAGTGAGATGACATGGAAGATATTTGGGGGTGGCATCTGGGCAGGCCAATCAGATTTTAGGGAGGAACCGGCCAGTCTACGCCACCTGCACATTTTCCAAACCATAAGGCGTGAAAATGTTTCATTGGAAGGGAACTTTAGTCTACATAGGGAGTAGTGTGCAATCACTTCTCAAGAAATGGAAGAGAAGTGCATCCATCAGCCACTGCATGTGTTGTGAAGATGCGTCTTTGATAATGACGCTGTATGACATTCTGAATGGTATTTATCAGATACAGCTTCCTTCACTGACATCCCATCTTAGATGTAGGGAATATAATGTTACTGCCCCCTGTGGGATGGGGCTTAAATGTGATCCTCTGACAAATGTGGGTTATCAGATCTCTCATAACACAGAGGGATAGCTAGCACATGCAGAAACCACTGATACTGTGTCTTCCAACTGGTGCTACAGCACCACCAAATTTGAGGCTTTAACATAAAAACTCTAGACCCAATGTTCTCTCTGTCTGTTCTGGGCTACTGTAGATATATGGCAGTCCAACGTGTTGGAAGATGACCCGCTCCTGTGTAGATGTGAAAATTCAGTTTTATAGTGTAGCTACAGGTCATTATACACTGATGAGAACATTGCTTTGTCTATAACATTTCAGTTTCTCCAAACGTCCCTCAAAATCTTACACACTACTCCTGTAGGTACTGTTATGAGATGGTGAGCGTTTTGTTGGTCTACCAGGTCCTTTATGAGTCCAATTTCTGCCCCACCCCCACCCTTTTTTTATTTCCAGTTTTGGAAACTCCTCTTTCACATATCTTCCTCACCTATACACAAGTCATCTATGCTAATCTCTATCTAATTATTATCTGATCTCCTCAGAAATATCTCCTGAAAAAATGATAACTGTATTATAAACTACTGACTTTAAAAGGGGTTCATTATTTAAGGCAGTGCTTTGAACTTTGAACAATAAAATGACCCTCTGAATGCATAAACATTTTTTTTTGGTTAAATGGTTCCTCTCTATGAGGAAAGACTGTTTTACTTATTTATTTATTGGGTACTACATAAACAGGTGATGCCCATCAGTTCAAGGATTAAACGAAGCACCCAACCAGTATCCACCCTCTGCAGGCTGCTGTGATGAAGCAGCGGATAAAACCTCTAATGTCTGCCATATCGTACTGTAAATGGACATACCGCATGCCGGGTTTTGTTTTTGCAGGATGGGAGCCATCATGATGCACTGTTTTGCCGTCTTCGCTGTCTGCATAGTTTTTGTACCAGGTAATCTTTCTGAGGATTCATATCTGATTGGGTAGCTTCAATTCAGCCTAATATTGAAAGATCCAGATAAGGACTTTCTTGCCTGCATTATTTTATAGCTGCTCGGGTTATATAAGGATAAGAGGATGTAAGAAGAGATTTTCGATAACATATTGTTTGTATGATGTTCCAGCAAAGATATAGACAAAGGGCATTGTCCTGGTATCTTTGCATCAATTCAATGAATTCAATAATATAAAAATAATAATTAATAATTCATTTAAAATCATTAATTATGTATTAAATAAGTGGAGTTTCTTGCTGAGTGGAAGTCTTTAGAATGTATATTTGTGTTTCCTAGTATTTGATTACTCTGAGCTTGGGTTATTCGGTTGTTTAGACACTGTAAAGCACTAGTCTAGTGACTTTTCTTTATAGACCTTTCAATGCATTGCTGGAACAGGTTAGCAACACCAACATCTGGTGAACTCTGGTCCTTAAAGATAATGAAGAGACCTTCCTAAAGAGACCTTCCTGTAGATCCTGTTTAAACTGACTGAGGGGAAATATTCCAACACTGCCCAATGAGCTATTGTGTGTTGGAAACATGCGAACCTTATATAGCTTTGTGTTTCTGATTTGTTATTCAACTTGAATACTTTATATGTATTAAATGTTTCGTTTGGTCTGTTTCCTTTGCTGTGGTGGAGAACAACTGTTTCACGGATTAGGTGGTCAGTGACACAAGCCAGCTTAATTTCAGCACTGGGTAGAGGGGGGGTGCATGACATCTGCCCATCCTCTTAATGGCAGATTTACTCAGTCTCTTCTTTTCTGTTGCCTCAGATGGGTAATCTAGAAGGATAACCCCCTTTCCTGTCCTTATCCCACGCAGCTTGGCAGACATTCACTGAGAAAGTCTTTACATGTGGACAAGACACATTTAACATCAGTCAGTGAGCACTGAGATGCAAACTTCCCCTTTGTGCTCTTCACCATTGATTTTCTGACCAGTTTCCGATTATGGGACTGCTGCTGGTTAAATATTTTTGGTTGGCAGACTACTCTCAACCCTGCAGTGACTGTGGTGTGTAAAAGCCCAGCAACTGATGTATCTCAAACACTCACAGCACAGTGTTACAGTGATCTTATGCTGGTCTCTTTTCTCTGATGGCCAGGTAGCAATCTGAAAAAACTGAAAAGATAAATTGTAGAAGAGATTTACAGACATTTATTGTAAATAAAGTGCATTTATAGAGCAAGGGTTTCTGATAAAGTGGCCACTGAGTGTAGATACATTATTTTTCAAAACTGGAATAACTTCATATTAGTCAACTTATTTTATATACAATAACAATGCACACAATGCAGTTTGTAAATGCTCTAAACCAGACAACAACATGTGCTTTCATATGTATTCATGCATTCCATGTTTAAAACAATTTGAAAATAACAAATTAAAACTATGTATTTAGTTATCCTATTTTTTTTTAGATATAAGGCATTCAGGACACTGATTTTGTCATAAATTCATGCAGATAGAGTGATATACAGTTACTGAGGCATTCTGGACATATCTAACATGGTGCTGCCTGAAAGTGTGTAAAGCCTTTATTTATTAATTTACTAATTTATTTGTGAATTTTTGTGTATTGACCTTAAATAAGCTCACTCAACAAAAAAAGAGTCACCTGTGACAGAAACATACCTAACTGTGTGTAATATCTCCACATGAACGAATAACAGCTGTGACTGAATTTGGAATTAACTGGATAAGTTTCTGGATGTAGGCCACATCAATATTCAGACACAGTCTTACACCAAAGAATTGCACAGGAGGGCCAGATTTCATGGACGCCTTCCCTGGCAGAATTCTGAGGAGAGTTTCCTGTAGACTGGGATTTTAGCCACTGCTGGTAGACCTGTATGATCATACACTTCCATATACCTGCAGATTCAGATTGTTCCTGTTAGACAATCATTAAGATCTGCTTTGGAGCCATTTTCAAAACAAGAACGAGACATTCCCTGCACTGTAGCAACTCTTCTCAGTCTATGAATCCTGTCACACACCCGACAGATATTTATAGCCCCGTCATTTGAGGCAGAGGCAGAGGCCTCAAGTTACTACCATCTGAAACACGCAAGGTGACTCATTTTTTGTCCAGGGAGCTTAGCATGCAGTTCTGCTTGCTTTCATTACAAATGAAGGCAGATACAGATACAGAAAACTTCAAGTGGACTTTCATTTATATTTCTCTATTGTATTAATTATTATTATTATAAAGAAGAAGCACTTTTCATACAAGTGGCAGCTCAAAGTGCTTTACAGTTATCATCAGTATTAGTGTTATAATTAGCCAAAGACACAGATTAGTTATATAAGAAGATGCAAAACTTTTAATGAAATGCCTCTCATCTATTTCTCTGTCTATCTCTGTGTTTGCATCAGCCTGCAGGGGAGCGCATGGGAAGTATGCACAGAGGCTGCTGAACGACTTGTTCAGAAATTACACCAGCGCACTGAGGCCAGTGGAGAACACCAACGACATTCTAAACGTCACACTACAGATTACCCTGTCCCAAATAATTGACATGGTATTGCTGCTTCTTATCATCACGCTCATATTTAATGCTCAGAACTCAAAGAAACAGAGAAACTGGGACTCCTAACAACCATGTAAGACCTGATTGACCACTAAACCTGTCCCAGTCGGATAAACAGCCATTAAAAGAGCAATATGTAGGATGTGTAGTGTAAAACATGGTTGTTCCATTTGCGCTTGTTATTCTGCCTGTAATCTGGAACACCTATCAACTTTTATTCAGAGGCACAGAGTGGCAGTGACACTGACGTAGTGGTGTGTTAGTGTGTGTTTTGCTGGTGTGAGTGGATCAGACACAGCAGCAAGTATTAGACACTCCTACCTTGCTGGTTCTCCTTGTAGATGGATGTAAAGTCAGAGACAGTAGCTCATCTGCTGATGCAGAGATTGTGTTGGTCACAGGATGCTGCCCAGAGGATGCTGTTAGCTGGATAGTTTTGGTTGGTGGACACTAAAGTGTTTAAATACTCCAGCAGCACTGCTGTGTCCGATCCACTTACACCAGCTCAACACGCACTAACATACAACTATAACTGTGACTGAAGCCGTACTGAAATCCTGACAATGCTGTTGGTTCCCCTGTTTGTTGCAGGATGAGCGTAACCAGATTCTGACAGCGTATTTGTGGATACGGCAGGTGTGGACCGATGCATACCTGACCTGGAATAAAGAGGATTATGATGGACTCGATACCATCCGTATACCTGGTAGTTATGTATGGAGACCTGATATTGTCCTATATAACAAGTAGGTCGGAATGGTGTTGGGTCCGTCTACTCACTGTAATATAGCCACCCTTCCCTCTGTGGAGGCACAAGCTGAACACTTGTAGACACTGTTTACCAACAAGTGTTTAGACTACACTGTTTCTGCTTTTTATGTCAAAAGCAGCTTCTGAAAATGGACCAAAAGTTTAAAATCAGGTTCTAGAAATTAGGTATGGTTATACATCAGGCTTCTTGGAACTTTTCAGACACTTGTCTCAACATAAAAAGCAAAAACAACCACTAATGGCCTAACACCAGGACACGCCATTCTTGTGCCTTCACCCCCTAATAACAATTCACTTGTACTCCTTCTCTCGAAAGAAGAACTGTGAGTATGGTTTCTTCATTTGAATCATTTTCTGGTTACACACAAAATAAAGGTGGAGTGATGCCATAGCATAATTCATTTTGGTTCCCTAAAGGAGTTTGTGAAGAACCTTTTTGAAGTATATAGAATTTCTGCATACACCTTACCCTGCCATAGTAGAAGAACCAGGAAACGTAAGTGAATGCTCTTTTATTGAGCACGTCAGCAGTGGAGAAACCACCACCCAGCACTGCTGAAATAACAGAGATAGCAGGCAGGCCACCTCTAGCCATACAATACAACTTAGTAGGTGCAAATACTGCACTATTAGTCTGCAGCCCAGCACTTAACAGCAACACACCGACACATCTTTAAGTTAACTACCTCAACCATTTACAAGATTTCCATTTACAAGTCCAGCCCTCCTGTGGTGATCTACACATGAAGCATGCATTATGCATTAAAGCATTTCCCTGTATATCTAAAATAAGAGCCATTAATGAACTATTATTTTTAAGAGTTCAGGCCTATAGAAAGAATAACTATTCCATCACAGCTGCTCAAACTTGTCATTTCCCAGCAATCTCTGCTCTTTGTTTTAGTGCGGATGACCATTTCACAGGCACCATGGACACAAACGTAGTGATCCGTCACAACGGCCAGATCACCTGGGATTCTCCTATCATTACTAAAAGCTCCTGCAAGGTAGACGTGTCCTTTTTTCCCTTTGATGCCCAGCAGTGCCGTCTTACCTATGGCTCCTGGACCTACAACGGCAACCAGCTGGACATTCTCAATGCCCTGGATAGTGCAGACTTGGCGGACCTGGTGGATAATGTAGAATGGGAGGTGCTGGGGATGCCGGCAAAAAGGAGCATGGTCCAGTATGGGTGCTGTGCTGACCCCTACCCAGACGTCACATACACGCTTATGCTAAAGAGAAGGGCGGCCTTTTATGTGTTTAATCTACTCATCCCCTGCGTGATGATCTCCTTCCTCGCTCCCCTGGGCTTCTACCTGCCTGCTGACTCTGGAGAGAAAGTATCCCTGGGTGTCACTGTGATGCTGGCGCTCACCGTCTTTCAGTTACTGGTAGCGGAGATTATGCCTCCTTCTGAGAACGTGCCACTTATAGGTGAGTTAAAGGTTGCAGCCCAACATCTTATGCACATGCATATGCAAAGCCATGTCTGATATTTTGTATATGTTGATATGCACAAACTAAAGAATAGTTGCACCCAGAGGGAAGTGTTGGATTGCAATGCTATTAGGAAGGAAGATAAAGGTTACCAGGAACAATAAATGGTGATAAATTCAGATTAATATGGGTGATGTTTATTGAGCTACACGTACAGAAGTAGTGTCTCTCAGTATGACGTCAGGCCTCAATGTTTGCTAACACAACATGCCAGACCTCTCGACATGTAGTTGTAGAGGTTCCTAATGGTGTCCTGCGGTAATCCATCCCACACATCTTGAATATTCTCACACAGTTCCTGCAGATTTTGCGGTAGGGCCTTCTGGATGTGCCACGTGACAATAAACCATTCACCTTGGTGCTGACCACGGTGCCTCCATGCACGGATTTGTTGGTCCCCTCTACCAAGACAAATGCAGGGTCTTTCACTGAAGATGACCCGCTGCCATTCTGAGTCACTTCATGATAGTCTGGGATGTTACTATCCCAGTCTTTGGCGACGCCGACATGTGGTGTTAAGGACAGTCGCCACAGTCGACAGTCTATGTGCATGTAGTTTGGCATTGTGTGGCCATCTGCCAAAGGTGCTGGCACTAACAGGATGACTCATGGAGGACACCACTTCTTGCTGTATGTCCACAATCCTAGCTGTTGGGTCAGTCAGGTACACCGATAAAACGTCCTTGCTTATGTCACATGTACGGTCAAGTGTGACACTTGAATCATTTAGATGTCTTACAGCTCGAAACCTACCCACCAAGTTACATTTCTGGCAGCTGATTCCTTCTGGGTGCAACTGTTGTTTTGACGATCAATGTATAATGATATATTCTCACACCTTCCACAGGGAAATATTACATAGCCACTATGACCATGATAACTGCTTCTACAGCTCTCACTATCTTCATCATGAACCTGCACCACTGTGGCCCAGATGCAAAGCCTGTGCCTAAATGGGCTAAGAAGTACATCCTGCAGTATTTGGCCAGGATCTGCTTTGTCTTTGAAGTCGGTGAGAACTGTATGAATCCCCTTCCTGAGAAACCCGACCCTCCTCCTGAGAGGCAGCCACAGTACATGAATGGACAAGCAGGAAAGGACGACCCTGTTTTTAAATTTGACAGAGGTCAGGATAGTACGTCCTCCAAGATCCCAGAGGAAAAAGAGGACATGTCTCAGATTATGTCTCCAACATGTTCAATGGGCAAAAATCCTACCAACCATTACAGCGTGTGGAAGAATGGAGTATTCCTGAGTCTGGATGGTGGAGACGGTGCATCCCCAGCGAGTAGAGGCGTAAAGGACAATGAAAAGGCAGGAAGACTGGGGGATGTATGCAGAAAGGGTGATGCCGGAGGAGAAATACGGCATATGATTGAAGAGCAGCATCACTTTAGAAATGTTGAATACATCGCTAACTGCTATCGAGACCAGAGGGCCACTCAGAAACGTACAGGAGAGTGGAAGAAAGTAGCCAAAGTGCTGGACCGCTTCTTCATGTGGATTTTTTTCATTATGGTGTTCTTCATGAGTCTGCTCATAATGTGCAAGGCCATCTGAACCTGCTTATTGTATTACTTATGACACTGGAGGGTCGAGTACTGTCAGCAAGATGACGATAATTGTTTTATGGCACACTGAAAGAGAGTGTATTTATTTCAGAGCTATATGTTCTTTTCCATGAATTCTCAATACCCATAGCATGTAGTAGATCTTTTTGTACCTGTTTATACACTGTAAACACTTTAGCATAGCACATAGCATTTTTAATCCCAACTTATATCAAAAGCTTACCTTTCTTAGTATTGCATCAAACTACATCTACCTCATAGGCTATGACTTCCACCCAGGAGGCATCCTTGATTGAGACAGCATCTAACAAAATACTAATTATTTTAAACATACTGAATTTGGTCGCCTCTTTATTCTTACATTCAATTTTTAGTACATTTTTATTTAGTTTTTATTTAGTTCATTTCAGCCACACACGCTAACAAAATGCTTATTTGCACAACTGTACAAATGGTAATATTTAAAAAAGTTCATATCATCCTGTAATATACATAAATAATAGTTATAAAATGATATATTTCTCCTCAGATCTGGATACTATCGCTGTAGAAGAAAAATATGTATCTCCATTATGGTTAATGTTTACTTTTATGCATCATTTTAACACAGCAGCTGTCATTTACACTGTGTGAATAACTCATGATGAATGCACCAACATTGCTTGGAAAAAAGTCTGATTCCATTAAATTCTATTTAAATTAAATTAAGTTATTGCCCACTCCTGTAAAGCTGCTCTTTTAGAGATACTTATTTTTGTTTGGATAGCGACAAAATATAATATGCGCACATCTCTTTAGGTCTATAGCCTTCACATTGGCTCTTTATTATTCTTTCTTATTATTTATTGAGTATATTGTATTTTATTATATTATATTTCTTAGTTAAATACTTGTTATCTATCTGTGTGCTTGTCTGGTCTTAGTCTTAGTATGATACATATCAAACATGTGTGCTCTCACCAAGACAACTTCCTCATATCTGTAACATTCTGAAATAAAGATTGATTAAAGATAATTCTAGTTCACATTTTTACTCATTGGCCACGAATTCCCATATCACACAGTGAGGGCTTCATCCTCTCTGACTGCTGGCACTGGATGGCTGCAGTGTCACAGGGATTTAGATGTATAAGCACAAGTATCCGCTAATAATTGTTTTTCAAGCTTACATATATGCATATGATGTTTGTCATTAACATAACATACGACAAAAGTGAAAAGGTAAATTTAATCCAGAATTCTGTCATTAAAACAGGCACTTTTACATGTCGGCATAAATGACCGTTGAAATTAACTTTATATTTTACTATATAAAAGCTAAATTAATATCAGATCTTTGCATGTCCAGATACTATATCTGGACATGCACAAAATACTACTCAACTATACAGATTTTAATTAAACTTACAGCACATTATAAGCTGACTGGACAAAGAATTAGTCACCTTGTATGG
Source organism: Prochilodus magdalenae (assembly GCA_024036415.1). Classification (NCBI taxonomy): domain Eukaryota; kingdom Metazoa; phylum Chordata; class Actinopteri; order Characiformes; family Prochilodontidae; genus Prochilodus; species Prochilodus magdalenae. The sequence goes on along the minus strand of JAMWET010005758.1, from coordinate 276,040 downwards.
TCATACGGGTCTTCTAGCAGTGGCTAAAATCTGGCTTCAGGACACTCTCCAGGGAAGAAATCCACCAAATCCAGCCCAACTGCACAATTCTTAGATATAAGTGTGTCTAAACATTAATGGGGCCAATTTTTTATCCAGTGAGCTTAAATATTGTATATTAAATGTATATTAGAGATGGACTGCTCCAGTGTTATTTGGCATGAATGAAAAATAATACTTACTAAGGTGAGAAAATGTGTTTCCTGTTTAGAGTAATGTTAATATAACAAACAAAAATGAATAACCAATAAAATGTCGTAACTGAAAATATGTCCCGATTGAATTATAATAATTTGAGCACAGCTGTTGTGGATGCGTGCCTTTTTCTGCATATTTATTTACTAAGCTGCACATGGACAGATTAACCCTAAGGGCGATTCTGCTTCTGAGCTGGTAAGCTGGTAGCTGATTAGAGCAACCTATATTTGGTTATATGTAAAGAAAGATGTGAATATGAGGCTTAATCAGGTCCTTTTGAAAGCATGGAAGCCAAAACACTAGTGAAATAATAATCAACCTGTCAAAGACATAAGTGAGGGCTAACAAAGAAAACGATTAACCGAATGTATATCAGTTTGAAAGGCCCATATAGATGTTTGGGGGTATAAAAGTTTAATGCAGTACCTAAGCATTGAAGCTCAGCTGCAAGATCGCTTCCTGTTTTGAATTCACTGACTGTCATATTACCAAGGAGCAAAACATTCAATACATCTGCCCATTCAGCCTGCAGCAGTTGCGCTCCACCCATTCAGTTTGTAGTAATACTGTTTCAGTTCAGATTGCTATTTGAATGAAGTACAACCAATCAGAAAAAGCTAATTTACATTAAGCCAATCTTAAAGGCACAGTAACAAAAGCAACTTAACAAAATGAGTTCCATAACTACTAGATTAGATTACTATGGCATGCTATTGGCTGGTTGTCCTTTTGGTTGCCCATGGTAAATCATGATAACTGCTGCATTATGTCTTGCTTGAGGCATTTAAAGATCCAGCATCTTACTGATCTATTAAAGCATTGTAGTCCATCCCGACCATTGTGATCAGCTGTGGCAGGCTTACTGCAAACTTCTCAGATCACTTACAGTACAGTAGGTGGGGAATAATTTCTTATACAGCTCCTAAAATTTGCAATAGCAAAAGAGAATATTAGGAATGCAAACTCACGGTAACAGTTTATTTGTAGTCATAGGGTTTCAGCTCAGACTGCTATTTGAATGTAGTACAACCAATCAGAAAACAGCTTATTTACATTAATCAAGTCTTAAAGGTACAGTAACAAAAGCAACTTAACAAAATTAGCATAAGCTTTCATAACTACCACATTAGACCACTGTAACATGCTGTTGCATGGTTTCCCTGTTGTCATGTTAGGTTCTGCATTAAGTTAGGCTTGAGGCATTTAAAGATCCAGCAGTCGCCACAGTCTACAGTCTATGTGCATGTAGTTCTGCATTGGGCGGCCATCTGCCAAAGGTGCTGGCACTAACAGGATGACTCATGGAGGACATCATTTCTTGCTGTATGTCTACAATCCTAGCTGTTGGGTCAGTCAGGTACACCAATAAGACGTCCTTGCTTACTACATTAGACCACTGTAACATGATGTTGCCTGGTTGCCCTGTTGTCATGATGCGTCATGTTACGTTCTGCATTAAGTTAGGCTTGAGGCATTGAAAGATCCAGCATATCTTGTTGATCTATTGAAGCAATATCTATTGCTGAGACAGTCTTACTGCCAACTCCTTCAAATTTCACTTATAATGCCGCTGGAGGAAAATAATACCTTATATAGTATCTAAAATCTGGAATAGCACGACAGACAATATTAGGAATGCAAGTGCGGTGGGTGTTTTTCCCGTCCAGGAGTGTTATGGCTCCTTTTCCCCTGTTTGTAATGCTGCTGGTATTATATTTACTAACATTCCTTTTTATGTTTCCCAGGTTCAGACATTTAACAATGACCAGATCATAATTCAATTAGTCTTTGGCTGTGCAGGCCGAAGCACATTCAGTGCTGTGTGGACTCGTTTATGACCCCCCACTTAAGCCCTTATTCCCTCCGCTCCTAATGGCTTTGTGCTTCAGTTAATGAGAATCATTCAGTTCTGCTTTAGTTGTACTCAAAAACACTACTTCTTATTATTACCCTTACACCTCAGACAAACACATCTGCCTTATCCCATGTTCACCCTGGATTGTTTATTGTGTCTTTTAACAAAGGCTACCATTAAAAACAAAACAATGACAAGTTCTTTCCTATTTTTTTTTTGGTCTCAGTTGACAGAGTAACATATCCCACAAGCATTCTTTACAAGTGTGTTCATTACTGAAACAACACAGCAGATCAACACAATTAGTAAGTCATTGGGAAATCTCACAGGGTTAATTACTATGGAGCAGCGTTGGCAGGACATCATTAACTGAATCCCCCATACATCTCATTATTTTCACAATGTCAAAACAGTTCGACCCATTTAACTTCGAGGGGAGGCATTTGCCAGATTCTACACTTCCATTTTTCACTACTGTTACCACATAATAGCTCTCATTCTATGACTTAGTGACCTCCTGTCTAAAGGGAAGTGCTCAGCGACACAATTTCTGCCCTACTGGCTTTGTACTTCTCCATGTGTCATTTGAAATAAAAGAATTTAATTTAAAAGGCAGACTGTCAGTTTTAATTTGTGGGTACATCAATCGATACTGGGGGACACATAGAAAGTCATATTTTCTACATTATAACTGTATTTAAAATCAGTTTGAATTCAATACTGACCTTGCTTATCTTCCTAGTTCAACTGCTTGTTCAAACATCTATCATAATAAAATAATTTCACAAATAGTTCGAAGGAATCAACTGATGGGAATGAAAGTTGGTAGGTAGGTTTGCCATCGTGAGACATGCAAAGGTTTCATATCATGTGATGTAACGGGCCTTATCACTGTACCTGACTGACCCAACAGTCACGACTGCAGACGTGTGGTGAGCAGTGATGCTCTCCCATGAGTCATCCTGTCAGTGCCAGCACCATTGGTAGATGGCTGCATGACGCAGGACTACAAGCACACGACTGCCCTAATACCACATCAACACTGCCAACGACTGCAGTTGTGCTGTTCCAGACTAGTATCTTCAGTGATGAGTTCCGCTTTTGCCTTGGTGGAGACGACCAACGAATCAGTGTGGAGGCACCGTGGTCAGCGCCAAGATGGTTTGTTGCCATGCATGCGATGTCCAGAAGGTCCGGTGTCACTCCACCTCAACCCCTACAGCAAAATCTGCAGGTACTGTGTGAAAATGTTCAAGCTGCATGGGATGGATTATCACAGGACACCATTAGGAACCTCTACAGCGCCATGCCGAGACGTCTGGCATGCTGCGTAAGCAAACAAGGTGGTCTGATGCCATACTGAGAGACACTAGTTTTGTATGTGTAGCTCAATAAATATTACCCACATCAGTCTACATTTGTCGTTTGTCATTCCCGGAAACCTTTATCTTCCTTTGCAATAGAACTGCAATCTGACTTTTTTCTTCTGGGTGCAACATGTTTTTAATGATGAGTGCATTAAGCATGATCCATCATTTAAAAGACAAACTCTTTATTTTATAATCATCGATTAAGGCACAGTTACTAGGGCCTGCCTCAAAAAGGTCTTCCAATTTTTGACGATACTAATGTGGACCTGTGGGTGTGGAAACATGATACCTACCAGTAATATCATGTTACAGCCTCACAACCAAGATCTGGAATACAAGGGGTCACAGGACCTATTAATATATAATTCTAGGAGGTCCCTGAAGGTTAACCTATGATGAAGTTATGCCATCTGTTCAGGAACAAATAGATGCTTAAATGCAAATTCAGGGAAAAGTCATCATTAGTCAGCAAGCATCTGTCCTTGGTAATCTTAACCAACTAGAGATGGAGCAATGGTCTGCCCCAGTGTGGCTCTGTATCAAACTGGTTCAAATGCAATTTATATGAAACTTAGCCGCAACAGTTGCAATTGCCTCAACATGATAAAACAAGTTTCATGAAACATCCAGTCAAAATGCCAACGGTACATCATCTGATCATGTTGAGCAACATACTTTTAAAACACTGAAGAAAAACACAAAAATAAATTAATAAATTAATAAATAAAGACAGACGGTTGAAATGGAGAGAGCTTTCAGTTTCTGCAGTTTCTTGAGCCATGCCCACATATGTGAGCTTCCAGATAAAAACGAATTGATAAAGTTGTGAATGCTTTAGATAAGAGCGTCTGCTAAAAGCTGGGAATATATAAAATGAGAATCTCTCACCAAAGACTCAGACTTTGCAAGAAAAGATGAGTCAGTGACTCATCGTCATTTTGTGAAACAGTTAAAAAAATGCAATTTCTCAATACAAGATTGCGAAGACTTTCATCATCTATCATACACAGTATTGTGAGAAAACTAAGGGATTCCAGAAAAGTCAAGGCCAGAAGCTACTGTAACTCAGCCATCTAGTGCTAATGTCACGGATGAGTCACTAGGACGTTCAATTGCTTTCAGATTGCTCTGTTTTTCCTGCCTTGGTTAACTCTGTTTACATTACTTCCTGGTTTTGTGTTCTAGTTCTTCTGGGTTGTCCATTTTGTTTATACTGTCATGTGCTCCTTGTCATCTTTGCTAATGCTGTGCAATAACCCCACTAAAATCTTTCCACCGGCCAATTTGGACTTCGTTGTGACACCAACAGCCTATTTGAGTATTGCTGCTGCCCACTTGCATTGCTTTATGGTCCAATTTATCTTCCAACAGCAACATCCAGCACACTAATGCACGCTAAGTCACAGAGCAAAAACTGTCTGAAAATGGCTTCATGATCATCACGATGAGTTTAATGTCAATTCAGTGGTCTTCCCAGTCACGGGAATTGAATCCTGTAGAACATGTTTGGAAAATGAAACAAAACTGCAGGAATTACATGATGCAAATCCATCTACATGTATAAAAAATAAAAAATAAAAAAATTTTAAAAAAAAGTCTACTTCTTGTGGATTCCATGATCTGAAGGCTGTTTAAGAGCAAAGGGAGGCCCCACCCAGTATTAGGTATCTTAGGTGGTAGTCATGGGCTAGAGGATAGGAAACCAGCCTTGTGTCCAGAAAGTTACTGGCTTGAGTCCCTCAACCAGCAACTGAAATGCCCTTGAGCAAAGCAACCAGTCCTCAACTGCTCCCCGGGTGCTATGGATAGAGCTGCCCACCACTCCGGGAGTGTATGAATGTGAATGGTTATGAATTTGAATTTTAACTATTATTATAGCGTTATTATGATATTATTACAGCATTATAGCGTTTCTAACGCAGTGCCTCCTGGTGTATTGTTGTTTTTGTTCCTATAGAAATGATGTTCACCTTTAAAACAAGTAAACAATAATAAAGATGAAAAAACAACATCCAGTTTCTCATCTTCAGCTTGTGAGGTATTTTTTTCCAGGAAAGCTCACAGGATTCTACAGACAGCACCTGGGAGTTGGAAAAGCTGACCTCATGCAGTATAAAGATGAGCTGCAGGGCTCTCAATAGTTTAAGGCTTCTGATTGACTGTCTGCAGTAATAATGACCCGCACTGCATTAAACTGGGCTCGGTCTGTGAGCTTTCTCTGGCACTTTGACTGAAATGACAGTCACTAAGCCTAGGGGTAAGAGTTTGCTGTAGGTAAGAAATCACAGCTCTGCCTGAACACTGCAGGGAGGAAAGACTTCCTGCTGTTCTTTTGTTTAACCTTTCACTGTTTTTTATTTCAGCCCATTTAACTAGAAAGGAAATGCAAGTAAACATATCTGTTCCTTATACTGACCTTTCACGTTATACAGCAACTCTGACTATGGAATCCCTGGACATCCCACCATCTAATACTCTCTCTGCATCTATATTTGCCATCCTCACATACTGCCTTATTTTGTTCTTCAATTGTTTTCTACTTGCGACTATCGCTTTAGAACGCAATCTGCATAAGCCTATGTACATACTGCTGTTTAACTTGCCTGTATTTGACATCATGGGTGCCACAGCTCTGTATCCTCAGCTTGTGTCTAGCATTTTGTCTGAGAGTAGATCCATCTCCTACCCTGCTTGCGCCTTGCAAGGCATCCTCATCCATCTGTATATGAGCGGATCTCTTCTCATTCTCACCGCCATGGCTTATGACAGATACTTGGCCATTTGCTGGCCTTTGAAATACAACAGCCTAATGACCCCAAGTATGCTAGTCAAGCTTATTTCCCTGGTCTGGTTCCTGATGTTTGCCTTGATCGGAGTCCTGTTCGGGCTTACTCTAAGCAAAGAAATCTGCAGGACGAAAATAGTGGACCTGTTCTGCAATAACTCCACTCTAATGAAACTGATTTGTGTAGATACTACAGTGAACAACTACTTCGGCCTCTTCATCTTGTCTTTTGTACAAGGCGGTTCCCTGGTTGTGGTCCTGTTGACGTACATTAGAATTCTCATGACCTGTGTTACTAATCAACAGGCAGATTCGAAAATGAAGGCCATTCAGACATGCGGGACACATTTAGTGGTCTTCCTGTGTTTTGAGATCAACACGCTCTTTATGTTTGTCGCTCACAGGCTTGACTCCGTCTCTCCTTACTTAAGAAGGGCATTCGGGTTTTCAATTCTAATCTTCCCCCCTATTCTTAATCCTTTAATTTATGGGTTAAAAACGAAGGAAATCCGACATAAACTGTTCAAGTTCCTCAATAGAAAGACATTGTCTGCCTAACAGGTAACTACAACGACAGGAGTGACACATGTACTGTAATACTGTATATGATGACAACTAAATACGTTGAATACTTATTGTCTGCTTCAGTCTACTAATGTCATCCAGCAGTGCTATTATTCTTCTGCTTAAGAGACAGCTGGCGCACTTGCTTATGGAGTTTCTAACGTTTAGAGGGCGTATGGATTACATGCGCACACAATAGCACCTCTAAGATTCAAAACCAGCCAATTCAACACCATATGACCTGCATGGTGCCTTTTACTGTTTTGAGCATCAGCAACAAAAGCATTAAAATACAGAATGTTTTTTTCTGCACTTTCATTAAATGAAATAAGGAAATATCATTCATATTAATACATCGCCTGCTATGGCATGTGGCGCAAGCCCCTGTGATTTGATTGTACTGTAACATGCTTTGATCCAGAACTGAACCTGTGGATTGCCTGGACATTATGCTTTAACACTGATGACTATTATCAGATCACATAATCGTAACACTAACAACGTGGACATTTCGGAAAAAAGACGACAGGTGGTTTCGGTGTCCACTGACCTATTGAACTTTGAACTTATTATTGAAGATTGTGCTTTAAACACAATTGAGTCATTGTAAAATTACACAGGCTCGACTTGAGTCAATGTAAAGTTGAGCCTGTGTTATTTGACGCCACTGTAACATGCTTTAATCCAGAATTGATTAAAAAAAGTTTTTACTGAACGTAGTAAAACATTCAAGAGAATTTCCAGCAATCTTTTAAAATGTCCTCACAGTCTACAGGCAGACAAAGCCATTAGGACTGGTTTGGTTTGAAATCCTACAGTCAACAACAAAAACTTACCAAGTCAGAACAGTGGTGGTAACAGGAACCAGATATCTGAGTTTAATACGCACGACAGATCCTTCATACAGTAAAGCTATTAAAGGAAATGGATACAGGTAAGCTGCCTGATCCATCAGTTGCTTTTATTGGATATGTTCTGGTGAACTGGTGAGAATATTTCCCAGTTTCCCAGATTATTACCCAGTTTCCACAATTTAAGACAATCAGCATTGCTTTTAAAAGCTCAGATGACTTGCGTATCTAAAGTAGTGCTGTTGCAGAGTTAACATCCTTTTTAATAATATTTTATATAATTACTTTTTAGATGCTGTATATTTGTGTATCACAAACCCTGACTTCAGTCACTAGCACTGTTAAGAATATTGATAGGTTATTTATTGATTTATACATACATATTCAATAAATCAGTGGCAATCCGCTTTATCAACCCCTAAAATGTACTAGACTGGACTCTCTGTAATTTCCCAATCCTTTATTTTCTGTATGTACAGCAGAGAGATTGAACATTAAGTGAAAGCTCTTTCATTTAAACAATAACAGTAAAGCAACATCATTAGAACACGCAGTAACTGTACACTGTTTATGATGGAACTCCGAACCGTTCTGTTTTACTGTTCACACTGTGAAGGTCATCAGAAGGTCACTCCTCGTCAGAAGTTCATCAGTGAGCACAGTATTTCCAGACACTGTACCTGCGACTCCTAAGCTGTTCTTATCTCGGACTATCATGTTTATAAAGGGATGGATGAACAGAGTCTTTGTTGCTATGACGCAGGAGAGCTGTCAGTGGGAACCGTCTGTGTCTGCTCTTCTGGAGATTGTGTTTTATTAGCTGTGTCTTTTTGTTGCTCAGTCAACATTTCGGCCAGCTCCATGTCCAGTAGAGGATTTGTTTGTTGTGCTGCCACCTGGTGATCAAAAGCCAGACAAGATGAGAGGAAAACGTTGCTGCTGGTAAATCTGCCACCAAACAAAATGTGTGTGTGTGTGTATATATACATACATATATATATATGTATGTATGTATGAATAGCACAGTCCAGTACAGTAAACAGTTACAATGATGTACTTAGTACGAAGAACAAAACAGTAGTTTTCTCATCATCTTAGATGTGAGGGCTTTTATGGACCCTGATTCTTCAGGAGTCTTGGACAATTTTGTGTCCAGCTAATGACATCCCGAGCATCACATTCTCAAAAGAAGACTTCCTAAAGCTCACTCATTGGATTTGATGGTGTAAAACCCAAAACATCGACACTTTACTATCCAGCGTACGTATGTATGTATGTTCATGTTTATGTATTGTATGGTTTTATTATATGCAAAGATGTGCTGATGCCTATTACTATATATATATAAATGTATGGCAAAAAACTGGCATTTATTATTGTTTCTTTTAAGTAATAGTACTTTAGTGTATTACCATCCATTACTTCAATTAGTCCCATACTAGACACTTTTTTTTGTGCTCCTAACTAAAATTAAATTATATTCCTTCTTCATGTGTTACTAAGCAAATTGAGCAGCAGAGTGTGCTAAACACAAGAATCGTTCTCTACTGGTTTTGATTACAGCTAAGGCAGATTGGGGTGTTCATTATAGGGGTTGCAAACAACTGTTGACTTTACTGCTTGTCGGTGACCTCATCATCACCTCATTATAACACTAACAGCATGGATACCCCAGAGAAGACAACAGGGATGAACACCTAGGACGTGGTCAGACACAATTTGTGAGAATCGAGGTTCATATATTCAGCTCCCTAAAGACTAAAAGGGCACATCTGACTGTACTGACCTGCAAACATTGACTTTTTATTAATGAAGATTTGCTTTATTTACCAAATGCTCATTTGGTGACTTGCCTTTAATCACGTAACTGTCAACTTTAAATGTCTGAAGTCGTGCAACCCCTATACCATTTCCTTTTTAACCCCTTTCTCTTTTTGCCAAACTGTTAAGGGCTGTTTCTTGTGTGCCATTGCTGTATATCGAAAACAGTCCAGTTGATTTTCTCTTTGGAAGAAGGGGTACATATATATTGCCAGATGTCTTGAAGTTGTGTCCCAGTTTAGGGTTTTCTTTTTTTTTTTTTTTTTTGAGAATGTGAGAAATGTTTCAAATTAGACAGAGTAACCACCAAAAACTGTCTAAGAAGGACTAGCTAACCCCGAATTAGTTTAAGGTCAGTTAACAGCTTTTTCTAAAACCTGGACTTTCTTCATTTCTACTCTTATTTTTTTACTACAGTGCAAATACTGTGAATCCCTTATATCTTAACCATGCAGTTAATAATTTATCATGTAGGTAAAATGTCCAGGTTTTCTGCACGCCTTGCTGAAGCCTTTTTTCCTGCTTTCTGCCACTACTGTCTTTCTTTATATGATGTGCATATGGAAGCTGCCACTTTGGAATGATGGGCCTAACGCACCCTGTACAACTGTGGCTGCTGTGCCAACCAGCAACAGCTCCACACCGTTTGTCTGTTCATTCTTGTGTTTCTACGCATGAGGGCTATATTTCTTGATGTTTTTAAACAAAACAAATAAAAAAGGCTTGTCAAGATAAAGTGTACAGACTTCATGAACAAAACAGGAAACAATCAATTATTGAATTAAAACGGCCCAATTACAGTCCCTGACTACAGATACCGAAGACATGCTCCTGAGGGTCTCTCTCCAATGACAGTGTTTCTACCCTACCTGTTACAAGGCTGTACGCACTGTATGATGTGCCATTATATAATATAATGCAAACTTACAGCAGGACCGCCTCTCCTTCGCAGCACAATCCCCTCAGCAAGAAGAGCTTTTCCTGTTTCTTCAAGCAACAGCTCTGGCTTTACATCTCCCCGGCTCTCCAATTCAGTGTACTTCTCCACAAAACTGCACAAAGACACTTCAGTTACATTCTCATAAAGTAAATGAGAGGATCTGACAAGGTTAGTACATATGGGAATCCTAAAGACATAAATTTTAAAACTGAAAAACAGAAAGAGTACTCAATTAGATGTCTGAATGGGAGTGCAGTGGCATGAGATTTTCACTGTATGATGACTGTAAGAAAATGCTACGGTTTTAAGGTGTCAAAGTATATGGTCTTCACAGTTAATTAAAGCAGGGCGCTGTAGTTGTGGGATGCATACTGTTGTAGTCTCTGTCTCCGTCTGTCTGTCTTCGTCTGTCTGTCTCCGTCTGTCTGTCTCTCTCTCTCTCTCCGTCTGTCTCTCTCTCTCTCTGTGTCTGTCTGTCTCTCTCCCTCTCCGTATGTTTTTCTCTCTCTCTCTCTCTCTCTCTCTCTCTCTCTCTCTCTCCATCTTTCTGTCTGTCTGTCTCTCTCTCTCTCTCTCTCTGTCTGTCTTTCTCTCTCTCTCCGTCTTTCTGTCTCTCTCTCTCCGTCTGTCTCTCTGTCTGTCTGTCTCACTCTCCCCGTCTCTCTCTCCCTCAAACTTAGCCAGGTGGAAAAAGATTTTGATGTGCTTTTTATTACTGACAGTTACATGTTTACACTGTATGCCTCGCTTCAAACCGCCAGATCACAGACAGAACTGGTGATGTGAAAAAAGCAAACAAGACACAAAGCAGATGCAGCAGATGCAAACCAGTTACTGGAACACACGTTGATGGCGTTCCGACTAGTTACGTTTATTAGCTGCTGGACCATATAAAGCAGCCCCACACCTTCACTTTTAAGTTCATGCATAAACTTAAAGCAGTCCAGACCCTCATTGTGGCATCACTATGTTTAAAGGGTTTTTGTCGTGTATTTTACTGCACAGCAGAGCTACACTCCTGCGCACACTGCCTGGGTGCACCTTAAAAAGACTTTTTTGGGGTAGGGAATTTGGATACTGTCTTGAACTTCAGGTAAATCAACAGTATCGCCCAAGATCAAAGCAGCTTTCTCTGAATAACATTTCTCTGTACCTAAAAATCTGAGCAACACATGTATTAAACTCATCATACCTCTGGCATGTTGACACAAAGTTGGTTTTAGTGAGATCAAATGCTCTTGGTCCATTTCCATACATCTCAAAAAACTTCCTAAAAAAAAAAAGAAAGCAAAACTTGGTCAGTTGTTCCTTTAAGGTTGAAGGTTATCACTTATCAGCTGGGCTCATGTAAACCAGGCAGTCGATTCTTTGGCGACTTACGCTCGTATGTCATCCTCCTTGTAAAATATCTCAGGCACTGGGTCTTCTCTCTTTTGTGGCCATAGTCTTTTAGATGACCTCACATAGAGAGGGTCTCTTTTAGGTGGGAAAGCAGCATACACATCAAACCAAAGAGGTTTCTTGGACTCTTTGATGACATCAGAGCGCATCAAATCACGAACACTTGATGAGGAACAGAAAGAGGAAAGGGATTAATTAAAGGCCTACAGGATTTAAGATAAACTGGGGTTATAAAACACAGATGCAGTATGCCAATAACTTTGCACTGGAGGAGTGAGGGGGACGGCAAATTTAATGTGAAACCTTTTCTTTCCACTTGAGCAATAAAAACATATAACAAATACAAATAATGCTACTTCTACTCAACTACATTTTTAGGAAAAACTTGATGTGCAGCCTCTAAAATAAGTTAAAAAATTTTTTTTAAAAAGAGTTAAGATTACTTCTACTACTACTACTAATAATAATAATATAAATGACATCTTAATAACAAATATATGCATAGAGGTATACACTGATCAGTCAAAACATTAAAACCACCTCCTAGTTTCTACACACTGTACATATTATCAGCTCCACTTACCATATAGGAACACTTTATAGTTCTACACTTACAGACTGTGGTTCCTCTGTATAGTCTGTTACCCACTTTTTCACACTGTTCTTCAATGGTTAGGACCACAGGGCAGGTATTATGTGTGTGGTGGATCCATCTCAGCACTGCAGTGACACCGACATGGTGGTGGCATGTGTGGTGCTGATGTGAGTGGATCAGACCCCTCAGTGTCACTGCTGGAGTAACACTCCACTGTACATATACATACATTGTATATGTGCATTACCTCTTTCATTTCAGTCTGCAAATGTGGACAAACTGAGGATATTATAAGGGACTTTAGCTGATAGATGCTGCAGCTCTATGGTAAGTTAGCCAGAAAGCTAAAGCAGCTCACTGCAGTGAAAACACGTACCGAGTAAAGACAGTGCCGAACTTCTCCAGTCTGCTGCCGGCCATGTTGTATTTCTGGATGCTGTCAGGATCCGCAGAGTCTTGGTTTATTCCTTAAACTTGGACATCAAGATAAAACACCAAGGCAAGATCACAGAGGGGTCAACAGTCCTCCAGCAGCATGGCTAACTGCGCCTGTGTAACTGCTGTCTGGTGTACTGTCGAATTGTGCCCCCCTGCAAAACCTGCCTCTCAAGGACCCTTAGGCAACGAGGTGTTTGCCTGATTTAAACTCAAACCACACGAAGCTGAACTCGGTTTCTTCTTAGATATGTTTAAAAAAAATTGTAATACAGAAATAAGTTTCTAACAGCCATCCGTATTTTGGTTATACTGAACTGATAAATTAATTATGTATTACTGCGATGTAACTTGGAGGTCTAATATAAATGTACATCGACTTCAACCGACTTCCGTCTGGTCCTCGATTCGTCCAATGAGGTCGCGACAGGAAGTCGCGGCGTGCATGATTTGGAGGGGGTGAATTATAACGCGCCACCCAGGCGATTCTTCTTCATCATGATTTTACTGTCTAGTTTTAGCCAGTCATCCAAACAGCGCCCCCTCTTGAAAGAATTTTGAATCACAGGGCTATGAAAGAAGGACATATAAAGACCATCCTTAAATTTACATTTAGCTAACGCCATTATCCAGAGCGACTTACAAGGTTAATCATATTACAGGTAGGCCAATGTAGGGTTAGGAGTCTTGCCCAAGGACTGTTATTGGTGTAGCACAGCGTAGTCACCCAGAAATTGTACCCCAATCTCCCATATGATGTGGTAGCTCAATGGCAAGCAGTGTTATCCATTGCGCCACACCAACCTGATGTCTAGTCTCAGTAGTCTTATATTAGAATTAGAAGAAGTAGGAAAACATACACCGATCAGCCACAACACTGAAACCACCTCCTCGCATCTACACTCACTGTCCATTTACCATCTAGAAGCACCCTGAGCAGCTGCATCACTGCCTGATTTGGGAACTGCACCGCATCGGATGGTAAGTCCCTGCAGCGAGTAGTGAGGACAGCTGAGAAGATCATCGGTGTCTCTCTCCTCACCATCAAGGACATTTACACCACACACTGCATCCGCAAAGCAACCAGCATCGTGGATGACTACACACACCCCTCACACACACTCTTCACCCTCCTACCATCTGGAAAAAGGTACAGGAGCATCCGGGCCCACACATCCAGACTAGGCAACAGCTTCTTTCCCCAAACCATCAGACTCCTTAACACCCAGGGTCTGGTCTGAATAACTGCGCACATTCAATGACTGGACTGAACACCCACACACACATAACCTCATCTTTTAAATCTGTCCACACATAACACTTAAAGTATAAAATGTTTACATGTATACCAAATATGGACATAACTGCTGCTAAAAACAATGTTCATCTTTAAAAAAAAAAAAAATGGACATAACCACACTTTACTGCTCCCACTACCAGTGGGCTATCTGCACTGTCCCCTCCCTGTATTTATTGTTTGCTGTTTCGTGTATTGTAAATTGTCTGTATTTATTGTATTTATTGTTCTATATAGCACCTTGGTCCTGGAGGAACGTTGTTTCGTTTCACTGTGTACTGTACACCACTGTATATGGTTGAAATCACAATAAAAACTACTTGACTTGACTTGAGAAGCACTTTGTTGTTACAGACTGTAGTCTATCGGTTCCTCTGTATACTTTATTAGACCTCTTTTACTCTGTTCTTTAATGGTCAAGACCCCCACAGGACCACCACAGGGCAGGTATTATGGGGGTGGATCATTCTCAGCACTGTAGTGACACAGGTGGTGTGTCAGTATGTGTTGTGCTGGTGTGAGTGGGTCAGACACAGCAGTGCTGCTGGAGTGTTTAAACCCCTCAGTGTCACTGCAGGACCAAGTGATGGATAAAGTACGCAAACCATGTACTTTTTGGTTTAAAGTACACATACCCAAATAAAATATTACTCCAGGAAAAGTATAAAAGCATTTTCCTTCAGTCCTTAAGTATGGAGAGTAACAGTAGCATGATTTATTATGGCTCTAATGTCCTATTATCATTTCTGGTACAAGGCACTTGCTTAATAAGTTCATTTTAGGTAAAATCTAGCTCTTTTACCAGTCAAAAACATTAGTCAACACTGATGTCGGTTTTAGCAAACAGCATATTTCGGTTTCAGATAATTAGTTGCAAGTTTTAGATTTAGATTTAATAAAAAGGTAAAAATTTTAAACACGGGTCCACATGTGAGTTTTCCTTTGCTATACTGCATCCGTTTTTTACTCGCACATGGGCCGAGAGGAACAACAAAATTCACAGGATGTCGTGGAGTGAAAAGTAAGATATCTGAGTTTGAAATTAATCAAATTAGAAAGTCACCCAAAATGGAAATACTTCAGTAAAGCACAGATACACAGAAAAATGACTTAAGTAGAGTAGCTAATTGCATTTACTTTGTTAATGTCCACCACTGTGCAGGACTGAGACCAGTCCACCAACCCAAACGCTGCAGTTAAAACGTAAAGTGGAATGCACGCTAGCCTGCTCTGTGGTTTGTCAGCACTGATGCTTTATATTTGTTCACTATGATGACTATGGCACCATTACATAACTGGACCGGTCAAACTTAAGTTCCACTAGATGTATAAGGAACCCACAACACCTTTATTCCTCTTTCTTTCTTCTTCCCCGATTTTCTTTTTCTCATAGTTCATGCTCACTGCTGTTTGTTCTACATGAGTCACTATAACCAAACCAAACCAATTAAATGACTTGGGTCTATGAGCAGCATGCGTGTGGACAGACAGTATCAGGACACTGTAATGCACACGTACAAATAACAAGTCAATAAAAGTTTGAATAAAAATGCTTTATTTAAAACAGAATTTGAAGTAATGAACTCTCATACTTTAGGCTCTTCAGGCCTGAATCTGATACTTTGATTTCGCCACTATTAGGCTACACTTGTTTATTCATTGTACCTTTACAGCGGCATACATAAACGCCTGGATAAATCAGACTACTCATTTTACACCAGCATTAAACTTAACAAGAGCTCACAACAGGATATTTCATACAGAATGTGTTGAGATATTTACAGTGGAAAAAGTCAGACACAGTGTGATCCTGCAGCCACAGCCTTACAGGCCCGATAAGTCATTAGTGGGCCCTGATATACTAGCGTATAGAGCCTGCTATGAAGAAACACCCGGAAGCTGAACCACACAATACAATATAGAACATAAATCTTCCAGGACACAGACATACACATCATACCGCCACTGTCCAAAGAAAATCAAGTATTTCTAAAATAGCAACTTTAAAGGAGAGGTCAAGAACCTAATACAATTTGAGTGTAAGTCAATGGAGCCAGACTGTAAACAAGCATGTTTGGGCCGCTTTTGTGGGTCTGTTCATCATCATGACATTCCCACACAGCGTGATGCCCAAAAGCAAAAATCAACAAAAATGGAGATACATGTATTTCACTGGACAGTGATGATATTCAATGAACAAAATGACATATAGCAACAGACGTAGCCTGTAGTTTTATATATACTGCAGTTTTACATTTACTGCAAACATCATGTTAGGTAACACATAAGCCTTTGCCTAACAGTCTTTGGCAAATATAGGACAAATATAACATCACTGCTTAATGTTTATAGCATACTGTATGTTCATTTGCAAACACAAGCAAGTTTTGGTCCAGGCCTCTGGCGCCATCTGGTGGACAAAATAACATACTGCCACAGCTGGTGAAACTTAACAGTGTGGAGGCATACACAAGAATAAATAAATAAATACATCTCATATTCTAACTAACAACTGGTATATGGTTGGAGTGGAAGCAGAACTATGCTCCAAAGATGTCCTCGTGGTACCTCTTCTCAGCCTGTTGGGAAACAAAGATATCTAAGTTTATCCTGAGGAACCTTCATATGCAACATACATGGAACATATGCAAACATCAAGCAGATCAGTAACATCACGAGTGGTCACCTTCAGTCGTTCCAGATATTCTCCAGCCTCTGTGAAAGTTACGCCGAGATGGCTGACTACGATCTCCTGTATGGCATGTGCTATGTCCCGGGCCATGTTCATGCCCCCACACACATACACATGACCAGCATTTTGGAGGGCCAGCCAGACATCCTCACTAAGCTGCTTCTTCAGGACATCTTGAACATAAACCTGAACCGAAGGAACAACGTTTAAAGATAATTCAAACAGTCTGAATTTTATAGATGGCTTTTGTGCTGAACGTTTACCCATATCCAACGTTTATTTTTTGTATTATGTATTTTGCTGTATTTTGTAGTATATAAGTATATAAGCTTTTATGTTCAAAAAATATAATTCAATTAAAAACTCATTTTCTAAAATAATATCTTAAAATATCGAAAATATTTCCTGATCTATTTTTATCTCTTGGAATTTAACAGGCTTTTTTAGTTACTATGAATTTATAACTGTACATAATGTATATATAAATATACATATATATATATATATATATATATATATATATATATATATATATATATATATATATATATATATATATATATATGTGTGTGTGTGTGTGTGTGTGTGTGTGTGTGTGTGTGTATATATACACACCCTGCATTTCTTTATCTACTTCATACTCCCCACATATCTGTATAAATCAAAGATTCTATTTATAACTGTATATTTAGATATATTGGCTATTCTAGTGTTTACTACTATGTATATGTATATATATTGTCTAATGTGTACATTGTTTATACATTTGATTGTACTTTGATTTGATTGAACAATATTGGGCTAAATGCTCCATTAAACTCATCCGGGTAAATGAAAACATTCAGTTTTCCAATAAACGGTTCCTGTTACAGTGTTACAGTGTTAAATGAATAGTTCAATGAGTAATTTGGCTGTTCTCAATGCAGTTTGATATAATTGCCTTTGTGTTGTGTTACTGTGCTATTTAAGCCATGCCAATCATTCCCTGAGAAGAGAGTTTAGAGTTTAGAGCCTACACATTCTAATGATGTGACATCCACATCCACATTTTTCAGTTGGGGTTCTGTTTACAGGCCTCTAAAGTAACTGAAACTGAAAAGCCACCTAATCTGGAGCTTTTTACAATTACAGGGATGCCATGTATGGCGCATGGCATAGTGTCATTTATATAGACACAAAATTATGTCAGTTAGATAAAACAATCCCACCATGAAGCTTTTCCACAATTATAGTATAATACTCCATACAGTGTCAGCAAATCTGTTTACTGTTCTAACACTTAGTCTCACTTAACAATTTAGCATGATTAGAAGCAAGTGATTTATCATTTGGACATCATTTCTGGATGTAAACTTCCATTCAGTTATCAGCTACATATATCTCATATACAGACACCTGGCTGCTCAGCTGGATGTTGGGTAAGGGAGAAATTGTGAAATCAATCCATTGCTTATACATACATACTAACAGGCAAAGATTAGGTGCTGGGAAAGATTTGGTAGCATGGTGTGAAGAGGGAGAAATACCTTGGGGTAGCCAGGCCGGCGAGAGTACGCCGGGGTGATACTTTTCAGAGTGCCGTTTGCTTTCATGTCGAAAGTCTCCTCCTTGTACAGATGATCTGTGTCTGCGTCACGACAGCCAAACACCAGCATCATTGGGCTCTCCTTCAGACCTGCAACAGAGCCATTTCATTTAGACCCCACTGAATTCTATTTAATTCAATTTTATTCTAAGTTTCTAAGTTAATTAGCAAAGACAGAAGTTCAAACTGCTCGGTGTGTGTGCACCTGTCTTTTTCATGTCATGGAAGCGCTGTTGCCAGAAGCTGCGGAAGGGGGCAATGCCGCTGCCAGCTCCGATTAGGATAGTGGGAGTGGTGGGGTCACGTGGAAGGTGGAAGCCACTGGATCTGAATTCAAGAATCGATATTAATATATGTATATATGCAAATGAGAAAGCAC
This sequence comes from Prochilodus magdalenae, assembly GCA_024036415.1. Taxonomy (NCBI): domain Eukaryota; kingdom Metazoa; phylum Chordata; class Actinopteri; order Characiformes; family Prochilodontidae; genus Prochilodus; species Prochilodus magdalenae. The sequence goes on along the minus strand of JAMWET010005758.1, from coordinate 257,233 downwards.
AATGTTTGGCATCAGTGTATTAATTAAAATAAATAAATAACTACATGACTAATTAAATGAATGAATAAATAAATAAAAACAATAATAATAATTTTATTATTATTATTGTTATTATTATTATTATTATTTTATTTTATATTTATATATATATATATATATATATATATGGAATTCAGCTCTAGCCCAAAACTAATCTTAATCCATAGAAATCCATGAAACTGGCCCTTAAAGTATAGAAGCATTTAGATATGTACCCGTGAATAAAACAGGGAACCCTCTGTCCTTCTTTGAGGATGTTGAGCCACGTGCTGCAGACACCATGATGCAGCGGGCCCTTTCCATCTGTTGAGAGAAAAGAAACATCCAAAGATGTTAAATGTTTAGGTCTCTTAGCACAAAACATTAGCGTATACAGAATCAGTGCTCTGTTTGGCTGTGCATGGAGGCTGCCACTGTATAGCTTTCTTACCCTGGGTGCAGTAGTTGACCACAGACACAGTGAGGTGGAGCTCATCTGGGTGGAGTTCCGGGGAGGAGCTGACAGAGTACAGGCGGGGCTTCAGCAGGGGCAGCTGGCTAAGGAGGAAAGCTGGTGAGACCTCCAAGGATGGGAACTCCTCCAGAACCTCCAAGAAGTTGGGTTTGCGGAATGCCTTCCATTCTGAGTAACTCTTAAAGTCCTGCAGGCAGAGGCCACAACATATCAGCCCTGTGCTAAAGGAGTGTCTCTGTGTTGCTTAGACTAGTTCTCCAGAAAGGTACAGGGGAATCAGCTGAAGTCTGTGATCGATAAGAGATTCACACAGAGAGAAACAATGCCTGTATTCTCCACAGTGGTTAAATCTGGACATATCTTACTGAAGCTAGAGCCACAAGCTGCTGTCGCTCATCCTCCTTCTTGGTCATTTGTGAGAGTTTGCGCAGGAAGCTTTGGGAAGGTGGAGTGGTGATATCCAGGAGATATGTAAGAGCCTGCGTCAGTGAGCATGATGGGATACGATCATCCATCTGCCATTTCACACCACCTGCAGGAAATAACAGAAGAGCTTCCTGGTTATATATAGGAATTCTCCTTTACATATAAATTGAAGGGTCCATAACCGACATTCACATCTACCAAAAAGACTAAATTCATTTGTACACTACTGTTTTCCAAACACTTCTTAATTCTGTTTTTGCTATTGTGCGTAGACTGAAATATGTAAATAAGCTCTGTTTTGATTGGCTGTTTTGTGCTGTCAGTCCAGGCCAATGCAAAATACGGGCATAGGTAAATGCCAATACCAGAGCAGGCTAGTTTTTATCTTTATCTCCATTTATGGACTGTATATAATCGCAACTATGTCTTAAATGTTTGAACAGTGTTAATTAACTGATTTGTGAACTTAACAAATCCATCCTTTGGAGCAACGTTAACAAGCTTTGACAGTCTATAGGGAACGCTGATGAAATTCAGCCTATAACTACCACTAGTACATAGATAGACTATTACCAGAAGAGTCAGGGAGGTACTCAAGGTGGAGGCTCTGATTGAAGGGAAGGGCATTGGGGACGTGTTTAAGAATGCCAGTCACCAGCTCAGGTGAGTTGCCTGGGAAAACGCCCACATGGTCTCCTGGAGAGTAGTTCAGAGCTTCTTTTCCTCCATCTACCTCCAGCTCGACCAGGATAGTAGAACGTCTAAAACCAGAACGAGAAACAAGACCAGTTAGTGAAAAGTGGCAGTTTAATAAAGGCGCCCTTCGAAAGCAATAAAAGTACATTCATCTGTCGGGACAAAGAACAAACCCTGACTGCGGGCTCTGGAGGTTCTTCCTCCGCTTCAGCTTCATGGAAAACACATTCTTAGAGTGCAGTGCTGAGAGAGCTGTGAAATCAGACAAGACACATATATCACATAGTCTGGTCACTGGTAGCACATAGATCGATCACTGGCAGTGCGTCAGTGTGCATTAACATAGTAGGGGCATACTGAGAGGAAGGTTTACAATACATTGCCATAGACAGAGTTCGCATGGTTACCTGAGATGCGGTCCAGGTTTGCACTGTCAGGCTGAACTCTGTACTTTTGAGGATCCCAGCTGTCTGTTAGATGCTCTGCCCCTGACAGCTGACCCTCAATGCCAAACTCCTTACATGCAGCCTGGAGGCAGTTTTCAGAGTCACATGCGGTTCTGAATGAATGTGCTGCTGTTTTGTCATCATTAAAAGTCATTAGTGCCCCACTAACCTTAAACGCAGTGCAAGCCCAGGCAGAGAACGCCTCTTCCTGCCCGTTCAGCTCATCTCCCTCTCCTATGGAGGTTACACGCCTGGCTCCCAACTCTGCAAACTTGTCATCCACGGCATGAGCAAACGCACAAAACTGCGGGTACATTCGGGAGCCGAGGCCGAAAACGCAGTACCTGTGTTACGACAGTAAGTCAGAATAGCCCTTTATACAGATGTTGGTTGTGGTTTTTACCATTTGTTTCTGCTCTACTCAGTACCAACCTGATGTGGTTTTGGAGGGTTGTCATACTCATAAGCTGCTTCTGGAAAGTCTGTAGAAGGAAAACAGAGACTGTGATGCTAAACAGATCAATTTTACTGCATCTAATGGTCTAAGCATAGGTCTAACCTACAAATGGACTGGGTGTGTGTGTGTGTCATTGCATGGGTGGGTTAAATGTAGACGTCAAATTCCTCTTTGTGAAAGCACAATGGTCAATGAGTGGTTCTATTCTGTTCCATTCTATTCCATATACCCAGAGATGTGTCTAGCTTTGAGCGGTATAGGCAGTTGCTTAGAACCCTTGAGCTACCAGTGTTAACTAAAGGTACCTTATATATCCAATACGGTACACAAAGAACTAAGAAAAACATTTTAGGTGCTGGCCTTTAACTGTCCATGGCTGGAGGAACCCTTGATAGTCTATAAACTCAGGCAAGAACATCTGATTACCTGGGTTTCATGCCTTGGATTAAGATTCCTGGAAGAACCTTTTCTTTCGAGGGAGTATTAGTAGTAAAGCTGTTGCCCTGATACCCTCGTGGTGTAACTAGTGTTTAGTTAATTGATCCATACCTCTCCATTTGCTGGAGACTCTCCATTGCCAAAGGTGCTGGTTACCACCATCAGGAGACGCTCTTTCTCAAGCTCCCTAAAACTGTAGTCCTCCATGCAGAGTAGCTGTAATGGGAAGTAGTTATTTAGCACCTAGAATGATATCTTTAAGATCTCAGAAGTGTTTTCTAATAATTAATTAGACTTTAACTTTAAAAATGAAGGACTGATCTGATAGGCTGATTCTCCTACCCTGGGGTTGAAGGCACAGCTGAGCATGGACTTGAGCTTCTTGGCAAAAGTCTGTGATTTTCCTGTTTCAGTAGCATAGAGGATGGTGCAGGGCACTCTCTTCTCCAACGTCTTTAGCATGAGCATTTGAGAGAAGACCACGGCTCTGGAGAGGCAGGATACAGGAATTACAATGTGGCAGTACTGCTAACGTTTTTATAACAAAATAAAATGGCACCATTCCGTTTTGTACAGCCGCTTACTTTGTCAACGCTTTAAAGCTAATCCTTTTTCGCTTCTTCAGCCCTTTCTCCTCATCTTTCCAGACATGTGTTAACCAAGGATCACTCTTCAAACAACAACAACAAACAAGTTAGCCCAGGGAAAACAGCAGTATAACACACACTGGTGTCAATGTGAAGGCATGTTTCACTAAAATACACATCATCAAAAGAGTAGTTGCACGAATAGTTGCACCCAGAAAGAATCAAACAACAAGAATCAAAACTGGTGGGTAGGTTTGACATCGGAGACATGCAAATGATTCAAGTTTTATGTTCAGCCATGACGTAAACAAGGACGGGCCTTCTTATCACTGGACCTGACTGATCCAACAGCCACAACTGCAGGCATTCAGCAGGCAGTGATGCCCTCCATGAGTCATTCTGCTTGTGCGAGATTTGCACCATGCAGGACTCCATGACTGTTATGGTTACACAGGTAAACGGTTTGTTGTCCTGTATCACACATCCAGAAGGCCTGGTGTCACTCCACCTCCATCCCTGCTGCAAAATCTGCAGGAACTGTGTGAGATCATTCAAGCTGCATGGAATGGATTACCACAGGACACCATTAGGATCCTCTACAAACCCATACCAAGACATCTGGCAGGTGTTAGCAAACATGGCGGCTTGACGCCACACTGAGAGACACTGCTTCTGTATGTGTAGCTCAATAAATATTACCCATATCAGTCTACATCTATCATCATTTATTGTTCCTGGTAACCTTTATCTTCCTTCTCAACAGCACTGCAATTTGACACGTCCTTCTGGGTAGAGTTATTCTTTTGATGATAGGTGTATATGATCAGGGCATCATATTGTGAAGTTTAAATGATCACCTACGTTTACTGTAGTACTAAATGTTATCCTCAAGTAATGCAGACAGAGGGATACCTGATAGTAGAAGAAGGGGGAGAGGATGTAGCTGATCATCTCCTGGTGGAACACTGGAGTGAGAGAGCCAGACATGGGTGGCACCAACCAGACCCAGTCAGCAGGACAGCCCCCACGCAGTCGCACTTCAGTCTCCATGTGCTTCATGAAGGACTCGGCCGCAGAGTGGTGGTCAGTGATGGTCACCTTATTTTTCTGCACCACAAGACAAAGATGATTTCCAAACCTGAGAACTACTACAATTCATCTACTTTCTGACAGCTGCACCGTCTTCTATAATCATGACATATATTTTTCTATATCTCTCTGTATTTTACTATATAAATACATTTTACTTTTGTTGTATGAGTTGTGTATGTCATATACATGCAGATAAACAAACCGCTTTGCAGAAATATCAGTACACAGACATCGCACCTGAAAACTATGAAGCACAGCAACATTGATGGCAACCAGAGCCTCATCCTTCCATAGAGAAGACAGCCTGTGGGTTTCTAAGCCCATATGACGACCAACTTTCTGTAGAACACATGGCAGCAGGAGCAGAAATTAGTACATACCCAACAGTAAATATCATGTCAGTCAATGTCAACCCCTGTACAGGTAAAATAAAGTGACCTCCAGAATGTTGTAGCGTTGCGGGTCACAGAAGTCCCTCACTCCGATCTCAGTACCCATGTACCAGCCATTAAAGGGGCATGCTGTAAACTCAAGGCCACCGATCTCCAGTAGCATGTTAGCCACAGCCGGGAGGGCATACCATCTGAGGTTCAGATCTTTGAACCACTCATAACTGAGGAAACAAAGAAAATATCAACATTATCGTCACGGACTAAAAAGCAACAGGTACAGGGGTTGGACAATGAAACTGAAGCACCTGGTTTTAGACCACAATCATTTATTAGTATGGTGTAGGGCCTCCTTTTGCGGCCAATACAGCGTCAGTTCGTCTTGGGAATGACATATACAAGTCCTGCACAGTGGTCAGAGGGATTTTAAGCCATTCTTCTTGCAGGATAGTGGCCAGGTCACTACGAGATGCTGGTGGAGGTTCGTCCTTCTTGGTGGTATGCTGACATTACCCTGGATACCGTGGCTCTTGATACATCACAAAGACTTGCTGTCTTGGTCACAGATGCGCCAGCAAGACGTGCACCAACAGTTTGTCCTCTTTTGAACTCTGGTATGTCACCCATAATGTTGTGTGCATTGCAGTATTTTGAGCAGAACTGTGCTCTTACCTGCTAACTGAACCTTCACACTCTGCTCTTACTGGTGCAATGTGCAATTAATGAAGATTGGCCACCAGGCTGGTCCAATTTAGCCATGAGACCTCCCACACTAAAATGACAGGTGTTTCAGTTTCATTGTCCAACCCCTGTATCTCCAGTTTTCTTGATTTTTTACTTATATGCATTGTTTGATCACAGTAGCTGTGAGAATTTCGTGATAAATGGACCAACAGAAAAAGCCCAGAATTGCTTCCATTAACTTCCATTAAAATTAGATTAGATTTTTGACCCCTCCTGTGAAGTTGTCATTTTGGAGATACTTGTTTTTCTTTGGACATTCAAACTGATAGCACACTTGTCTGTGTGCACTTACCTAGGATGCTCCATCTGAACCTCCAGAATCAACTCTGGAGGAATCTCAAACAGTTCTGGATCCTCCCCGTTAGCCTGCAGGACCAGAGGCAGCACATCAAAGAGGCCGTGCTTTGGTGTCCATCCAAGCTGGATACAAAGCTGTTGGAATGCAGAGATGTGACATGTCAGGCAAGTAATACACAAAGACAACTGCTCAAGCTGGTATGGCCTATCAACAATATCAGTTGAACTGTGAACTTGATAGGGCTACCTCTGTGAATTCCACGTTAGCAGGATCCCCTATCACACTGCCATCTTCCATCTGATACCCAGCGTATCTAATGAGCTGACCATTCCAGACCCGGAAATCATGCGCTCCATCGCTTCTTTGTGGAAACACAGTGATGGCTGATCTGCAAAATAAACAAATGCATAAACATAGAGGTTGCTATTAGATGTTGAACATATTGCATCATATTGCATTAGCCAAGACAAAATATTTCACCTTAAATTGCCTCCATTTGTGGCGAACTTCATATGAGAACACAGGAACTGGAACATTTCCTTGGCAGTCTTGCACGTGCGCGCATCAAACAGCTGGAGAAGAAAACATTTCATGCTTCTGTTCATAACTAATGATGCATGACTTGGTAACAGACGTAAAGGTAAACAAACATCTCGTACCTGTAAATTAGCCCACTGAATCCTGCCAATGCACCTCGGAGCATTCCTCCAGGCCTGTTTGGCCCCAAATGCCAGTTCTTCTGTGGTGAGCTGATAAGTTCCTGTGGCATCAATCTCTCGGGCCACCTCATCAACACGGGCCAAATGCTCCTCTATTTTAGCCCTGCATTATTCATTTATGATCGAATCAAAAATAGCTCATCTTAATAATTCAATCTGCAGTACAATCCAGAAGCAGATTTATGAATGAAAGTAAAGGAGGCCTACGTTTTGAAGGATTTGTAGTACTGGTTGATGAAGTCAATGGCCTGAATGAGAAGTTCATTGGGGACAAGTGGGGCAACAGGCGGGCTGCGAATTAGAGTCTTCGGATTCATGATTGAGCCCTCACATACTTTGGGTTTGCAGAGCTGACTCTAGAAGGGTACACAGAGCAATCAGAGTTCAACAGATATTTCTAGCAAATTCCAGAAAATTCTTATAAAGGACATTTTGTTTATTTCTTCGCTTTGGTTTTCGACTCTGCATTACTGGAGATGTAAAACATACTTTGATGGCTCTGTGATAAAGTGTGTCCTGGTGTCTGGAACCACTCTGGAAGTTCTTCATATGTATTGCCATTGGGCATCGACTGATCCTGGTCTCCCTCACCTGAGGAGAAAATTCACCATTAAAAAAAAGAATCTATAAACTAAATATATACCAGGTATCAGGCAAATATCGACTCTACAGGTTACACTTAACAGTTCCTCCTAATGAGAGCTCTAAAACCATACACATCCTAATATACCACATATACTCTTGATGTATCACAGTATTATGTTGTGCCATTTCACCACCTCTAATATAAATTTAGTTGCGCAAAAACTCGTATCTCATTTCCTCGTCAATTTAAAGCTGTAGTACCCCTTTCAGTTAGGTGCATATTCATGACAGACAGACCAGTAGAACTGGTCCAAAACTGTTTGGAAGTAATTTTGTGATATTAACTTTTATTGAAGGTTAATAAAAATGTCTTATCCTCCTGTAAAGTTCTATTTTGGAGTTTTTTTACAGCGACTGCATAATTCTATGAGTGCTATTTTAGAGTTCTATGAGTAGCCGTATATATGTATATGCTGAATCAATCTAACATTACAAAGCCACCTTATTAACAGCTTCATTAGGAACCTGTTTTGCTGATATAAGACCTTATAAGGTCCTTAAAATCCCTTGTTTCCATGTACTTGGAGTTTAGCTCTCACATGTATTGCACTACATTTGATTTCTTTTGCTGTATTACACACCTGTATTAAATTACATTACTTACATTTTGTTGCTGTCGGAGCAAAACCTTATCTTAAAGTCAGTTAAAGTCAGTGTAATATAAAGTAAAATATATATATATATATTTTTTGAAGTATTCATCATGCAATTTACATCCAGTGTGCAAAAGGGGATATACATTTATTTATATTTATTTCATGCATCTGATACATGCTTATTTTATTATCTCCTGATTGTGTTGCCTGCGTATGAAACTGTGCTGCATAAGCGACTTTGCTTTGCCTTTACCGATAACTGGGCATCAGGAAAACACCTGTTCCATCACTCTCAGTGACCCTGGATGTGCCCAGCACAGACCATGACCAACTTTCAAAGTCTTCAAATTCTTTACTCACCTTATTAGCCTGAGTCTGAGGGCATCCCTCTATGGTCTCTTCAATGATCTTCTTCCCCATGCTTGATTAATATATAAGGTCACTGTGATGAAGAATTGTTGATGTTGGTGGGCTGAAGAGAAAAACAGGAAATAATATATTTACAGAGTTACAAATAGAGAAATATCACAGTAGGTTATTACCATTATTCACAGTTATCAATATACATGTCTATTCTACAACCACACACATAATTAAATGTAGAGCCAGTGTATAAAACAAAGCAATGCAGTTACCTTTGCACCTTGCAGGTAGCAGGCTTTCCTCAGTACCTAATAGTAACGGCGCTGGCAGCCTAGAGCAAGTGTTTGAACACACTGGTACCTTTTATAGGCTGCTCCTTCGTCAGATTTTGGGGCAGGTCATGTTCTGTCAACAGCGGGCATCATTCCAAGAGGGAGGAAGGAACTTTCAATATTACTGTTTTGGTTCCTGAATCATATTATCAAACTCTGGAATCTATTCAGTGGGCTAATTTAGTGTCACTTCTTTCCCTCCACGTCACACGTCAGTGTAGACAGTGTGCTAATGTTTATACCTTTTTCCCTTTATACTTCTCATCTTCCCCAAGTGTAATTGTGTAATTGTGTAATTGTACACTGTCTATAGAAACATCAAACTTCGTCCTAAACATCAACACCACAAACAACAAAGAAAATACTACAACCTCAAACACATTGTCAGAAGTAAACCTAAAATATGCAACGAGAAGGAAAAACTTCACTTAGTTATTAATTATATCATTTATTAAATTACTTTTTATTAAAGATTTATATTCTTTTGTTTCAACATAAGTGTTCAATTGCATTGATGGTGTTTGGTTGGCATTTGGGCACTTCTAGTAAAAGTTTCGGCTTCATCTTTCCGAGAAGCCAGCCAGTTCGTCCCAGTTAAAAATGCTTTATCAGCCCAAACTATTTATAGCATGAATTAACAAGTTACTTTTGTTTTCCTTGCAATATATTCTTCCTTCTAGACAGCTGACACAAGGATTACATAAAGTACCTGTTGGTCAGGCTGAGAGTGGGTGGTAAAAGGTGTGGTAAACGTTATGGTCTGTTTACGTTTCCTGAACAGCCTTTTCATTTAGTGAGCTTTAGAAGCCAGAAGAAGGAAATTGAAGGCATTGTTTCTTTAGGAATGTGTTACAGCTTACAGTTATGGCATCTAGCTGATACCTTACAAGGTTAATCATATTACAGGTAGGCCAATGTAGTGTTAGGAGTCTTGCCCAAGGACTCTTATTGGTGTAGCACAGCATAGTCACCCAGACCAGGAATCAATCCCCAGTCTGCCACATGTGGTGGCAGTTCGTTGGTGGATAGTGGTGTTATCCTCTGAGCTACACCAACTACGCCTTACATTCATATAAGTTCATGAGTGATGGAGAGATTTCTGGCCATTTTAGGTTGAGTAAAAGGAGTCATTTCTATCAAGACAACCTATCACTGTCATTAGTTCATTGGTAGGTTAACTTCAATTGTACAAGCTCATGTCAGTGCAGGTGACTAATTGCTTGTCTATGCTGATGATTCATGACCTTCATGGCCTGTGTTATAAAAACACTGGGTGCACTTACTGGAAAAATTGCCTAAATAAAGATTTACACTTTGATGATAAGTGCAGTGTGCATAAGCAAAAATGTTCAGCCATAATGGTTTTGCAAACTTACATAAGCAAACTACATGCATTAGAGCGGAAGTTCAAGCACTGATCTGTGAATTCTGCTGTGAATAACTGCTTAATATTAAACCCATAATTTATATACAGCTGGTAACAGCAATTAAAATGCACATATCAGTGACATGCTACTGGTTAGCCTTGGGCAGTAAAAGCTCATGAAGTCAGGTTAGGAGGATCATGGGATCTTGTCGTTGATGTCGCTGTTTGTTAGTGTAAAGATCCCCTTTACGGCCCTTATAGTTTCAGGAGTTAAACGGTAACGAACTGGTCACACCAGAAAATAAACCCTCTGATCTCTGCTAACATAACGCTCCATCATTAAGGTGCAGAACAATGAAGAAGTCCTCTCTTGATAGACATTAACCCAGAAGAGCCCAGACCCGTTTCCCCCTAAGGGAAAATAATGAAGGGTCAGTTATAAGATCATAAAAGATCAGTCTTATTGTGACAAAGAGGTCACATGGCATCTTCTGTAAGAATTATAGAGTCATAATACCGGTAGCATATGTCACAACAAGAATTTCATTACTGGTGTTCCATCATGGTGTTCTAGAAATGGTGTCAGAATGGGTATATGTAATATAGAATATGGGTATATGTAATATAGAATATGGGTATATGTAATATAGAAAACGGGTATATGTAATATAGAATATGGGTATATGTAATATAGAATACGGGTGTATGTAATATAGAATATGGGTATATGTAATATAGAATATGGGTATATGTAATATAGAATACGGGTATATGTAATATAGAATACGGGTATATGTAATATAGAATATGGGTATATGTAATATAGAATATGGGTGTATGTAATATAGAATATGGGTATATGTAATATAGAATACGGGTATATGTAATATAGAAAACGGGTATATGTAATATAGAATATGGGTATGTGTGATATAGAATACGGGTATATGTAATATAGAAAACGGGTATATGTAATATAGAATATGGGTATATGTAATATAGAATATGGGTGTATGTAATATAGAATATGGGTATATGTAATATAGAATACGGGTATATGTAATATAGAAAACGGGTATATGTAATATAGAATATGGGTATATGTAATATAGAATATGGGTATGTGTGATATAGAATATGTGTGTATGTAATATAGAGTATGGGTATATGAAATATAGAATATGGGTATATGTGATATAGAATATGGGTATATGAAATATAGAATATGGGTATATGTAATATAGAATATGGGTATATGAACATTAGAGCTCTTAAATGGGTCGGAACCTTATAGGTACAAAAACAAGACTTTAAAATGAGCTGGTTTTGTCTCTAACTGCACTAACCAAGCACATCGCCATTTTCTAAATGAGGTCATATGTTCACCAGCAGTCATTTGACTGCATCCAACCTGATGAAAATGGCCAGTTGTGACCATGTGCATCCCTTCACTACCACAGATTACCAGCCTTATCCACAGGTCCCAATCAATAGTCGTCCCAAACCGGGTTCACAAACACAACAGTGAGTTCAATGTCCTTTAGACTTTCCCAGGGGTAGAATGGAAGATTCACAGCAAGTCTGCCTGCGAAATCTGCAGGAGTTGTGTGAATCAATCATGTTAACAGGAACACAATGTGGTAATTTATTACAGTGCTTAGCTGTAATGTTTAAAGGGGTATACATGTTTAACCCATGAAAAGATGAAGTTACTGAGCTATTAAATGTGAGAGGTTTCCTTGAAACATCAGTATGAAGCTAATCACGGATCCTGTGCGGGAAGTCTAAAAGCAGAAGGAGCATATGACTATAAAGCTCCTAATCATGCTACATCTGCATTCTTACAAAAGGATATGATCCCCATGATCTCTGGATTGCAATGTGTTAGACATGAGCCTTCTAACCATGCGACCAGTGCAAGAGACGTGGCGCCCATATCACACACCATCTGCTTCTGCCAAAGCTGCTTTTGCGGCATCACTTCACTGCAGAAGAATCACAGAGAGCATATTAGTTTAAGTGAAGGGTGCTAGTTTAGCATTCTGAGCAGCAAGCGTTCATCAAAACATCACATGGCATCAGTCCCACAGAACAATCATTGCTACCTGACCCAGTTTTCTTTCCAGGCCTAGGAAACAGTGGACTAAACTGTTTTTAAGCCATTGCAGTGAGATACTTAAATCTCATCCATTTGTTTAGGTCTTTATTATAAACACCAGTACACTTACTTATTAATGCAATTATCTAGTCAGCCAATCGTGTGGCAGCAGTGCGTAAAATCGTGCAAATATGGGCCAGCAGCAGTTTCAGGTAATGTTCACATCAACTATAAAAACGTTTTGCCAAAAAGGCTGGTCGAGTATTTTAATAACCGTCGATCTCCTGGGATTTTCACAAACAACAGTCTCTGGAGTTTACTCAGAATGGTGCAATAAAGGAACATCCAGTGAGCAGCAGTTCAGCGGATGGAAACATAAGAGTGTTGATAAGAGAGGTCAGTGGAGAACGCCAGGCTTTTTTGAGCTGACGGAAAGGCTAGGGTACCTCAAAAAAGACACTAACCCAGGCAAAGCAGCATCTCAGAATGCACAGCACGTCTAACCTCAAGGTGGATGGGCTACAACAACAGAGAACCACATAGGCTTGCACTTCTTTTAGCTGGGAACAGTAAACAGTAGCTGCAGTGGGCACAGGCTTACCTAAACCGTACAGCTGAAGAAATGTAACCTGGTTTGATTAATCTTAATTTCTGGTGAGGCTCACACATGGTATGGTCAGAACCAGCAGCGTGACTCCATGGACCCAACCAGCCTTGTGTTAGCAGTCCAGGATGGTGGAGGTGGAGTAATGATGTAGGGAATGTTTTCATGACACACTTTAGCCTGCTTGTGGATCCTTTCACTGCCACAGTTTACCATCTTCTATATGCTGCTTCCAGGATCATCCACCAGTCACAAAGCAAAAGTGGTCTTAGCCTAGTTCACATGTACGACAATGAGTTCAGTGATTTTCAGTTGGCCTTCCCAGTTACCAGATCTGAATCAGGTAGTGAACCTTTTATATTTGGTAGAACAGGGGATTCGCACCATATGAGTGCACCTAATGAATCTGAACTGCATGGCGCAATTATGTCAGCATGGACCTGAATCTCCAACATCTTGTGGAATCCATGTCATAAAGAAGTGAGGCTTATAAAAGCAAATGAGGTCCTACCTAGTTCCTAATAAAGCGCTCGGAGTGCTGGAGCCTATCACAGCTAAGGTGGAAGCTAGGAAACACCCTGGACAGGCCACCAGGCCATCGTAGGCCATGAGCATAAATATCTACCTATGTTATTTTATTTCCTTATTCTGCTAGCTTGCTAGTTAGCAGGCTAAAGGCTAGACAGCTAGCAACAGAACAACACACAAAGTTTAGATGGTTGGCTGATTAGTCCATTAATGAGGCTTGCCTAATTGAAGACCATTACATTCCAAATGAAAATCCTGCCCCCCCCTGTGCTGCGTGTGGCCACTTAGGCAATAGGCAAGTTGATGAGGGGATCTTAAAAGCAGTACTGAAAGGGAGTGTATGTCTAAAACCTGACTAAAATTATTCCCCACTTCTACATAGTGAAATGAGCTACCTTAAAGTGCACAACTTGTACTGTATAATCTCCATAGAAAACATTTCCTATGGAATGGGATGCTCTGGAAGAGCTGCATGTAAGACTAAAGTCACTGTAGAAGGGTATAAAGTCCCCAAGCATTGCATTTCCTGGAGTGATGAAGCACAATCCAATACCTTTGAGATATGGGTGAAATTATTTCAACTCATCAAAATATCTAATCTAAACATACGTACTGGTTAAAAAAAAAAAAAAAAAAAAAAAAAAAATATATATATATATATATATATATATATATATATATATATATATATATATATATACACTGTAGTGGCGATCTTACCTGGTAACTGCTGTCAGTAAAACATCTGGGTGAATGCATTCAAAGAAAGTTGGACAGGGAGTGGGAGGGGCTTATGTTATACATGTACCGATTCTTAATCAAATGAACTTTTATTTATCTGAGCCAAATAAATCTGTGCAGCATATAAGCAGAGTCTGAATGCAAATAAATCTTCATGCCAATATTCTAACATCTAATGTAAGGCATTGCCAGAAGAGAAGTGGACATTATTAATACTGTTGATTGTATTAGAAACATTGAATAAGCAGATGTCTGCACACGTTTGGCTAAACAGGACTGATGAAGGCCTAATGTCATTGTTTAAAAAAACACTGAGGTATTTCATTTCATCACTGCACTTTTCTTTGTGAGCTACTAAACAAGAATTTTTCTGCATCCACACTCCTGCTGGCCCTCGCAAAACAAAAAAAAAGTCCCACCAGCTGGCATCTTAGCTCATTTCATGGAACACAGGAGGAGTCTGATGATGGAAGTAATGAATGCTCTTATTGTTCAGAACGAGGAAAAGCCCCACTGCATAAAACGTCAATTTGTGCGTCTTCTCGAGTAAGAATTCCCCGGACTTTGGAGGAAAAAATCTAGCCTTTTATGAGCTACTGAATTAGACAGCCGGAATATGAACAATGCCTGAATATGATATCATCACTGTCAGAGTTGGATTACAACAGAGCATTGTTCATTTGCCCTCTCTGATTCAGATGATACGCCAGAATGCTCTCATGTGAAAGTTCAGGTTTCACCTTTCAAACATGAATAAAACACACCACTGACATGCGCTGATCACACGATTGCTCGTTTCATTGAACAGTTGGTATGATCACTGAACAGGTATGGAGGCTGAAAACAGCTGGACCAAATGTAGGTATTCTTGTAAACCAGATGTTCCCCTCAAAGTTTAGTCTTCAAGGGGCCAAAGCACAGTGTCGGTGGTGGAGGGAGGTCCAAAAAGACTGTACAAATAAAGGTAACACCACATGTGGGAGACTGGTGTTTGAATACTAGTCTGGGTGACCATGCTGTGCTACACCAATAAGAGTCCTTGGGCAAGACTTCTGACACTACACTGGCCCACCTGTAATCATTAACCTTGTAAGTCGCTCTGGATAAGAGCGTCAACTAAATGCTGTAAATGTAATGATGTGTGTGTGTGTATATATATATATACAGTGAGGAAAATAAGTATTTGAACACCCTGCGACTTTGCAGTTCTCCCACTTAGAAATCATGGAGGGGTCTGAAATTTTCATCTTAGGTGCATGTCCACTCTGAGAGACATAATCAAAAAAAAAAAAATGGAAATCACAATGTATGATTTTTTTAATAATTTATTTGTGTGTTACTGCTGTAAATAAATATTTGAACACCTGCCAATCAGCAAAAACTCTGGCCCTCAAAGACCTGTTAGTCCGCCTCTAAAAACTCCACCTCCACTCCACCTATTATTCTAAATTAGAAGCACCTGTTTGAGGTCGTTAGCTGCATAAAAACTAAAACAGGGATTTTTGTCAATTTGTTTGTTAAAAAACAATAGAAAAGCTCCAAAACCAACAGTAAGTTCTTTACAGTAACTTACACTGAAGGATGGACATGTTTGCACCCTTTCCTGTAAACTTAATATCCTAAATATACTTGTTTTTCCTATGACAAGGTCACTAGAGTTCTTTTCCTATTGAATGAGTGGGTGGGAATTGTGGGAACTTTCTGGCATATTTTCACAGGCCACAATTTTGTAATCCCTCTGGAAAACAATGTGACACTGTAATTACTCTATGACTGTTAGCCTTACTCTTGTTGACCTGACCAGGTCAAATTTACTTTAGTCTGCTTTCAGCAAACTTTTATCAGTTTATCTCTTTTACCATGAAGTTCAGTTAATGAGAACAGGATGTAGGAGTTGTTGATAGCTACATGGTTTACGGTCGAATGCTGCATTGTTTAGGATTCTGGGGTAGAAAGGGCTTCTGGAAACAGTGAATGCAGTTCCTCAATGTTTGCATTCATGCTTGAAGGGTTAATGTTTCACACTCATCTCTTTCCTTTTACTTCTATGAATCCTAACAAAGGAAACAGAGCATTGAAATGAAAGCGTTGTGTTTCTTGTCAAAGCTGTTATTATATAAAAGCCATTTACGCACAGACAGGTGTATAAAATGATTCTAATGGGCTCATGTTGTTTAACTTCACAGAATTAAATCATTAGGAAATTTAAAAAAGTGGTAAATAAAAGGTAAGAAATATTAGATGTGCCCAGAATGATGAACAGAGCTGTACACAAATTTAAAATGACTGAGAAAGCCAAGGAAAGTCAAAGGAACTAATAATTTTCCAAGGGATTTTGGGCCATTTTTGTTGGTCCATTTATCACGAAGTTTTAACACAGTGTAAACAGCAGCTGCTGTGTTCAAATGATGCAAACAAGTTAAAAACAAAAACAATAAAATTTAAATGGAGATACATGCTTTTCTTTGGACAGTGCTGTTTTGGTCCGGTCATCAGGACACTCAGTGTAAAGCACACCACTTCAAAAACTCAACAATGACTTGATATAACACCTCGTTACATCAACTAACACTAAGGAATACAAATGAAAGGGTTTCCCCCCTCTAATGTAAAGTTATCATTTTGGATATTCTTGTTTTAAGACAATGGCACTTTGTTTTTATTGGATGAGGGAGTGGGAATATGGAAACCTTTCAGACAGGACATGTTCTGTGTTTTCATAGGCCACACTTTGGTCATCCCTCTTGTAAACAAAGTGAATCTACAGTATAATTACTTATTGTTATTATATTTGTCCTGATGAAGACATAGTTGCTTGTCTTATTATAGTTTTCTCAATTCTTTGAAAAGTTAATATTATCCATTCTGCTCCATATTTTTGAGGACATCTTTCAAAATAGGTTTTTTCAGAGTTTGAAATAATACCATGTGAACTACATTTTAGTTGGCTAGATAATTTAATCAGTATGGTTGCTGACGTATTAATTGGTTATAATATTGTGCTGTTTTACATCACGGGTGTGATATAGTTAGTAGGAAAAATTAAAATGGAGATCTGTGTCCAGCATCATTAATGGAGTAGATGATTCTAAAAATGACTGTGAAATGTGAAAATCACCAGAAATTAAGTTGATTAATTCATATAATATATATTAAACTCATATATATATAGCAATAGTCCTCTCAAGGCAGACGAGTGAACAAAAGAAAGCTAAAATTAAAAATAAGGAAATAAGGATTTCATGTAACCAGGAATAAGCTATATTAGCCATATTATGTCTTATAGTTATTTTCAATGGGGAAGTGTTGATTAGATCTTTTCATTTCTTTTACAGTTAAAACACTTTGCTTTTATTAATTTATTATAATTAATTTATATATGTATATACCCACAGAGCATTTGTTTTAACAATGCACCTGCATTTTAGAAATGGACTGTATCCCTCCTTCACATGTTTTCTGTAATACAGTTTGTATCTGTTGTGTACTGTTGCTCCAACGGGCATACATAGCTTTACCTATCTGAATCTTAATATCAGATATTAGTGCGGTTAGGTTCCCATTGCCTCAATTGAAGTTGACCAGTATGATGTTACATGCAGCTGTAGCTTCTTCAATGACCATCTGCTTGAGATCATCATTGTGAAACTCACCACACTACTGAAAAGCTGCCATGCCAAAGTGGAAAAGGGAAGGGAATATCAATTACAGGAACATCATGGGCTATACCGTGCATGAATGGGAGAAGTTTCTTTCTCTGAAGTGGAGAAACTTGGTATCCGACCTGTTCTCAAACCAAACAGGGCAGTCTCTTACTGTAACGGCCTTTCTTTCCTGCACCCATGTTTATGTAATGCCTATTGTTATATAATTCAAAACACAGAAAGACGTTGGCTCTACACCTACATGTATGTAACTCCTATCCTATAATTATGTAACTAATTTGTGCCTGTCCCCTCCGGGAGGGAAGAAGCAGGGCATCTGTAGCAGTCAGATATGATTGGTATGCTGCTAAAACAGCTGCTGTGCAGGTAAGGCCAGTAGGTGGAATGGCTTCGCTAAACATCAGTTAAATATAAATATACAGATGTGTGAGAGATATACAGATATACATGAGCTCATATACACAAGCACAAAAAGATTTAAAGAATCACTAAAGTTATTAATGTGGTACTTTACACGCTTCGTGAAAATTTTAGCGATATATGAAAACTAGAAAACAGCATTTCCTGGAGGAACTGAAGAGTGATTGTACAGCCGATGCTTGCTGCTAGCCTGCTGCTAGGTTTTACTAAAAGTCACTTTTTAGTATAACTCTGACTAACATGCTTCTACAATATGCTGTGATAACCTGCAGGATGAAGCTACACTGAGCTTTAAAAGATCAAGATGTCCTCCATGCTTTACAACAAGATGCCCTGACCAGCAATCAAACCCAGGTCCTTCTTGCTGTGAGGCGACAGTGCTACCGCCTTATTTCTAAATTATCCATGCGATTTATAAAGTAATCATACAAGCATATCTTACACATCTATGAATATTAAGAATATGTATGATTAAGTACAGACATGTTAATACAGTAAATGTAAAAGAGTAAATGATTTTCCCCTCTTAGTGTAAAGTGTAAAGATACGCTTTAAAGTATTTATGTAATGTGTCTGTTTTCTTATGTAACAAAATAATCTCAGAACACCTCCCGGCCTGGTCAAAGTTTCTGAAAAGGATGACGTGTTGGAAACAAATGTTTGTTAGACCAGGAAGTCACACTGATGAGAACAGACAGTAAGTGGCCAATACAAGCAACCAAAAGCAGCCATCTCTTCCTGTATGGGGACAGTTTATTACAGCATCATTCCTCAATCCTAGCTTTAGACCACACAGACACACACACACACACATACACACACGCACAAATGCACACAGACACACAGACACACGCACACAGACACACACACACGCACAAATGCACACAGACACACACGCACACACATACACACGCACACACACACACATACATGCACTCAGACACACACACAGACACACAGGAACACAGACAGACACGCACACACACACAGACATACACACAGACACACACACACACAGGCGCACGCGCACACACAGACACACACGCACAGGCGCATACACACACACACACGCACATGCACACACAGACATACACACACACACGCAGACACACACGCAGACGTACACACAGACACACACGCACACATAGACACACGCACACAGACACACGCACACACATACACACATGCACTCAGACACACGCGCACACACACACAGACAGACATGCACACACACACGCGCACACACACACACACACACAGACATACACGCACACATGGACGCACACAGGCACGCACACACACACAGAAACAGACGCACGGACGCACACGCGCACACACACAGACACACGCACACACAGACACACACACGGACGCACACGCACACACACACACACACGCACACACAGACACATGCACACGCAGACACGCACATGCACACACAGACACACGCACACACAGACGCGCACACACACACACAGACACGCACACACAGACACATGCACACGCAGACACGCACATGCACATGCACACACAGACAGACACACAGGCACACACGCAGACGCACACACACACAAACACGATCATGAGAAACATATAGAACAGCTATCAGCATCATTCCTCAATCCCAGCTTTAGACCACGACCACACACACACACACACGCACGCACGCACGCACGCACGCACACGCACGCACGCACACACACACACACACACACACGATCATGAGAAACATGTTGAACAGCTATCATCAGTTTACAAGTCCAGCTAATGAGAACAGGTTGTATATGGTGTGGATGGTTTACGTTCTAATGCTGCATTGTTCCAGGATTCAGAAAAGGGCTTATCAAACACCAGCTCCTGGAAACAGTGAATGCACTTCTCAGTGCTTGAATTCATGTCTTCATGTTTGCATTCATGCTTGAAGGTCTTCATGGTTCATGTTTATCTCGTTCCTTTTATTTCTTTACATTTTAAAAAGGCAAATACAGTATTGAAATGAAAGTATCATATGCTTTTCACAACTGTTAAAATTTGCTTTCAGATTGATTTTAAAAGATTGATTTTAACAGGCTCATCCCATTTAACTTCACAGGTTTATAATTAATAGGGAAATCAGAGAGCTGTAAATGAAAGCCAGGAATTGCCGGATTGATCCTGAATGATGTACGAGAATCTAAAATGTTCCAAAACCTATTATTGTCATGGCTGCTCTTAACTGTGTGCTGATAACTTTAAGAGAGAAGAAACATATTTTACTTTTAATATAAGTCAATGTAACCAGACGCCAACCACTTATTTCGAGTGTTCTCATAAGAAAACAGCACACATTTGTAGAAACATGCTAACAGACAGATGCGAATACCGTTAAAGATAATCAAGAATGTGTTGGTCCTTTGTGGTTTGATAAACAAAGTTTGGCTCCAGATGGATTTGAATCCTCAACGTTCCTTGACGTCTTGGCAAATTTCTCACATTCCAGCAACAGCACACTTTAGAAGGCCTGCTTAGCCAAGTCATTCATTTGATGGGAACTACAGTTATTACTGGTTTTCTGCACTGAGAGCTTTAGAAATGGTATGGGGAAATAAATAAACCGACATACATCAATCACTGTTGTTGTATTATAACAACATTTGAAATCAACTGTGCAATATACTACTGGGTTATCGAGCTGTTGACAAGTAATGTTATAAACCTCATGGTATTCAAAAAATAAAATAATAATTTAATTCAACATTTGAACTCTGTTACACTGTACACTGTTGCTCTTAATAACAGATATTAGTGCGGTTAAGTGCCATTGTCTCAATTGAAGGTGACCAGTATGGTGTTACATGCAGCTGTAGCTTCTTAATTGACCATCTGCTTGAGAGATCATTGTGAAACTCACCACACTACTGAAAACCTGCCATGCCAAAGTGGAAAAGGGAAGGGAATATCAATTACAGGAACATCATGGGCTATACCGTGCATGAATGGGAGAAGTTTCTTTCTCTGAAGTGGAGAAACTTGGTATCCGGCCTGTTCTCAAAACCAAACAGGGCAGTCTCTAACTGTAACGGCCTTTCTTTCCTGCACCCATGTTTATGTAATGCCTATTGTTATATAATTCAAAACACAGAAAGACGTTGGCTCTACACCTACATGTATGTAACTCCTATCCTATAATTATGTAATTAATTTGTGCCTGTCCCCTCCGGGAGGGAAGAAGCAGGGCATCTGTAGCAGTCAGATATGATTGGTATGCTGCTAAAACAGCTGCTGTGCAGGTAAGGCCAGAAAGGTGGAATGGCTTCGCTAAACATCAGTTAAATATAAATATACATAGAAAAGGGCAATTTTCTGTAGGAAATGAAAAGTGGTTGTACAGGCGATGCTTGCTGCTAGCCTGCTGCTAGGTTTTACTAAAATGAATGGGGTTGTTAGGAAGGAATGGGGGATGAATAAATGACCCATAGAGGGATATCAGTTAGTATTAGAGTTTGAGCATCCGCTCTGAGTGAGTACATGCAGTATGGTGGCTTTAAGTTTAAGAGGACTATAGGGTTTGGGTAGGGCTTAAAATGAATGGGACCAAAAGGATAGATGGATGGATGGACGAATGAAATAAGGGACTGAAAAACTGACGAATGCAGGTAAAACCAACATTGAATTTGTGCTTCGGGGTCTGCCCTAAGATAGTATATGCAATACAGAGTCTGTTCTCTAAAAACCTTTATCTTTTCTTTTCTTTGAGTGTTGAGGACAGTAAGTACTCTTAATGAAGCCAAATTATGTTAATTAATAAATAATTATGTTATTACTATTATTTTTTTCGATATCCTATCCTTAAAAGACACTGAAAAGCTGGTCCATGCCTTTATAACTTCTAGACTGGATTACTGCAACACTCTTTTAGCCGGAGTCCTTACTAGAACAAAAAAATACGATCACATTTCCCCAATACTGTCCTCACTACACTGGCTACTGGTTAAATTTCGTGTGGACTACAAGATTCTACTCTTAACATACAAATCAGTGAACGGTCTGGCCCCCCAGTATCTTAGTGAACTACTTCACTCATACAAACCCACACGTGCCCTCTGCTCACAAAATAGCGGCCTGCTGACAGTACCTAGGTTCAGAAGAACCACAGCAGGTGGTCGAGCCTTTTCTTGTGTAGCCCCAAAACTCTGGAATCTTCTCCCTTTATCCGTTTGGGAATCAGACACACACTCTACGTTTAAAACTAGACTCAAAACTTACTTGTTTGCACGAGCATTTAGCTGATACCATCTGTTTACCGCTACATTTTACATTTCTCCATAAATGGACCAAATGCCCAAACTTCTCCCTCTTATCTGTCTTCTCTATGAGCGGATCATTGCTGATGAACAACACTGAGGGGCTACCAGCGCAGAGGAATCCTCTACAGGACTCTCAGGACTACACACACTCTATTCACCTCTGTCTACCTCTTAGTCCTCCTAATCAGTCTCTCTCTCTCTCTCTCTCTCTCTCTCTCTCTCTCTCTCTCTCTCTCTCTCTCTCTCTCTCTCTCTCTCTCTCTCTCTCTCTCTCTCTCTCTCTCTCTCTCTCTCTCTCTCTCTCTCTCTCTCTTTCCTTCTTCTTCTTTGTTAAGCACTGGAATGACATTTCTCCAGAGTGATTACATCAGAACCCCCAGAGCGGCTAGAGGCACCTGAGCATCAGCACCACTGTGGGTCTCCTGCCCTGTTTCTGCAGTTCATCACCCGGCATGACCACAACCTTTACCAGCGTCTGGCTCTGATCATCAACTCTATCTATGGGTCGGCTTCATCTTGCAGTTACTCCCTCCTGGACTAATCAGACTGGATCTAATCAGACTGGATCTGATAGATACTCTTCTTCTGTTAGTTCTGTCTTCCTCTTCTCTTCCGGGTTCAACCTGAGGAGGTTGCGTTCCACCCTTGAGCCTTGAGGTTTGCTCTTGAGGTTTCTTCCTTACTCAAGGGAGTTTTTCCTAGCCACTGTTGCCTCTGGTTTGCTCATGGGGGGCTTGGACCCAGTCACCCCCACCCTGTCCCCCCACCCCTCTTAGGTCTGTACATTAACTCTGTGTTTTTCTTTTTTTTTATATAACAAACTGATTTTCTGTGAAGCTGCTTTGAGACAACGTTGGTTCTAAAAAGCGCTATACAAATAAACATGGATTGATTGATTGATTGATTTTTCTACCTTTCCTTTTTACTTTCTTTCTTTTTTTTTCTTCCTTTCATTCTTGACTTATTTCCTTCTTTCTTTCCTTTTTCTTTCTCTCTTTCTTTTCTAACAGAGCAGTAGAAAGCAGGTGACCTTGATTCTGCTGAAGTACATTATTGCGCTCCCTCTTTCTCTGACCTATGCCAACCTGGTACTGTACTTGCATTAATATCAATCCTATCAGGCTGTATGATGACAGGCCTCTGAGATGTGAGGAATGAAAACACAGAAGCTTCTGCCAAGGCTCCGCCCAGCTGCCAGACAGCTGCTTTGTAATTCTTTGTCAGTGTCATCGGTTAAAATATTGCCGCAGGTGCAAACAGAAGGAAGGAGGGCAGGAAAAACATACACCTGTAAGTCACTTGAGGTATCATATCATATCAAGCCTCGTGAGGTATTCTTGCTGTGAAACTGCAGATGAATCTTAACAGCAAGGAGAACCATGGCAAGGCGAGGCTGCACTGATGACTTGCCTCATACTGGAAAATTAAAGGTTGACTCACAGTGCTGTATTTCTTCACGTGGACTGTAACTTGTTGTGGCTTCCCTAAATAGACAGACAGCGATGCCACGAAAAGTTACGTATTATATAGGCCAGAAATAGTTATGTTGAGCAACTAAGCAAAAATGCCATAATGCTTGTCCACAGTGAGAGCATTTTAAAACCATTTTATATAAGGTGTGAAAGTAGTTCCACAATCATTAGCCAGCCAACAGTAAGGGTGGCACGGAGCAGCTTTTTTTTTTTTTTTGCACCACATTATATAACACAGTAACACTACGTATAACTTCAGAACTCTCCAATTCCACACAATAGGACATTTCATATTGGCCAGTGTCAGACAGTGTCAGACAGACAGCACACCAACCTAGTCTAATGAGGCATATTATACTGACCCTTATTTTAATTAAGAGCTAACAGGGCTGATCTGTCGTGGATGAGATGGTGGGTTTAATAGGGCTAATTAGTAATAACAATGTATTTCTACCAATTATGTTGGTGAATAAATTTTTTATTGTGGTTTGTGTTCAGGAAAATACAGAGAATATATTAAAAAAAAAATCGTAATATTGCTGGATATTATTCAGTGGTTACTAAAGGACGTGCTCCATGGTTTGCAGTCAACATATCCTCAGACCCCACACACCCCAGCCATACCCTCTTCCAACCTCTGCCCTCCGGAAAGAGGTACCGGAACATCCGAGCCAGAACCACCAGGTTCAGGAACAGTTTTTACCCTAGAGCTGTCAAACTGTTCACACCAGCAGCGCCTAACAGAACATGACTACACCACTAAAGACTGCTACTGATTTGTAGTTCCACTACCTCACAGGACTGTTTGCACCACACTTTAAATCAAACCTGTATACTTGAACATCCAGCTGTGTTTTTATTTTGTTCTTTTTTATCTATATTTATTTATCTATACTGAACATCTGTACAAAGCAATTCAGCTGTTACTGAACATTAAGCTGCTATTTTCCCACCTGCACTGTACACCACATACTTACTGATACTGTGCTTACTCTTTGCACATGTCCTGTACACATACTGTACTGTACTGTCTGCACACATTGTTTTTGTCTATTTGTCTTTGCACTACACTTTATATACATACATATATATATATACACACACACACACACACACACACACACACACACACACATTATTCAACTGCACTGGAGAAGGAGCCTGACCGTGTTTCGTTATACTGTACAACCCTGTATTGGTATAATGACAATAAAGTTGAATTGAATTGAATTGAAGTTTTTGTTTGTCGTTTGTTGCACAAAAGGTCTTTACCTTTAACCTTAATGGACCCTATATTCTCTCCTTTCACTTCATCCAGTATCAGTCAAAAATGTAGACATGGCTAATTATTATGTTTAGCTCAAAGCTAAAAGAAAAGACATCAAACTACAGATGGAGCTTTTCACAAGATTGATTTCTAAGCAGTTTTGGACCAATTCTGAATATATATATGTATATATATATATATATATATATATATATATATATATATATATATATATATATATATATATATATGTGTGTGTGTGTGTGTGTGTGTGTGTGTGTGTGTGTGTGTATCATGGATATATACAGCACTGAAAGCAGGTCTAGAGCTTTTAAACTTTTAACAAGAGATAAAAGTTTTTTTTGTGCAAGTAAATATATAGCAGAGGTGGCCATATTACAAAATATAATATTGTGATACATCAAGAATATATATGGTATATCAGGATATATACTGCTTCAGACATCTCATCAGCCTGGAGAATCTTTAAGATCACCAACAACATCCAGTTAGTTTGACTGGGACTGTAGGTTATGACTAAAAGCCAGGGAAGGAAATCACCTCACCAATCATGTTTGGTGAAACCAAGAGTATCATGAGACACTACTAAGGCTCTATCAGGAATCAGATTGGCTATTCTTTGGCACTATGATAAAAAACTGGTTTTACCGCAAAAACCTGCACATGTCTGGTAAGCATGTCCTCTGAGTCACATTCGAGGCTGTTTTTGTATTTCTTCTAAATGGAACATTAATGTGCACACATTGAGAATCCACCCAGTCACACATGAATTTCAATGGTGTTAAACCATCTCACGCCTACATGGAAAGTTTCCCTAGGCTCTGAACAGATATCTTTATCTGCAAGAACTCAGTATGTTAAGGTTTCCTTCTATGAAGAATTATCTCAAAAGCTGCTGCTGGTACATTCCAATTTTAAAGTTATAATTATCCAGTAATTAAAAATTGTACTATGAACATTTATGGGTTCAGTAATTAGCCCCATAATTGACTAAATAATTACACAACATTTTGGAGTTACCTTTCACTCATTTCACTGCCATTAAGTTACAGTAGGTAATAATTAAGGCTAAATTACAATTTCTTCTTTAGAACCACTGCATGTTCCTGGTTCAAGCATAGAACTTAAGGAACTGTAAAAGACTAACCGAAAAGGAATCATCACATTTAGGTCTATAAATCCAGTGAATCCAGTTTCTCATTACCTGGAAGTATGCAAGACAGTTTGCAAGCCTGTGTAATTGTGCATAAAATGAAATCTGCTCAGCAGCAGCCATAGTGTGTTAGGAAGAAAGAAAACAAGGCCAGCTGATAAACCCTGCTGAAAGGACACAATGGAGTTCTGGCTTTAGGTATGTTCCAAAGACAAAATGCTACCTGAGTAAAAGTACTCAAGTATCCTAAGGTAAAAGTACAAAGTATGTGTTTGTATATATGTGTAAATGAGCTCCCCAGACAAACAATGAGTTCCCTTTGTGATGGTCTGTGGGTGTTTTGATTACACAGAAACGGTTCTTTGGTTGAGGTGACTGTAAATTTGATCCACAGTGTCTACATCAAGCTGCTACACAAAGGTTGTGCCTTTTGCTCATCATCCTACCAAGAAACACAACATCCAAATTCCTATAATCCAAGATAGCAATTCTCATGATCACAGGGCTGCAAATGTGGCTGACTGGCATGATGAACATTTCAAAGCATTCACACATGTGGACTGTGCACACAACATACACTACCACACCACCACCACCACATAGCTGTCACTGCAGTACTGAGAATGATCCACCACCCACATAATACCTGCTCTTTGGTGGTCCTGTGAGGGTCCTGACCTTTGAAGACAAGGGTGAAACGGAATTAATAAAATATGCAGGGAAACAAAAGGACTACAGTCTGCAACTGTAGAACTACAAAGTGCTTCTATATGATAAGTGGAGCTGATAAAATAGACAGGGAGTGTAGATACAACGAGGTATTCCTTATGAAGTGGCTTGTGTGTGTGGACAACTGAAACTGTAAGTATAGTCTACGGTGCCCATATACCTGCATGATGTTATGTGTGATATATGATATATGTGTGCATGCACAGGATAGGGTTCTGTGTCGTTCAGATCATCAACAAATGCACTTGTTAAGCTGACCATAAATCACCAACCCTCTTCCTGGAGAGCTTTTTTTTTTTTAAACTGATCCAGACAAGGTAATAACCTTAAGCCAGGCCAATCATGTCCCTGAGTAGAGAGCTATAGGGCCATATTTTGCCATTTGTAATTTGCACACAGAGGAATTTGTCTTCCGCTTTGAACCCATCTGTGAAGCGAAACACCCACAAACACACACACTAGTGAGTACACTTGCCCGGGGAGGTGTGCAGCCCTACCCATGGCGCCCAGGGAGCATTTTGGGTGTCAGGTGCCTTGCTCAAGGGCACTTCACTCCACAGGAAGGTAAATCTTCAGGTATCAGGGTTTGGGAACAGTGGTGTGAACAGCAAAGCAGGCCACTGTTATCAGCTACTACATTTACTCTCCCAGAACCTGACAGTGCATAAAAAGCAATAAGCAAGGCAACAAAGGTTGCTCTACATCTACTAGCTATACTGCACAAGCTGTTCCCCCATTAAAGACTCCACCGCAGCCTGGAGGCTTTGTTTCTCGCCTTGTGAATTTCTAAGACATTGTGTCCTCAAATGGCATGTACCACAAGTATGTGTTCAGATCCCACTGTAATTTACTCACTCACTT
Organism: Prochilodus magdalenae; assembly: GCA_024036415.1. Taxonomy (NCBI): domain Eukaryota; kingdom Metazoa; phylum Chordata; class Actinopteri; order Characiformes; family Prochilodontidae; genus Prochilodus; species Prochilodus magdalenae. The sequence goes on along the minus strand of JAMWET010005758.1, from coordinate 229,301 downwards.
TGAAATCAGTTTCTTTTGGTGCTTTAACGGTTTCTCCAATGATGTCAATAGTGATGTCATACATAAGATTTACACAATATTACTATTATAAATGTAAGTGTGTTTAAGATGCTGCAGAATGTATTTATTCTATAATTAATTTGTTCTACACAGAGTCCATGTGACTTTGGCTGGGGTGAAAACGATGCCGTTTCATAATCCCATTTACACCCTTTGATTTGACCCCAGAATGAAACAGTCGGTTTTGCCCTTTATGGTGCACTAATTAATATTTTAATGAGCTCTGCTCATATAGACTGACTGGTTCACAAGCAGATGTGCAGAGCAAACTAACATCTGTAAAAGTTAAAGTTGTCCAGGATCTGGTTAGAGACGTGATAGCTAAAGTTGGCTCTCTGTGCTCCAGCTTGTTTTCTCTACCACCTTAAATGATGGAGCAGCTACGTACTGGTGCCTGAGCAAACTGTAGCGTTTAAGGTGGAAATGAACATTGACTTAATAAACTGGCAAATAGGAACAAAATTTCAGCCTTGTTGAAAGATAAAGTGATGTATACAATATAAACCAGACATACATATTTTAAGTATTTAAATTTGGAAAAAATCTAAATAAATGATCTCAAAAACATTAATGCAACTTTGAAACGATAGTGGAACGAATTACTTTCAACCATTTATGGATTACTTCCATGATCAGATTACAAAAGAGAGAGGAACAAGGCGTGTACCTGACCTCAGTTTCAATTTTTATACCTCTCTTCCTTCTCTCCAGTAAATATTTTGGCTGTTCTTCCTCTTCGTGATCTTTCTGCTCAGTTGCTCTTTTTTTATCCTTGTTACACGCATCAAAAACTTCCCTGACTCGTGATTTAACCAGCAACACTCTGTAATTATGAGGAACAGCAGAAACTACAGTAACGTAGAGATAATGTCATTCATCTCAATACCTACAGAAGTTCTCTAAAGGTCCATCCATTGAAGGACAGAAAGACAGACACAAATGTAAGCAGACAGACAGAGAGACAGACAGACAGATAGATAGATAGATGGGGAGACAAACCCACACAAACAATTTAGATAGGCAAACAGACAAAAAGGCAAGCAGACAAACAGACATAAAGGCAGGCAGGCAGACAGACAGATATGCACAAAGATGGGCAGGCTGACAGACAGACACAAAGTTGAGCGGAAAGACAGACAGATCAAAGGACACAAAGGCAGACAGGTAGACAGACAGACAGACAGACCGACTGACCAACCAATAGACACAAAGGCAGACAGGTAGACAGACAGACCGCCTGACCAACCAATAGACACAAAGGCAGACAGATAGGGAGAGTCAAAGGCAGACAGACATGTATACATAAATAGATCCAGTGGCTGAATAAATGACAGTAGATTTAGTCTAACTACCTGCAGACATGAAAACGAACTGAGTTTAAACATTTATTGTACCATTTTCTTCACATACAGTGAACAATCTGACAAACAAAGCAACATATATATAAAGTGTAGTACAAATATATAAAACCGTATGTACATAAGGAGTGAGCAGCTCTGAAAAGAAACATCCCAGGGATACAGAACTCTAATCCATGACCTCCTCTGCTATGTCAAGTGGAGGCTTAAAAGAAATGCAGTACTTAAAGCTGTAGTGGTCTGGAGCCTTGTAATGTATACACAACCCTGCCAAAGTGCTTCATGTTACTAATTTCTTACCTTTACATTAAATGCATAGGGTGGCCATAACTGACCCTATTATATCACCACCCAGAGAGAGAGGGACAAGGAGAAGATAAAGAAGCAGTATTAGATATACTGTATATCTCTACCAGAAATATTTCTATAGCCATTTTAAAGGCAACAGGAACCTTTGTTATAGTGGACTGTATACATTACATTGAACAAAAATCCCATTGGACAGGAGACAGTAAGCTCTGTGAGCAAGTTCATCTTTCACTGTGTTTCTCTCAGGTGAGCTGCTCCCTCATTTTTAGAACAAGACACAGTACTCCAATATGGTGAGGAGGTCTAGAAATATCCCCCAAAGATATCCTCATGGTACCTCTTCTCAGCCTGCAAACATGAAACATGAAATCACGGAAAGGAAAAGACCACTTTTTCCTTAATGGACAACTGTAAGTATAGTCTACAGTGCCCATATACCTGCATGATGTGTGTGCACACAAAGGATAGGGTTCTGTGACATTCAGATCATCAACAAATACACTTGTAAAGCTGACCTTAAATCACCAACCCTCTTCCTGGAGAGCTTTTTTTTTTTTTATCTGATCCAGACAAGGTAATAACCTGGAGCCCGGCCAATCATGTCCCTGAGTAGAGAGCTATAGGGCCATATTTTGCCATTTGTGATTTGCACACAGAGGAATTTATCTTCCGCATTGAACCCATCTGTGAAGCGAAACACCCACAAACACACACACTAGTGAGTACACTTGCCCAAAGAGGTGTGCAGCCCTACCCATGGCGCCCAAGGAGCATTTGGGGCGTCTCCCAGAACCTGACAGTGCATACCAAGCAATAAGCAAGGCAACAAAGGTTGCTCTACATCTACTAGCTATACTGCACAAGCTGTTCCCCCATTAAAGACACCACCGCAGCCTGGAGGCTTTGTTTCTCGCCTTGTGAATTTCTAAGACATTGTGTCCTCAAATGGCATGTACCACAAGTATGTGTTCAGATCCCACTGTAATTTACTCACGCACTTCGAAATCAGTTTCTTTTGGTGCTTTAACTGTTTCTCCAATGATGTCAATAGTGATGTCATACATAAGATTTACACAATATTACTATTATAAATGTAAGTGTGTTTAAGATGCTGCAGAATTCATTTATTCTATAATTCAATTTGTTCTACACAGAGTCCATGTGACTTTGGCTGGGGTGAAAAACGATGCCGTTTCATAATCCCATTTACACCCTTTGATTTGACCCCAGAATGAAACAGTCGGTTTTGCCCTTTATGGTGCACTAATTAATATTTTAATGAGCTCTGCTTCAACTGACTGTTTCACAAGCAGATGTGCAGAGCAAACTAACATCTGTTAAAGTTAAAGTTGTCCAGGATCTGGTAAGAGACGTGATAGCTAAAGTTGGCTCTCTGTGCTCCAGCTTGTTTTCTCTACCACCTTAAATGATGGAGCAGCTACGTACTGGTGCCTGAGCAAACTGTAGCGTTTAAGGTGGAAATGAACATTGAGTTAATAAACTGGCAAATAGGAACAAAATTTCAGCCTTGTTGAAAGATAAAGTGATGTATACAATATAAACCAGACATACATATTTTAAGTATTTAAATTTGGAAAAAATCTAAATAAATGATCTCAAAAACATTAATGCAACTTTGAAACGATAGTGGGACGAATTACTTTCAACCATTTATGGACTACTTCCATGATCAGATTACAAAAGAGAGAGGAACAAGGCGTGTACCTGACCTCAGTTTCAATTTTTATACCTCTCTTCCTTCTCTCCAGCAAATATTTTGGCCATTCTTCCTCTTCGTGATCTTTCTGCTCAGTTGCTCTTTTTTTATCCTTGTTACACGCATCAAAAACTTCCCTGACTCGTGATTTAACCAGCAACACTCTGTAATTATGAGAAACAGCAGAAACTACAGTAACGTAGTGATAATGTCATTCATCTCAATACCTACAGAAGTTCTCTAAAGGTCCATCCATTGAAGGACAGAAAGACAGACACAAATGTAAGCAGACAGACAGAGAGACAGACAGACAGATAGATAGATAGATGGGGAGACAAACCCACACAGGCTGACAGACAGACACAAACAATTTAGATAGGCCAACAGACAAAAAGGCAAGCAGGCAGACAGACAGATAGACATGCACAAAGATGGGCAGGCTGACAGACAGACACAAAGGTGAGCGGAAAGACAGACAGATTAAAGGACACAAAAGCAGAGAGACAGACAGACAGACAGACCGACTGACCAACCATCAGACACAAAGGCATACAAACAGACACAAAGGCAGACAGATAGGGAGAGTCAAAGGCAGACAGACAGACAGACAGACAGACAGACATGTATACATAAATAGATCCAGTGACTGAATAAATGACAGTAGATTTAGTCTAATTACCTGCAGACATGAAAACGAACTGAGTTTAAACATTTATTGTACCATTTTCTTCACATACAGTGAACAATCTGACAAACAAAGTATATAAGTGTAGTACAAATATATAAAACCGTATGTACATAAGGAGTGAGCAGCTCTGAAAAGAAACATCCCAGGGATACAGAACTCTAATCCATGACCTCCTCTGCTATGTCAAGTGGAGGCTTTAAAATGCAGTACTTAAAGCTGTAGTGGTCTGGTGCCTTGTAATGTACACACAACCCTGCCAAAGTGCTTCATGTTACTAATTTCTTACCTTTACATTAAATGCATAGGATGGCCATCACTGACCCTTTTATATCACCACCCAGAGAGAGAGGGACAAGGAGAAGATAAAGAAGCAGTATTAGATATACTGTATATCTCTACCAGAAATATTTCTATAGCCATTTTAAAGGCAACAGGAACCTTTGTTGTATTGGACTGCATACATTACATTGAACAAAAATCCCATTGGACAGGAGACAGTAAGCTCTGTGAGCAAGTTCATCTTTCACTGTGTTTCTCTCAGGTGAGCTGCTCCCTCATTTTTAGAACAAGACACAGTACTCCAATATGCTGAGGAAGTCTAGAAATATCCCCCAAAGATATCCTCATGGTACCGCTTCTCAGCCTGCAAACACGAAACATGAAATCAAGGAAAGGAAAATACCACTTTTTCCTCAATATTAGAGTGTACTAAATTTATTTATGTCTTTCTTGTGAACCTGTCTAAAACTAAGACATGGCCTCATTTATAAGACTCTATGGACTAAACAGATGGCTTTAATGTTGGGAAATGTTGTAGGGTACATGCATGGCATAGAGTTTTGTATATCTGGTTTTGATAAAGACCAATCACAGGGAATCATTAAAATCCTTTAGAAACACATGAACCTTCCTACCATAATTGTGTGCCAATTCAATTAGCAATAAAAACAAACATATTGAGATATACAGTGCAGATCTACGAGGGAAGCTCATTCCAACATCTAGGGACATGTAAAGCATAGACAAGTTCTGTATTTTCTTCGTAATGCACTTAAGTGAGTGAGCTCTAGTAGAGGTGTAAGTTGTGTGTATTGTGTTGCACTTATAATGACCTTTTCTCCTCTATAGGAATGAGCACTGGGCTGGGGTTGCCAGGTAATGCTTTACTTGCTCTGTGTCTGTATATTAATCTCTAGGTACCAGCACTGGCCCCCTGTTCGCGCAGTGTCTGGGCTTGTGGTGAGTTTTAGGCTCTAAACTTCCTACTAGCTGGAATATTATCCAATGGAACACTAAGCACGGTTGTAAGTCACTCTGGATAAAAGCGTCTGCTAAATACCTTAAATGTAAATGTAAATGTATTTGACGTGCTGCTAAAGGGAACCAATAGAATCATCTCATTAAGGAAATAACATGGAATTGATCATTGACCTAAGTATTTTAGCATACATTGAAAATAAGAGTGGACTAATTACTTAACCCTGGGGAACACCATCTGTAAGCGTGTGAGATGTTAAGAGATATTCAAGTCAGAAAGTGTAGAAGACTGGTGATTATAGTAACAGGCAGTAAGGCAGTAAGGCAGTAAGGCAAAAGTCAAAACAGATGAGGTGACATAAATCTCCCTTAGGCTGTACGGTAAGATCCAGTGACTGCATGGAGTGTAGCTGTCTTAGAATGCCCAAATATTAATCAGATTGCTGATTGCCAGAGACACTGTTCCCCCTGGATGTCAGACAGTTCTAACACCACTCATTTGAGGACTGGAGGGGCAGAAACGAGTATTATGTTTTCAGTCAAAGTCAGAGTCAAAGTGGACTAAATCAGGTTTAACACTCTAATATCAGTACTTTGGTATGAGTTGGTACGATTAACTATAACCTCATGAGTGGTCACCTTTAGTTGTTCCAGGTATTCTCCAGCATCAGTGAAAGTTGTGCCCAGTCGGCTAACCAGGATCTCCCGTATGGCGTGTGCTACATCCCGGGCCATGTTCATGCCTCCACAAACATACACATGGCCACCACTGTGGAGGACCTGCCAAACCTCCTCACTCAGCTGCTTCTTTAGAACATCTTGAACATACACCTGGAGAAAAAGTAAATACTGAACCGGACTTAAATGCATGGCACAGAATAGTTTGATTTATGAGTTATATCACTGAAAGCTAGTGTGCTGGAGGTTGGAATATAATGAAAGGCTATTCAATCAAACAAAATAGCCATAATTCAAATATTTACGTTATGATTTCAATTTACGTTGTAGGTTTGCATGCAAGGTGAGGTGTGGAGGGGAAGAAATTCAATTCAATTCAACTTTGTCATCATACCAATACAGGGTTGTACAGTATAACGAAACAGTGCAGGTATTAAAAAAAACACACACACACACACACACACACACACACACACACACACACACACACACAGACACACACAGACATATACACGTAAACAATATGTGCATAAACAGTGACAGTAAGATGTGTGTGAAGTGTATAAGAGCCGAATCTGTATGTCACAGTCTGAATACTTAAACTGAGGTGCAGTTAGCATATGCATTTGGCAAAAACAGCTTTGTGTACATATCTAGGTAGCAAGATGTGCAGTTATGTATGTGTTTGTAAACAGTATATATATATGTAAATATATATATATATATATATATATATATATAAGATACATAAAGTGTTCACTGCAGGTAGGAGAATAGCAGCTCAATGTTCATGGATAAGTAATAGATAAATAAAAGCTCAGATGTTCAAGCATACAGGTTAATTAAAGTGCAGTGCAAAACAGTCCTGTGAGCTAGTGGAGCCCAGTGTGTGGGCTGGGGTAGTCAGGGCTAGATCAGTAACAGTCTATAGTGGTATACCTTGGGGTGACCAGGCTGGCGAGAGTATGCCAGTGTAATACTCTTCAGGGTGCCGTTTCTTCTCATGTCGAGAGTCTCTTCCTTGAACAGGTGATCTGTATCCGCACCGCGACAACCAAACACCAGCATCATTGGACTGCCTTTCAGACCTGCAAGCGACATTTGCAGCTTTTCAAGAAAATCAATTACTGCAGTTAATACTATATACTTATTTGTTATGTGTTGTGTTGCATGTTGAATCAAAGACTTCAAGTCTACGTGTGGATCTGTGAGTACCTGTCTTTTTCATGTCATGGAAGCGCTGTTGCCAGAAGCTGCGGAAAGGGGCAATCCCGCAGCCAGCTCCGATTAGGATAGAAGGAGAACTGGGATCTGATGGAAGGTGGAAACCAGTCGATCTGAAATCACCATTAGAAAACTAATAAATCAATGGCCTACATTTAAACATGCGCCTGAGTTCACTTCCTTCTAAAGCCACAGTTAAACATAAAGTAATAGAAACTTGTAGTCTGTACCCATGAATGAAGCAAGGGACCATCTGTCCTTCTTTGAGGGTATTGAGCCATGTGCTGCAGACACCATGATGCAGAGGGCCCTGTCCATCTGTTTGAAGTAAATAAACAAATGTGATTTACAGGCATTTAGGTGAAGAGTGTAGTGTCAGTACATGTACAGTAATTACAATACTTTATTCAAATACAGCGACCCCAAAGACTCTTACAATTTACAATACACACATGAATATATACAAGAAGACAGTAGGAGCAAGACCTAATGGAGGTGCAGGTTGGGCTTGAGGCAGGTTGTAGGTGAGTGTAAGAGATGAGAGTGTTTTAAGATTACATTTAGGAGAACATAGGAGAGATAATTGGACCGTTTGACCAGTGACAGAAGAAAGTTCCAGAATCGAGAAGCAAATCTAGGAAATGCTGGGTCACCAAAGTCATGGAGGTTGCCTGGAGGAATGGTGAGTAGTCCAGTTGTAGAAGACCTGAGAGCCAAGCATGTTAGATGGAGGAATGATGAGTAGTCCAGTTGTAGAAGACCTGAGAGAGTGAAAGGGTTTGTTTGGAAGGAAAAGATCAGACAAGTAAGGAGAGAGATTGTTCGGAGCTCTATAGGTAAGTAGAAGAACTTTGGATTGTATGTGATATTTTACAGGAAGCCAGTGGGGATGTTGGAGAACAGGTGTAATATGATGTGAGCAGGTCTGGGCGAGGAGACGAGCAGCAGGGTGGTAGAAGAGAGTAACAATACTCCAAACAGCTGGAAATTAATGTATGGTTAAGAGTTACTGCTGCAGACAGAGAGAGAGACGATCTGAGGTGTTGTGTAGGTGAGGTTTTAATAATGGGGTAAATATGAGCACTAAACCAGAGGGTTGAATCGAGGATGACACCCAGATATTGGGTCAGTAGTACGGAGTATCTGTTCTTTTTACCCTGGGTGCGGTAGTTGACCACAGACACGGTGAGGTGGAGCTCATGGGGGTGGAGGTCAGGGGAGGAGCTGACAGAGTAGAGGCGTGGCTTCAGCAGGGGCAACTGACTGAGGAGGAAGGCTGGAGTGACTTCCAGGGATGGGAACTCCTCCAGGACCTCCAAGAAGTTGGGCCTATTGAATGATTTCCATTCTATGTAACTGTCTAGGTTCTGCAAAAAAATCCACAATTTGTAAAATACTTCTTTGCAACTTGGTCACAGAATCAGAAGCTTTCAAGTAGGGCTGTATCCGACTCAGAATTTTGTCAGTCGAATCGGATTCGCCCGTCCTGGCAGACGATTCGACTATTCGTTCGTGTTATTTTTTTCTCCATGTACATTATCTAGTCATCAGTAAATCAATCTGCATACGGTTCAGATCTGATGTCCTTCTCATTTAGAAGGTCAGCAGAGTCACAGGAACATATTTCTGAACTAAAAGAGGCGGGGCTTATGATGATCGATCTGAACTGGAGCCTTTAGTTACAGGATATAGCGTCGGGCAGCAGCTCGTATTTATGCTAAACATTAGCGCTTATAGCTTAAAGTCTTTTTAATTTCACTCCTAACAGCTTCTTCAGTAGGAGGACCCTTCGTCTCTCATCTCTCATAAATAATGAGCTGCTAAATAAAACCAGATTAGTCCATATTTAAATTATTTTAGATGAAAAGAAGAATGGTAGACCTGAAACCGTTTATTATATTCCCCGCGCTGGAATCATTATTCCTCGTTTATCGGGAGGCATATTAAGTGACTGTGCATATCCTTAAATAAAGATAATCTCAGCTGTAGATGAATAAATAAACATATCTGTAATTTAGGTTCTAAAATAATGGAATTATAATAAAACAAACGTCTTCGGTCCGTTTCTCCTTCACCGCAAACAGCCGTTATGTCTAAAACGAAAGTCAGCTCCCTCGTTTGGAGCAGTGTTGGATGTCTGACTGAATGACGAGCAGAATTGGGTTTAATGTGTTTGGGTTCTCTTCCTCTAAAGCTCCTCCAGACTTCCTCTGAGACATCGCTCCACCCGTGTTTCTCAGCCTTAGCTTCCTTCAGCGGTGAACCGCCAGCGCACGTCGTCACGTGGATTTAATTTTTTAGCACGCATGTGTCACAGCCCAGCTAGACCTTAAATATATATTTATTATTCCACCTTTAATACTTATTAACATGTCTCTTTACATCCTTAAAGTTCTTGTGCATTTTTGTAAGCTTTAGTCTGTTTAACGAAGAAAAAAAAAAAAGGTCACTGCTGTCAGCCGACTTGAAGGGTCTCAGTCGACTTAAAGGGTCTCCGACTGACGATTCGAATCGTCGACTTCTAGAGGGCAGCCCTACTTTCAAGATAACAGATTTTTCAAAGTTTCTGTATTGATAAAGTTGTTGGGACATAAACAAATCTGCCATTGGTTCACTGGCCAGTTTGAATAGTAAATAAAATGGCTATATTCATGACATCTTGTTTCTACCACCTGCACTGTTAAGATGTTTCAACGACCCATTAAAAATGAAACCACTCTGAATGACATTTTACATCTCAATTACTGCACTACACAGGAATCCCAGTGTAACAGAAATTAATATAAATAAATATAAAGCCCCGAATAAAGTTTCTCTGGCTGAAACTGCTGGTTTTATTAAAGATTTGTTCGTTTGTTTATATTTTCCCCTTGTTTAATCGCCTTACAAGCATAAAGTGAGCTAAATCAAGTAATCAGCTTATTAGGTGGTAGTCTTATTGTGTGGTCTGGCTAATTGGATGCCGTGTGATATGGCGTCAGAATAAATCACCTCTCCATAAGCCAGCAGACGCTGTCGGTCACTTTCCTGCTTGGTCATTTCAGAAAGTTTACACAGCAAGCTTTGGGAGGGTGGAGTGGTGATGTCCAGGAGGTAGGTGAGAGCTTTAACCAGAGGGCATGCTGGGATACGTGAATCAGTCTGCCACTTTTCACCCCCTGTAGGATAGCAAACAGATCCCTGATCACATTGAGTAAAATCTCCATGTGCTTCAGAATTCATTAATAACGTACCCTCTATGACTTCAGCCCTCTCAAAACTATAACAATCTACTGCATGATTCGCTATGACAGCTGTTTATAGATGATGGATGGATTATTACCTAAACTGGAGTCCGGAAGGTACTCAAGACGTAGGCTCTGATTAATGGGAGGAGCATTGCGGAGGTGCTTTAGAATGCCAGTAACCAGCTCGGGTGAGTTGCCTGGGAAAACACCTACATGATCCCCTGGAGTGTAGTTCAGCGCTTCACTTCCTCCATCTACTTCCAGTTCTACCAGGATAGTAGAACGTCTGAAAGTCACATGGTAAAAACAAACAAACCAAAAGAAAACTCTGATTAAAATCAAGTCAAGTACAAGACATACAGAGGATTGAAACTGCGTTACTCTCCATCCAAAGGTGTAGCAAATAAACAATTAACGATAAACTGTAACAAGAATATGTAGACTGTAATAAACAATAAGCATAAAAAGAGACAGTAATACACTGAAAACCATAAAGTGGCATGTTCACTAGCAGAATTAAGATGTAGGATTAAAGTGAATATGACAGTGCCAGTATAAACAGTATAAACATCAAAACGGCTCTCTTCAGATACAAAGCAAGTAAAATTGTGTTTGATGTTTGAGATCCTACCTTGACCGTGGACTCTGGAGGTTCTTCCTCTTCTTCAGCTTCATCGGAAACACTGTCTTAGAGTGGAGCACTGTGAGAGCTGTGAGGACAGACAAGACATCCTGGAGTTTCAGTATTGCCACACAAGTGAAGTAGCATCTGAAGACTTGGGGCATGGTCTGCAAACTCTTTCATGCCAGGTTTATTGTGCAAACAGGATGCATTCTACTCAAAAAGGATATGCTGTGTGAGAAGACATCTTAACACTATGGATCTGAAAGAATGTTCAGCTGTCAAGAAAAGAAATCGAGAAAAAGAAAGGAAATCTGCCAAGCAAAAAAAGAAGTTGCTGGTGAATGATGGACTGACCACCCCAGAGTCCAGACCTTTCTGATGGCTCCACTATTTTAAACCTTGCATAGTGCATGTATATGATCGGATCTTCAGTTTCCAGCATTAGACCCTCTCCATACTGTCAACATCAACAATGATCTAGATTCCCAAAGACTGTGTTCCTTTATTATGGTTGTGCATTGCAAAGCAATCGATTTTTCTTTTTCTCCCATTTCATCGCCGACTAACTCGTCCCGCAGCTTTCGAGATAACAACTCCGTTCCAACTCCAGATTGTCCGGTATGATCCGCTGATGTGGGCTTGTATACAGCTTTTTGATCGGATGCACAGATTCCGAGTAGGAAGGAATTTTTCCGGATTTTTTTTTCCCATAGAGAATGAATAGGATCGAAAAACATCTAAAAAGGATCTAACCTACTTCTGCTCAACCTAGAGACACCAATTCGGATACAATGGTTTGATTGACCTGCACTCGTTTGCTTCTTCTTTTTTTCGCATCCCTCGTTCCTCCCATAGACTCCCAGTCATTTTTGGACCCACCTAAAGCCTTCACATGCTCACTAAGGGGAGGTCCCCAAGCACTAACCCACAGCCATAATGACCTGCACTCCTCCATCTGTCGTTTATTCATCCCTCGTTCCTTCCATTGAGTCCCAGTCATTTTCGACCCAAACCAAGCAGTAATGCTTTCGTTCGCCTGAGAGCCACCAAACACAAACTCACTAAGGGCAGGCCCCCAGACGCTAATCCACAGTCATACTGACCTGCACTCGTTTACTCATCCCTCGTTCCTTGCTGAGCAAGCTGCGCAACCATCCCGTGTTTCCTTCAGGAAATGCGCTTTCTAGTTTTATTAATGTAGCATCTTCTCAGTTTCCACAGTCTTGTATTACCTTGGATAAGGTCCATGGTGGCGCTTTCAGGCTGAACTCTGTACTTCTGAGGGTCCCAGCTGTCTGTTAGATGATCAGTCCCTGGCAGCTGAACCTCAATGCCAAACTCCTCACACGCAGCCTGCAACAGAAAAATAGCGGCCACTGACTAAAGTAACAAAAGTAACTGCTACTAAAGGTGCTTATGTTTTTTTCATCATCAAAGATAGCTGGTGCCTCAAAGACCTTGAACGCAGTGCAAGCCCAGGCAGAGAACGCCTCTTCCTGACCATTCAGCTCATCTCCCTCTCCTAAGGTGGTCACACGCTTGGCTCCCAACTCGGCAAACTTGTCATCCACAGCATGGGCGAATGCACAAAACTGCGGGTACATTCGAGAGCCGAGGCCAAAAACGCAGTACCTAAGAGATAGAAAGATGAGTCCACTAGGGCCTACTATTCTTTAAATATAGGTTTTCTAAAGATGCACTTTAATGTCTTACCTGACTTTGTTTCTCAGGTTTTTGATGCTGAAAAGGTGCCTTTTAAAACTCTTGAAAAGGGAGGAAAGAACATAAGAAAGATTTGTAGAAGTTCCTATAAAATGACTAACTAAATGCTGGTAACTAAAAATATCCAACTGTATGATATTTATATATTATTATTAGATTTTTTTATGCAGTTTCAACATATATACATTGCTTGAGGTGAAAATGAGTTCATACCTCTCCATTTCCTGGACTGTCTCCATTGCCAAAAGTGCTGGTCACCACCATCAGGAGATGCTCTTTCTCAAGCTCATGGAAGTCATAGTTCTCCATGCAGAGTAGCTTTATTGGAATGCAGGACATTTAAGCTCATTACAGTCCATCTACTTTCTACTTTACGTCACAGTTTTGTGGAAACTGAGTCAGACTCTTACCCTGGGGCTGAAAGCACAGCTGAGCATTGACTTGAGCTTCTTGGCAAAAGTGTGTGATTTTCCTGTTTCAGTAGCATAGAGGATGGTGCAAGGCACTCTCTTCTCCAAGACTTTTTGCATGAGCATTTGAGAGAAGATCACAGCCCTGGAGAAGCAGACTATAAACTTTACAACATGGTATGTTTCAGTGAAATCCTCTTGGAGCAAAAGTACTACAATGTTTCCTCACCTTATCAGACCTTTCAAGCTGATCCTTTTCCATTTCTTCAGTCTTCTGTTTTCATCTTTCCATACATATGTTACCCAGGGGTCGGACTGAAAACAGCAGAGATAACATTAATAACTCACGTCCTCTTTTGCAGGGTTTTGGTTTACTCACAATTAAGTAATTCAACACTGTCTCTATTTAGGTTTGGACCTTCTGACCACAGGCATGAAAACTGGTATCTTTTCTGAGAAGACTCAAAGTTAGATGAATTGAAATAAATGAATTTGGAAGTTTTGGAAGACTGGAAGTTTTGGAAGACTGATACCTGATAGTAGAAGAAGGGGGAGAGGATGTAGCTGATCATCTCCTGGTGGAACACTGGAGTGAGAGAGCCAGACATAGGAGGCACCAGCCAGACCCAGTCAGCAGGACAGCCCCCACGCAGTCGCACTTCAGTCTCCATGTGCTTCATGAAGGACTCGGCCGCAGAGTGGTGGTCAGTGATGGTCACCTTATTTTTCTGAACCACAAGACAAAGATACATTTAGAGCACTACTTATACAAAGAATTCCACCAAGTTCTCCTTCTGCAGTAGAAGCCCAAACACAGAAACTGCTAGAACACCATTACTACTCAAAACGGAAACTGTACTTGGAAACTGTAAATCACTGCAACATTGATGGTAACCAGAGCCTCATCCTTCCACAGAGAAGACAGCCTGTGCGTCTCTAAGCCCATGTGACGGCCGACTCTCTGTAGAACACAAGGCAGCAGAAGCAGAAATGAGATCATGGATGTTTTTGCTTCATCCCCTCACAGAGAAACAGAGAGAAACAAGAGGACCTCCAGAATGTTGTAGCGCTGTGGGTCACAGAAGTCCCTCACTCCGATCTCAGTACCCATGTACCAGCCATTGAAGGGGCATGCTGTAAACTCAAGACCTCCAATCTCCAGAAGCATGCTGGCCACAGCAGGGAGGGCATACCATCTCAGGTTCAGATCTTTGAACCACTCATAACTGAGGAAACAAAGAAAATATCACAGAAGCTCAAAGATCTAGGGAAACATGAAAGGTAATATGCAGGTCTGTTTAATCCCAGTTATAAGGCAGATTGACTGATCAGATTAATCTGAAGTAAATGACACTGCTAATAAATCAAGTGGTAGGATACCACGGTCATGGCTATGATGAAAATGAAGAAGCCTAAAATAGCTTGAAAGACATTAATTAGTAATTATAGGGATGAGAAATCAGAAAAGCCGTATCAAGTCATTTGATGATGCCAGATTCCTTGTGAAATGCTAACAACAGCTAGCATTAACATTAAAATTAAAGGTCCCACAATAATAAAAAATAGCATCCCTAGTCACCATCATACAAAGCCCTGCATGAACTTTATCACCATGAATAAATTATAATCATACATTTCTACCAAATTATTATTGCCTTATTACAAAAGTCTCAGACAATAGTCAGTTGGCTCTTAACCATTTCAGCTTTTAGGTGACATTAAACTCTTCAGACATCTGGTTCCTATTACCGCCACCACTGGACAATTCTGGATCTGGGGTTTTACTAGAACATCAAACCAGCCTGCACGACATGTTGTATTGGGTTGATGGATGCAACTTCTTAACCCTCCCAGGAAAAAGAACAGCATAACCGGTCACCAGCAAAACCAGCATACCAAGATATATTGGTCCGCTGGCTTGATAAGGTCACCACCTTGCTGACTGTTTACCATTACTGGTCCACCCTGGGACCATCCTGATTATTTTTCTCCGTACAAGATTTGACTAGTTTTTATGTCTTCCAATAGGAATGTGTACAGCCCTTACACAAGACAAATATATAAATAAAAAATATTTAGTTACTGATACTTAAAATTGCTTACTAAATTATCATAGGAAAAATAAGGAAAGTACAAAATGATAAAAGCATAAATTAATTGTATTCTGTATGGAAAGTAAGCAATGAAAAACGCCATTCAGTCTAAAACTTACACCTCCAGAAAACCCTGAGCAAAGCGCCAGTGGACCACCAGAGTTGCTGTTAGTGGGCCCACGGTGGTTTGCCACCCTCCTGCTATCGGAGGTTTGTTTTGGATGGTGGTATGTTGTTTAACCAGCATGACAGTGGATGGTGACCAGTTAAACCAGCACCAGACCAGTATAAACCACCATGCCGGCTTGTTTGAACTGTTTTCATATTAAACCTTTACCGTTTGGACAGGACTGATTACCACAGTCGGCCTGCACTCAGTTACAGCTATTTACGTTTCTCAGCACAGCAGACTTGGGTGCACCTTGTGGGCTCCAGCTGACAGCACTTCATTGAGATTCACACAGAGCTCAACGAAAGTTAATTAACAGATTTTCAGGGTGAAGTGTTGAGGTATTCCCGAGAACAGGGAACTCTCACTGCTCATTGGACCTCCGTGGTGTGGGCTGGAAAAAACGATTTGTTATGTCTGGATGAAAGAATGTGGCAAAGAGGCAGGTCTGATTGAGGACTAAAGGCTTTGCCACTCAACTCCGACCTTCAAGAGTGAAGAGTTGGTTGATTTAAAGGTCCTTTTATTGCGGACCCTTCAGTGGCAGGGGAATGACTTGGAATTCTTGTGTTCATGGAGCCAAGAGATTTACTCGAGTTCAAGTAGAAAGCAAACTACCTGAGAGACCTTGAGCGCTCCAGTTAAGAGGCTCAGAGAGCTGTACAAACAGCACTAACTAAACACAACCAGTCCATGATTTTACAGGTCTGCCACTAGATCGGTCTGCATCTCTCAGCAGCCTTGCTAGCATCAAAACAAGGTTGTGTAATTCTGTGTGGTGAACGCTTATAGACTTGTCAATCACTCGACAGCTTTGTAGCATGTTGCTGTGCTGGTTACTTATACACTGCCTTGGTTTTATAATCTATCGATGGAGCATTCTTCAGGAAACAATGCATAATTTTACAAATTTTAATATTTTTGAGTAATTTAGCTGCGATTAAATATCTATTTTAACATATACTATTTATTTAATATAATACCTTATTCACAAGCTGCGTCCTTAAGCAAAAGCCAAGTGGCCATGTGGTCTACAACACAAATGCAGTGATTTCATCTACTACCCTAGTATCTTCTGTGGTTTGATATGTAGTATTTATATGGCAAATCTGCATTTATATGGCTAATAGCGGTTGTACTTAGATCATAATTTGTTTTTTTACAATGCCTTCCACACACTTTTTTATCATAAGTGTGTATTAGAAATATGTTTTGGACCACAACCTCTTTGCAAAATTATCATAAAAATTGTGTCAGGCATCAGCCAGAACATTCTTAAACAAAGCAGCTTTCAGAAACATTCAACTCTTCAGATGTCTGGTTCCCATCAGCACCACTGTGAACAATTCTGACTCTGAAGTAAGTTCCTCTAGAACCTTTCACATCAAACCACCCTTACTGACTTTCATCTTAACCGTTGTATAATGTGGCAAATACATTTAAGCACGTTCCTATGGTAGCAGACCTTTTGACATATTTGACATATTACAGAACTGTTTGTAGTTTGAGCTCTTCATTAAGTTAGTATAGTTTTATAAAGTGCTCATCACTTACTGAGGGTGCTCCATTTCCACCTCCAGAATCAACTCTGGGGGAATCTCAAACAGTTCTGGATCCTCCCCATTAGCCTGCAGGACCAGAGGCAGCACATCAAAGAGGCCATGCTTTGGTGTCCATCCAAGCTGGATGCAAAGCTGTTGGAGCGAAGAGGTGTGATGTTGAACAGGTGAAGCTGTACGTTAAAGCCAATGTCACTTGAACGGTGACTTAATATAGCTACCTCTGTGAATTCCACATTAGCAGGATCTCCTATCACGCTGCCATCTTCCATTTGATAGCCGGCGTATCTGATGAGCTGACTATTCCAGACCCGGAAATCATGCTCTCCATCGGTTCTTTGTGGAAACACAGTGATGGCTGATCTGCAAACGAATTACAATACCAACAATATAATAAGAATCATACGCATCACTTTAGTCTTCTAATTTTCTGTGAATAAAAAAAGCATCAGTGTCAAAAAAACAAATAAGTCCATATCTGTATCAGCAGACCTCAGGTTGCCCCCATTAGTGGCAAATTTAAGATGAGCACACAGGAACTGGAACATGTCCTCCGATGTCTTGCATTTCCGTCCATCAAATACCTGAGGTGGGGAAAGACAGACAACATCTTGATGGTGAGCATGTAACCACATGCAACTACAGACCGAGGGCTCAGTATTATCCAGCAAATGTAGCGTACCTGTAAATTAGCCCACTGGATCCTGCCAATGCACCTCGGAGCATTCCTCCAGGCCTGCTTGGCCCCAAACGCCAGTTCTTCTGTGGTGAGCTGATAGGTTCCTGTAGCATCGATCTCTCGGGCCACCTCATCAACACGGGCCAAATGCTGCTCTATTTTAGCCCTGGGTTACAAAATTACGCATGGCGTATAGTTGTATGCCAACATTTGAGGGTCGTGATTAAACATTATGCTTTTCTTTTGCGATTAAATGTTTTTATTTTTAACATAAAGCTTGAAAATTCTGTATTACCTTTGATTACAAAAGACAAAAACAAGTAGACAAATGGAGCTTCCAGTCACCACCCACCCCAATGTGTATATTCTCTACTAAGAACACACTTCTGTACATTGTAATGCCCAATTATTGTTTATTTGCTAAATTGTGAGTGAAATACAACTTTCCCAGTACATTAAATACAGTATATAAATTAATATTGTGCACTAAAACTGGCAGAAACAGTGTTGCTCCCTGTTAACCTCACTTCTGTCTATGAATTCATATGCAGCCATTCAGTCTCCAAACTTCACACTCTTCATTAGTGTAATGCATAACCACACCTACGTTTTGAAGGATTTGTAGTACTGGTTGATGAAGTCAATGGCCTGAGTGAGAAGCTCGTTGGGGGCCGGTGGGGAAACAGGGGGGCTGCGGGTTAGGCACTTTGGATTCATAATTGAACCCTGGCAAACGTTTGGTCTGCAGGATTTATTCTAGAAGAACAAACAGACAGAAATCAGGCAGAAATTCAACACTGTAGATATTGGTGCAGCACTGCGGGGGTTCACTGCACTGTACTGCACTGAGGCAGTTTAGGACCCGAGTATAAACATTCTCCTATAGTCTTCATTAAAAAAACATTCATTTCAGGATATTTTGGTTGGTTGTTTTGTAAACATGTTAAATTTGACAGTAATTATATATTTGAACATTTTATCATCGAGCATTTAGATCATTGAATCAGTCAAAACTGAACTGCTGCACATTACAGTAATGCAGAATGGGTGATGTGATCTACCTTGACGGCTCGATGATGAAGACTGTCCTGGTGTCTTGAGCCATCCTGGAAGTTTCTCACTTGGAACGTTATCGGACATCGACTGACTGACAGCTGTTCACAAACGCAGAAGATAATATCACACCTGTATTGTTTTACTGTATTATTTATATGGTTAGTTTTAGTTTCAGTCTGCCCATAAACATACGCTGTTTCAGCAGCTCTTTTTTCACTGACCTTGTTCCTCTGAGTGTGCAGGAGCTCCTTGGTATGATTTTGAAAAAGTTTCTTCCCCATGGCTTACTCTATAAGAGATCAGTCAGTCTATGGATCCCTTATCCTAAGTGGGAAAATAGGAAAAAGAAGTGTTATCCTACTCTTCTACTACTACTACTACTGCTACTACTACTACCAATAATAATAATAATAATAATAAAATTAATAATAACAATAATCATAATGAAACTATAGTGGTAGTTTCGTATGGTGCCTCTGGTCAAATTAGAATTTTGAAAACACACCAGCAGCACCTCCTTTTAATGCAGGTACACTATATTTGCTCGTTTGATCTTGAGGGAAAAGAAAAACATAAAATGTGCAATAATTATAATATTTATTTCATGTTTTAGTCCATGTAGTAATGTTTAATAATCACCTCAGCAAATACATAGAAGATGTGCAGTACAATTCGCAAATCCATTTATTTTCACTAAGAAAATCAAGAAAACCGGCATGTTGAAAACAGGGGTGTTCAGATTTTTGCACACAAGTGTATACATTAAAACAACAAACAAAATATTACAGCAATAATAATAATGATAATAATAATAACACCAAGTTACTCTCTTCTATAAGAAACTAATTTACCTTGTATCTGCTCTTCTGTTCCCCAGTTGATGTCAGAGTGCAGCAGTAGCAGCACACAGATCGTTACAGGCTTTTATAGCCTCCAGCTACCTTGATTTTGGGCAAAACAAGACTTTGATTCCCAGGCATTAGGGGTCACATGCTTTGGAGAGGGTGGGACAGTTTTCCTGAGAGTGGTCTGGGAATGCTAGGTAGTTAGTTACCACACAGATTATGAAACAACACCCAGGACAGATATACAAAATACAAAAAAATAAAAAATCAAGCAACAGTTCAGAAGGTTCATTAAAAATCCACAGCGACAGATAGAGACCTCCACCTTCTCACTTATAGGAATTCCTAGACAGACAGAATGGAAGATCCTACAGCCTAACTACAACCAGATGACCTGTTTAGGTAACAACAGTCAACCTCCACCCTTCTAGCACATTTATTACAATATAAATTTTAGAAAAGGTTAATCATAATTCAAAGTTATTTCAGGAGAAAGGTTGGATTGAAGCCTGCACAAAGTCTAAGCTTGTTTAAGGAAGGCAAAAATGAGCAAAGCCTTCTGAAAGTAATGGCAGCTGTACTAAAGGGAACTTGTTCTGAGTTATACATAAACAAAAACATGAATAACAGAGAGATTTCAAGGTAAATTCCACATTTCACAAATCATTGTCAGATGTACTTGATAAGTGTCTGTTTTGGTCAACACAACTTTGTTGAGTAAACATCACGCCCTTACCATTGTCTCTTTCATCTTCTGTTGTTTTGCTCACCATTATCTTGTTTTATTTACTCTGGCCTAGCCCCACTGCTGAGCATGATTCTACAACAGCTGGCTGGTGCAGTCACAACTTTTACTCAAACCCCTGTTAATGAACTGGAATTGAAGTATTTTATAGACTAATATAGTTATATTTTTATAATATTTATTCCATTTCCTAAACTTCAGCTACCTGCATTGTCACATTTAATATGACTTTCAATTCTGAGGTCAGAACTGACGCTGAAGCAAATTATTGACACTTGATAGTTCCAAGTGATGAGATTACATATCTGAAACTACATATCCTGATATACCACATAAACTCTTGATGTAAAAGCGTCATTTTAACACCTTTAATAAATATTTAATCTCCTTTATCTACATATTTTAAGAGCTCTACTTATAACTTTTAATTTGGTGAATATTCGTAAAATAAAGTCTTGTTATATTAACATCCGATCCATTGCGAGTTAAGTAAGCTGTTTTACCCTCCTGTAAAGTGAAGCATTAATGTAAAAATAAGAAGACCCTCCAGATTTGCTGCTATTTTACAGCCATCAACATTTCATATACTCTGTACGAGACCATCAACAGCCTGGAGAACTCCACCCAGGGGCTGGTTTTATTGTGGTTGAGGATTTTAATAAGGCAAACCTGAAAATGGTTCTGCCCAAATACTACCAGCACATTCAATTGTAGGTAAATTGTGGTAAATAAAGTGGATATATTTGAATTGTAGACACTGCGACCCTGGTTCCCATCAACACCACTGCAAAGAAATGTGAGTCTAACGTCTCTCTAAAACAAAAATTTCATTTTGTTAAACATTTATTAACATTTAAAGAACCTCTCTACTTATACAGTCCAAATACTTATCGGACACCGTGACTAAAGTTCCACCTGCAGAACGTGTGCTTCAGACAGCATACCTGAACAACCTGTGAAAACTATTAAAGCAAACGCATCAGCAGGTCTCTTAAAGCACGACCACAAATAACAGGGAGGAAGACGAGAGCCTGTCTGCTTTTACAGGAATTCATAGACGAACCTCTTGAATTTAATTTACTGTAAAATGCATGTCAGTAACAAATAAACCAATAAACTATACACATCTTTTACAAACATGGGCATCACCACATGTGATAATCTGCATATCAGAACTTTCTCTCTGAATTCCATGTAGCGATTTTCTATCAGAAATCTGAGAAGTATGCTCCATATCGTATCTCTGTTACTTACAACATTTGCTCACGGTCATCACAGTATTAACTTACACAGCGTTTTTTACCATTCAAGATTTCTGCTTAACTAAACCCTTGGGCTGGACGAAGTCATTCTGAGTGATTCGATATGAACGTCCACTGTGGTGGTGAACCAGTGATAGGATAGGAACCAGACATCCCCTTCTCAAGGCTGCCTCCTAGAAAACTATTAAACAAAATACCAATGGTTACCACTATACATCGTACACAGCGTAGAAACACAGTAGACGTGTGTGTAGGCTGTATTAGTGCTGCAGACGGTTTTTAAAATGTAAAAAAGTGAAAAAAATAAACCATCAGATTGAGACTTGTATCTCCAAATTTACAAGAGAGGGAAAACCTTCTTTACCATTATTGGGAGTTAATGGAACAGGATTTTTCACAAGCAGGTTTGGAGTGTTTCTATTGGTCCATTTATTATGAATTTTTAACAGAATTAAACAGTCAGCTCGTTGACAGTTTAGAAAAATGGAGATCCATTTCTTCTAGAAATTAACACCAAAAACAGTCAATGTGAACTATAATGACTGGATAGTGAAACTCTAAATAAAACACTTAACATTTAGAACAAATCTTTCAGAACGTTATACTAAGAGATCAAAGGATAAAGTATATTTATGATGTTTAGGGAGAAAAAAAAAGCATGTTAAATTCATTAACAGCCCAACACCAGATTGGCCCACAAGCTTTGCGGTAGATGTTGTGGGTTTGACTGACACCTTAATTTTAAGAGTTGATTATTTTTAGAGTTTTCCCCCTACGGAGCAACATTCAAGTTTTATTGTGGGCCCTTACATTGTTTAATCACAATCAAATGATTAAACCACAATAATAATGCAAAAACAAACAAACACTTCTCTCAAACATGTAACTTTTTTCCAAGCATAACTTCCACCAATTATTATTATTATCATCACAGTATATTGTTATGCTGAGGTAAAAATCCCTTATAGACCATGTAATATGTGGACCTAGAGGTCCATTAAAATTAGATTTTTTTTTGTGATGAAAGCATATAAGGCTGTCTCAGCAGCCCCTCTCTCCTCATGATAAATGCTTTGTTACCTTAAACTTACTTTCTATTTCACTAATAAGATGAAGTGCAGTCATGTAAAGTGTCACAACGGTTTCGTACTGTACTTTTTTCAGTTACTCAACATTTACACATTAAGGCCTGACCAGGTCTGCTGATTGCCATACATAACAAGATAACTCATATACATTTAATACAGTCCGTATTAAGAGGTGCCAAGACTGCGAATTGTGAAAGAGTGGTTCAGGGAGCATGGGGAATCATTTTCACACTAGAACAGGCCATCAGAGTCATGACCTTAAACCCCACTGCACGTTTTAGAATGACATTAAATAAGGTCATTGCAACAATTCCACAGCACACGCACATTGTGATCAAAGCCAAAGTCGGTCCAACAAAATACTAGAGGGTAAATTTTTTCCCCAGGCAGTCTATTCTATATATATCCACGGCCTTTACCAGTTGTGTAAGCTGTTCAACACACTCTGACTGCAGCTCATGTTACTGAAAAAAACACAGTGCAAAAACACTGATCGAGAAGAGAACGAACACCGACATCAGACACTTTGTTGTCCTACTATTTTTAATCACGATGGTTTGAAAGTACAATAAGTGCAATAAGCTTTCATCAGTGCTGGATAACGTATGGACTCACAAAGTCCTTGAAAGACATACAACAAAGTCTAAATAAATTGTGCGTATAATTTTTGAAAGTTCAGTTGGTCAGTACACACGATGTACTTATTATGACTTTGGCCAGCATTAACACCATACAAGACCAACAGCAGCTTTTAAAAACCTTCTGTGATCTTCAGTGCTGTCCGCTGTCCAGCTCTGACCGTATCCAGCTATGGAGCCACCTTTGGTCAGCCAGTCTGCTCTTTTTCTTCCTGACCTGGACGTCACTTCTTTTTTGTATACTTCAAAATGAAATGAGCAAAGATGGATTAGTAAGTGTCTTACTAGTCTGCCTAGTATCCCCAAACTGATAACTTTACAGGAGAAAGCAAAAACCTACTTTACTTTTAATGTAAGTCAATGGAACCAGACTTTTCCCAAGCAATTCTGGGTCATTTCTTTTTGTCCATTTATCAAGAATTTTACACACAATGTAAAGGACAACAGGCATTACTAGGTTATGTGATAAACTGATAAACAACAAAATGGAGGTCAAAGGTGTAGCTCCAACAGCAGCCATACGCATGAATCATAAAAATGCCTACCTTATCTAATATCCAGTCAGCATCAGAAATAGCCCTTTGGATGATCATTCGAATTCTTTCTGGGTCGTCCTCGTCTGCATGGCTATTAAAACTCTGCACAGAATAACACCGTCCGTTATCAGATGGCAAATGTGCCTGGCTATAAACTGCACCTCTAATCTCACTGAGGGTTGTTAGAATAATGAGGCCATAGCCAGAAATTTCACAATGGTGTGGTTAGACAAGGGCCAATACATTTATTGGGGTGGCAAAAAAAAAACATGGCAACAACGTCCCTTTTTTCATAGATTAAAAAGCATTGAATTAACTCTTTACAATTAGTGCTGAAAGTGAACTGAGAGGGAAAAACGAAATAATGCAAACCTTAGGTTCGAGAAATTAAATGCATTCAGGTCAAACAAGTTATATCAGAAGGTTTTCATTCTGAACATAGCAGTAAGATAGTGTTGGTTTAAGTGGTGAATGCCCTCAGGCTCAGCGCTGATGTACAAAGCCTTCTATTCCGGTCTAATTAGATTTCGTTGCAGCTTTTGATACTGTTGACCACAAGATTGTAATAATACTGTCTTGAATGCTGGATCGGCCTCTCTGCCACTGTTCTAGAATGGTTCAAATCATATTTAATGAAAAGACATTTCATTGAAAATCATTCATCAAAAAAAAATAAAAAAATAAAAAAAATAATATATATATATATATATATATATATATTTTTTTTTTTTTTTGATGAATGATTTTATATATTAAATGTGTAGTACCACAAGGGTCAGTTTTAGGGTCTTTGCTATTCTCTTTGTACATTCTACCTCTGCAAAACATAGCTTTTATTACCATAGCACCAAATTATCATATTATAATTTTATTAACATGGCATATATTTTCAAAGCTTTTGCGTTTTTTTGCATTTCCATTCCGTTTGACGATCTAGACTCAGCAGACAAGACTTACAAGTTGTGTGTGAGACATTCCTACTGGGCTTCCTAAGTAAACAACTCATCCTCTAAACATATAGCAACACAGATTAAAAAAAAAAACTACAAAAAGAGAGGTAAAAAAAAGAAAGGAGCTCATTACTGCCATTTTAACTGTACTCTCTGTACCCTTTACGATAAGATTAAAATTCGGCTACTACTTTTAACCTCACAGGATGTCTCTCTGTGCATAACCCAGCCCATGATTTTAGATATACAGATACATTCTGCAAACACCACCTAGAGACCCCCATCTGTCAGTATACTTCTAAACTGTGGAACGTGATTCCACCTATTATCAGACAGTAGAGCTCATTTTATAAACATATCTGCATCACTTAGTTAAAATTCAGTTTCCCCGCATACTTCATCTTACCCCTTTCATCATGCTCTTCAAAGGTCAGCACATTCTTACAACCACCACAGAGTAGGTGCGGGCTGGTGTGGTGCTGGTGTGAGTGGATCAGACACAGCAGTGCTGCAGTTTGGGTTGGCCATCCTCTTGTCCTTCATCAGTGCTCACTGTGTTTAAACACTTACACCAACACGACACACACTAACACACCACCACCACGTCAGTGCCACTGCAGTTCTGACAAGCATCCACCACCCACATGACACCTGCTCTGTGGGGGTCCTGATTATTGAAGGGGGACACAGGGTGAAAGGGCAAAAATAAAGTACACAGAGAAAAAGATGGACTAGAAACTGTAATAGTAGGAGGAAAGTGGAGCTGATAAAATGGACAGTGACTGTAGATACAAGAAGGTGAGGTTAATGTTATGTCTGATCGGTGTATAATAATAGTTACTGAAGAGAGGGGGGAGTGTTGGGGAAGTGCTCTTTATGCAGCATGTTTAAATGAGCAGGCCTGACTGCCTTTCCTGTTTTAAAGAGTGACCGGAGGTCATATTTGGGGGTTTCTGCTAAAGCCCGGCTTTACCTGCCTCACTGCGTGTCTGTAGTGCTGCTGCATGGCTGCTGAGGGCAGCAGGTTACAGCAGCGGAGCAGGTAGCGGTACAGCTGCAGTGGAGTCCGGATCAGCTCCGCTCCAGGCAGGGGAGACATCCTCTGATCCTCAGCGCCCTCCTACCCACCCAGAGCCCACAGAGCGCGAACTAAACCGGGGAGACTTTACTGACCTTCCCCAACACTCTATTTCTGTTTTAAAACACTCAATGACAACAAGGACGGTCACCCTGCCAGTCAGTTCAGCGGCTTTAATACAACCACCCTGCTAGAATACATGCACCTATGAGATCTACTGAGATCTGTGCTCACAGGACGCGAACTATAACCTGTTTACAGTGTGAACCGGTAGAGAACTTCAGAACACTTCCTGTGTTCAACTGTCCCATTCATATTTTCAAAATAAAAGCGTTTTTAGGCTCCCAGAATTGAAAGTGTAAACGGGTGTAAAAACAAATAATTGATCGCTTAACGGGGATTACATCTATTTTTTAAAACATTTTTTAAAATATTAAAAATCTACATTATTACATGAATCAAAGGGCTCATTCATATTCCAAAATAAAAGCCTCTTAAAGCTCCAATAATTGAAAGAGTGAACGGACACAAACAGTTTATCACTTAAATAGGAGTACCACTGATTTAGTTTTAAAATATTAAAATCCACATCATTACATATATTTCATCTTAAAGCATGCATATGGCATTAGGGCTGCCTCTAATACCATCTTTTGGTATTTGGCAGTAACTTTGTATTTTTGAAGCTTCGCCCTGGGGGATGGCAGCTTACTCATTATTTGTCTGGCACCCGTGCTGAAACACATCTACAGCTTCATCCACTGTGCAGTCTGATCTCCAGGGTTGCTGTTTACCTCGTAGAGCGTTCCCACACTGGCTTTGTTCTGTCTACCAGGCCCACTAGCCTCTCTTAGTAAAGAGCTAGACTTCATTTTGAAGCCTTCCTGGAAAGAGCAGTAGCGCTTCTTTATGGAGATTTGTTGTTCATTTTTCTCTTTGTATTAGAAAGACTTTATGACTTGTGGTAGCTCTCTTTAAGACTGGCCAAAGCCAAACCACCAGTTATGCTAATTGACTCATTTGGTTTGCAAATTGCCAGTGAAAGGGGGGAGGTCACCAATAATCTTCAGCATCACCCTGATGATGACATAAACTGAACACTTAAGAATGAACATGAAAGTGTTATGAAGACCATCTCATCATAAACAAATATGAATCTAGCACTTATTGTCATGTATGGAATTGTACTGTCACAGTATTATATCTTAATTCTGAATGTTGTATCTTTTGTTCTAGGTATCAGCTATGGGTTTTGTTTCTGCCAGTGTCTTAGCTGAGGGCTACTTTGGACTAGGAAACATTCTCTGAGTGGACAACAAGGCACCTTGCTCTGAATAAATATAAACTTTTAGGGTTAGGGTTTTCCTTCTCGGCTGGGCCAAGTCAGACGTCCCCCAGGGCCACCATTGGCCTGCAGGCCAAAATGTATGTGGCCCTTTTTTCGGGTATGCTGTTGTTCCTAAGCGGGTATGAAGTGGGATGGAACATTTTCTATGGAACGTTTACTCCTCCATTAGATCTGCTCTCTTTAGGATGTTGGAAGAATATTTTAAGCTCATTCAACCTAGGATTTTTGTGAATGTGCTTTACTACAGTAGGAGATGATGTAGGCTAACAATCCAAAAACCAGAAACCAAAACAAACTCCATAACCATTAACGAACCACTAGAGTAGCAACATTGAGAACTGAAAAGCATGAGCAGTTCAAGATCTCACAATTAACCAACCTTAGCTGTGGTCTTATATACCCAAACATGGCTGCTAATGAGTTTCAGGTGAGAAACTGATCAGGTACTCAGATGAGAGTGACCTCTGTAAGCTAAAAGTGGAACCAGCAGCAGCTTATGTGTCCATGTTTAAAACAAGCCAAATATATTAGTGTTCAAACGGAATGACTGTTATTATGAAAGTAAAGCCAGTTCATCACGCATATCATCACCATCCAAATAATTTTCTTACTTTGAATGTAAGTTAATACAAAGCAGCCCATCCCACACTGTATTTAACTGTAAACAACAGCTGCCCTGTATTTGAAAGCTGGTAAATCCTGAGGTGGCTTATGCATCAATAAATAAACATAACTCCATCAGACTATTATATCAGTAGGCTCTCTATTTAACATTTTCTGTTCTCAAAAAGACTAGGAGTACTGCATAAAAGAAATACTTTCTATTGTTAAGTGTTTCGTATTTCTATCTACATACTATACATTATTATTGAATGAAATAACATCAGCTATTGGTATAAACTGTGTTTTTATATAATATAATTTCAATTAAATGTAAAATAGGTCATATAACGTTATTATATTGATAAATATTAGCTATATAGACTAGATTTAAGGTGTTATATTTACAGTTAACCTCTCAGAAAGTTTGTGTAGAAAGGTGAAATGATCAGGTTTTATTGTCTATAGCCCTTTTTAAAAAAAATAAAATTTTAGTTAATAAACTCTATTGAACACATCAATCTGACTTTTTTTAGATGGCAGTTGTAATATTGTAATTTTGCTCCTATCAAATATTCATTTAAACTCCAAATTCCTTCATATTTTCATTTGCCGTTTCTCGTATTCACAGTGTAAGGTATGCATACATGGGTTACTTGAAGCAGGCAGTTTATACTACAAAGCCTTCAAACATCACACAGTTAAATAAATCCTGTTCAATTTTCTAAAAGTGGTTGCTTCATCTCTCGAATGGTAGGGACCAAAGTAAGTCAGATTAATATCATACTCAGTGTTTTACAAATGGCACTGCACTAGATCTAATTAAACAGACCTAGTTGTGCTCACTTTCTAATAGTAACATGTGGCTAGTCAGCCAGTTCTTTAAAGGAGCAATATGTAAAATGACGTAACAGTCAAATCACACACAGCCCCTCTTCACTCCTCCCTTCACTTAGTAATTATGTGTGTTAATAACTTGCTAATTCTCCATCAGTGGAGACAGAACTAACAGAACTAAATTTACTCTGCTGGTTTCGTCTCATTTTCTTTGTTTTCAGACATTTTTTGATATTTTGGCAACACAGTACATGGACATCTTTGACATACAGACAAAACTGTATTTTCTTTACATTCTAAAACACTTACATATTGATCAAGTAATTTCACATATCGCTGCTTATGTACGAGAAAACTTTCTGATATGCTCAGAAAAGCTTATTTAAAAAAAAAAAAAAAAAACTATTCTTGTATCACAATTCATACCAATCCTTTAACCTCCAAAACCGTAGTGTTCCCAACACTGATCTCGGACTGCATATCTTTTGTTTCCCAGCAAAAACACACCACTTACATGGAGGATGGGCTTGTGAATTAATATACTGATTAGTTGGATCCGGTGTGTGGGGAGCAGGGAAATGAGATATATTCAGTGCAGCGGGTCCTGCTGTCCTACAGGGGACTTAAATATGGTGTTTTTCTGCACATGTTTGTGCATAATGTCTATCTATATACTTTAACAAGAACAAATAACATATGAAATGTCTCATAACTTTCTGCACAGGGTTTGTTTCCACCCAGTATGTTATTTTGGGCAAATAGGTTATGCATTAAAATGTGCAGGTGGGTGTTCTCTGTGCAGGATGTGTTCACTGAAACTCATTAACACTTGGAAATTGACAAAAACGTCATGTGACCAGAGCCGCTTAAACTTTTGAATATGACTGGCTCCAGTTCTGACTATATATATTTTTTTAGATTAGATTAGATTCAACTTTACTGTCATTGTGCAGAGTACAGGTACAGAGCCAATGAAATGCAGTTAGCATCTAACCAGAAGTGCAAGTGCAGTATTATTTACATAAAGAGCCGTAATAATAAATATATACATGTATAAGCATATCTATATACATATATATGAATGTATAGAGCAGCATTTACAAATGAATGTTTCAACTGTAAGAGTATGTACCTTTAGAGGAGTTCCAGGCCTGGACCCTTTCCTTAACCTGTCAGCATTAACATTACTGCATGTCACTGGCCGTCCCACAGGTTCATGACCCCATTAGGCTAATCAGTATATGTGATTTCCTTTTACACCAATAAAATTCAAATGTGCTTAAGTTCACATAGAACACCACACAAACACTTACACTGTGGCTGTACTGTTTTTATATGCCCACAGTCATCTTAATAAATCTGTAGCAGTTTTCAGCTCCCAGTTTAGAGACGGTGTTGGTGCTACTTAGCATAATGGATGGAAGTGTACAAAGAAGTGCTGACTTTGCTCAAAAAGCAGGAAACCCTCCACTTAATTAATACCCCCATTAGATAAACTGTCTCAAGACATAATCCCGGTTGACTCCCAGTGTCAGATTAAGACAAAGGCAGCCACTAACTATATGAACAAAAGCAGAGGGAAAAAAAAAACAAACCAAAACGTTTTCATTTCCATAAATGTCAACATTTATTTAATGAGCTTCACCACTTTACTTCAAATCTACACTTTGAAAAGAGACCGGCCGCTTTTTTTGCAAACACATAATACATCTAGAACCCTCCTGGTTCCTCAGGCTCACCATCTCAGGCCATCGAAAGCTATCTCTCCTTATCGTAATCATATATATGTGGTAAAATGTATGCAAATACCATTACCTCTGAGTATAAACTTCAAATGTCTTATAAAAACCTTTGACATCATGAGTAGTACCTTTTCAGATTGGCCCAACAGAAGTTACAGGTTGGTCTCCATTTCGCCAACCTGCTTTAATTCTGCCTGGTTACCTTCAACAGGCTGTAATCGCTCATACGTTTTAGCGTCGGCATGTGTTTGGACTTCGGATTCGGATGCAACAACTTTCAGTGAAGGACGCCAACCATGTTGATCAACGTGGGGGTCTTCTGGCATGACAAAAATGATTGGTGTGATCTAACAGTCGGAAAAAACACTGAGTTGGGAATACATGGGAATATGGAATTTTGTACAAGGATATGATGGGCCCACCTCCAACCAATCGCAATTTTAATGATTATTATTAGTTTTTTTTTGTCATTTTTTTGCACAGGGTTTTATAGGAATATAAAAGTTGGAAGGGACATTCAAGTTTTAAATCTCCACATTAAATTAAAAACGTGTGGAGGTAAACAACCAGGTCATTGAGCTCCAGAGGTAGAGACCAACAATGTGAATTCTTTATATACATATACACAACGAGTTCAGTGTTTCTTTAAAGTAAATGAAATAATAATAATAATAATAATAATAATAATAATAATAATAATAATAATAAAGGGTTCTACTTCATTAGACTACTCATATCCACAGCTCTTTTTTCTGCAGTACACACAAGACACAATTAACATAATTGGCTATGTGTTGTTTGTTTCCATAATCATACTGTTTGGATTACGTCTTTATCTACACTTTTTTTAGTGCAGGGAAAAAACAAAAACTTGAAAAACAAAACAAAACAAAACAAAAAAAGAAAAAAAAATATATTTACAATTATATGCAAAAAAACAAAAAAAATCAAAAATAAAATCAAATTTCACAGCCCTAAAAAAAGTGCAGGCTAATTCAACCTCTGTACAGCAGTATTGTCTTGTGATTTTATTATTAAATTTTTTAATCATTTATTTTGTTTGCGTTTTTTTGCCTTTTTTGTACGGCACATCTTCTGCTTCACTGTAGTTTTATTTTTCCATTGAAGTCTATCAACTACTCACTTATTTACATACCATATTCAGTGGATCATGAGAAAGCATGCCATAGCACATTAAGGAAGAAATAAAAATAGTCATCTAAAAATATATTAAATATTTCATTTTAAGAGGTTTTTTTTTTTCCTTTTTTTCGGAGAGATCGCGGTACAGACAGTGTGAGATATATGTATATGAATCTACTCATTTGCATGAAAGACTATCAGCTTTCATAGACTATTCATCCATCCTTGTGTTCTAAGGAAAGAGAAACAAAAAACAAAACTGAATAAAGCTAAAAATAAAAACTAAAGCACAACATGGGCCAGAGGGTAGAGAACGTGGAACTGACGTTCCGTGGCAATCGCCATGGCCGGTCCAAAAACATGCTTTGGATTCATACATGCACATTCACTCACACAATGGTGCACTTGTCTGTTTTAGGGACAAGTTTTGGGAATATATCTTCGTTTTCAAGGAATGGCTGTTTTTTGCATCATCTCCTTTTGCCTTCTGTCTTCGGTTCAGTCTTTTCTCTTTAGGTTTGGCTCATTCTTATACTGTATGGGTTCATAAATAAGCAAACATCCATATTCCTTCTATGTTAGCTTCTTTATTATTTATTTACTTGCTTACTGGTTAAGCCACGACCGGCATTGGAGTGCTCAGTCATGTTTGTGTTAGGATGGCAGCTGAGTATTACGCGAGATGTCTCCTCATGCTTTTTGACCCCACTGTTCTAATGGATTCCAGTGTGGGCCTGTAGGGCACTCCATAGATCTCTTTGGATCTTAACTGTGGTTCCCACGTCCTACAGGCTGCGCCACACCCTTGGCCCCGACGCTTAACCGGGGGAGGGGATGGGGTATATAGGCCTGTGGTGGCCCCGCCTTCTGTCCCCATTTATTCTCATGACTTGGGTCCTGACCGTGCTTCTGCATTACCTTTCGGTACAAGCTGGCCGAAATACTGACAGGACCACCAGCCCCAGCATGTCCACCACGGTCAGCAGTCTTACATGTGGCCTTGCCATCAGTATCTCTGCACTGTCACACAAGTCTGCAAATACTGATTTATGATGCATTGAAAAAAAAGCAAAGAATGAGAGGAAAAGAGGATGAAAGACCTAATCCAACATAAACAAAGGCTATAAAACTATAAAACTAAAGCTTTAAATTTGACACTACGGCTGAAAATGAAATAAATTAACAAAAATCGAGCTGGACAAAACGCGGGACAGTTCTGAGGGAAAGGGCAGGCATGGGAAAGCGAGAGACAAAGAGAGAGAGAGAGAAAGAGATGGAGGTGGAGAGTGCTGTGGTGCCTCCATGCGATCTGGAGAAGTTGCAGGCGTTCCCTCTTTCAGTGAATAAATAAAGCATGAGCGGACAAAAAAAAAAAGAAAGAAAGAGCCTTCCTTCAGGGACGCCGCCCCGACCATTTCACCACACACGGAGTCCACGGAGGCCGTCTTCGTCCGGCTGCACTCGCGCGTATACAGGTACATATACGTGTGCATGTGCATTTATCTCACACACCTCTGTACACCTACACACTAGTGGGAATACTTCTACTGTACGTTAACGCCCCCAACCCCCACCCCCTCCCTCCCTGTGTCCCTCCTCGGCCCGAACAGCAGTGGTTGGTTCTTTAGAACTTCATTTTTAGTTAGTATTACAGTACACTCATCAGCAACTTTTGCTAGTGCTAGACTCCAGTGAAATGCTACGCAGGTTTGTGGGGATGCCTGGGCGTCAGTAGTCCGGGGGTGCGCGGGGTGTTTGCGCGGAGGGGACCGCCGAAAGGGTAACCACCGCCCACTTCGTCTTTGTCATCGTCTTCTTCCTCGTCATCATCAGCTACTCCCACACCAGAGGAGACGGAGGCATCTCAGAGGGTTGCGCTACTGTCGAGCTGAGGAGAAAGACATTCCCAGTTAGGACACATATGCGTGTAGCTGTGTCTCCACCTAGTGTCTGAAACAAATGATGGACCTCTGCATAACTCTTTCTGACCCTGCTTTGTATGAACGCTCCCATTTCCATGCTTGTAGACGCAGCATAACTTCTACCAAGTCAGTTCCTATGAAATACTGTATGGTACTGTGATCACCCTATACATATTTAATTTGGGACAAATAAGCATTTGGGCTGTCAAACGAACAGATATGCAAAATTGGAATCATTTATAGATAAGAAAAACAAAATTAATAACTCAAATTAATCCCTGCAACCCTTATGGAAAATGGATTCGACTTGTTTGGCCTTCGGAAATCTACGTACAAACATATGCAAGCGTTTAAACCTCCCATCACTGCCTGCAAATTTAGTTCAAAATTCATATTTGCTCTAGTTTGGCTATTGCAAAAAAACAGAAAACATGAAACTTTTTCCAAGGTCACATGTTCAGTTTCATTTTCCCCCAGTATGTAAAATGTAGCTAACATATCGTCGCTGTCCAAAGAAAAACAGGTATCTCCAAAATGGCAACTTTACAGGAGAGCCCAAAAACCTCATTCAATTTGAATGAAAGTCAATGGAACCAGACGTCTTTCAAAGTCATTTTGGGCCATTACTGTTGGTCCATACCTCATGAAATTTCTACACAGTGTAAACATCATATCATGTGATCAAATGAGGCATTAAAGTAGAAATCAACAAAAATGGAGATACATGTTTTTTATTGGACAGCGACGATATATTCTTGCTAATTAATACATTTATATATATACCCTTCACTAATTTATTTTTTGAAATCTACAAAAAGACTGCATAGGATCTCCTACATACAACATGAAGGGGCAGATCTAAGCCATTTCTTTCCTGACCTCTTTGACCCTTGTTCAATCTCCTGTTTATTTACCTCCATTCAACTGTATTTTAAAGTCAAACTGAAATCAGAAGTGACCTTGTTCACCTAGTTAGTTCATGTGCCTGGTTACGCAAAATTCTGATGTTCTGTTTGATGGCATCACTGTGCACCAGGGGGCGGGGAAAAGCGTTATTAGTAACCTATGTTATACCTCCTTGTCCCCCCACCCCCATCACCAAAAATGCTCAGATAGCTTCCTCCCTGACACCACGTTTTATTTGGGAAACCCTAAATTCACTTATTCATTATAACTTGGTAACAACATGCTTGTGATTTTTCTCTGTAGTTATTAATACATTTACTGATTAATAATGAGCCTTGCTCTCTTTCGAGATTGACAGGCTTAACAAATCCGCCTCTTGTTTCCGGTAAGAGTATCATTTGGATCGGTGAAAATAAATAACAGCAGGTTCTTTTTTGAGTGGGCGGGCCTAGTCCCGCTGGACCCAATCACGTCACTGTAAGTGACATTTAGAAGAGGCACATCAGCAAGGACTACTAAAGTAAGAGAGTGGACATGGTGCCCCCCTCTGGAGAGGAAAAGAGCTGCACCCTGCTTACCTGATAAAGCTTTTGAAGGCAGCAGACTGAGGATTAATACAGAGAGGTACCCGATTCCCCTTCTGCTGCTCCAGGATGAACTGATGAATGATTTCTGTGTGGAGGAAGACAAATAAGAATGGAATCACTTGCACACCTTCTATTTACATGCATGTACTTTAAATTTTTTTAAAATGTATTAAAATTTATTAAAATATATATTTTTTTCAGTCCGGCTGAAAATATATAATTGAGTCAATTGAATAAATAAAGCTCCAGGCCTGTATTGGTGGTCTACCCGGTATCAAATATCTACCAAGCATAATTACCAATGTCTCTTGTCCCTAAGCTGAATAATCGAGAATGACCCCATGAGTGTTGGGCTGAAAAGCTATTAGACTTGCCGAGCTGAAAGCACAAGGTGCTTTTTTTTTCAATCCTGTGAACCTTTCAAAATGTTCTGCTGCTTTTTCACCCCATTTAAAGCCAAGTGTGCACAGAATGGCAAAATATCAATTTAAAGACCTTGGGGGCCATTAGATCTATACTTCCTGCAGCCTTTCATGAAGGAAAAGTACTGACAAACTTCCTTATGACTGTGAGCCTGATGAGTTCCCCCACCGTTCCAAACATGGCCTTAATGTGCTTTCAGTCTCCAGGAGGTTAGCGTCCACCCTGGCTAATCCTCCAGTGGAAACAAGGTGAACACGAGGCGGGAGGAAGATGAGGGAGGAGGAAGGGCAGGGCTATTTTCAGCTGGCTGTGTGGTAAGCCTGCCTTTAGCTGACAGGCTATCTCTAATAGCTTCTGAGAGTGGAAAGCCAGCACTTATAGAAGGGCCCCAAAGAGAGGATAGCGTAAACAAGAGGGATAGAGCGCAGGAGCCGCTGGTTAATGCTTGATGGATGTTCACATGCTCAGATCTGCTAGAACCTAATTAGAAAGAAAGACACACGAAAGAGGGAGCACTATCACCCCCGGTGGTCAGACAACATACCTTTGACTTGCCGGACCGATGTTAGATTCTTCTCGAAGCCGTCATCAAACTTGGGGTTGGTGATGGGTTCAAAATCGCTGGTGTACACCCGGCCGGAAGAGGTGGTGTAGCAACACTTGCACATGCAGGTGTGGTATCGCAGACGCCCCTCATCCAGGTAAGGGTGTGCAAGAGCATCCTTCGCTGAGATCCTCTTTGACTGCAGATGGGGACATTTTCCAAAATGAATATTATGCAAATACTGTTTATCAGTGTGCTCTAATACATACCACCTTGTGCAAAAGTTTGTGCATCATTTACAGATATACTATGATGGACTGGTACCTGACGCTAAAACCAGATTAGAGCACTTACCGGGTCAAAGACCAGCATTCGACAGAGCAGGTGAACCGCCTCATGGGTGGCCTGACTGGACAAGGTGTAGAGGACAGGAAGTGAAGGCTAGAAAGACAGGAAGAGTGATTAAAATGATATTCATCACAGTAGGCTGGAACAAAAAAAGTCAACATGAATCCTGGCAGGGACGGCACAAGACTCCTGATGGCACCTCCACTTTCCAGGTTTAACCCAGAGAACACACAGTATCAGATGTGATAACACGACACTGCTAACTTGGAGCTCCTAGAATCATAAGTCAAAGAGGAATTCTACACACGCAATAGCAATCACGTGTTCTCATAGAAACAGAAACGCAGAAATTTTTTTATTTAGATTTTAAGACTTGAACTCTCGTCTGTACAGCCTTCACCTGTCATTTCTTTCATGTTGTTGCCATTCACAAAATAAATGGTAGAAATTTAGGCATTCTGCATTTAGGCATTTTAAATATAGATGTTATTGGTATGTAATTATTTTTTTAATGAGTAATCACAAATAACAAAAACGTATAACAAAATGAAACAGTAGGGGTTAACTAAAGCCTATGAACAAAGACTTACAATAAAGTCATTAATTCCAAATGACATAGCAAAAATAAAATATTTCTCACTCGTAGCTCCTTGAGACAAAAATACTGTCTACAGCATGAATTCCTCTTCTTAATCAGAGGACATGTTTTATTATGACTTTAATCGTCATATGTACAGACTTTATTAGAGTTTTTGTTTAAGTTTTTGTCATTTTCCTGTCAGAAGAGCAGACCTGAACATGTATTTACATTGTATTAATTAAACTTTAGACCATAAAAAATAAATGCTTTTCACTCATAGATACCACATTTGTATTCCAATGTATAAGCAGTAAAACAGATATTTTATTAATTTCTTAATGTTAATTTGTATTTAATAATTTTATTAATTTGTAATTTGTTAATGTTAATGTGTTAATGTTTTTATTCATGTTTTTCCGCTGACTTGCCAAGCCATATGTAAGGAAGTCAGAAATGCAGACTTGTCCCGGCTGATACAGAGAATGAATGTAATGTAAACTCTGTCGTATAGCACTCTATGAGAGCTCACATGCAATCCCATTTAAATAGTATAGCAAGCCTAAAGTTACAGATGTGTAAGATTTAACTAAAGCTGATGAACATCTGTTTCTATGTGAATCACTAACGCTGTGAAAACTGCCTTTCAGAAACAAGTCATTAATATTTGCTACATACTGTTTTGTAAATAAAGGCCCTTATGAGTGCTATCAATCCCAGGTCTTCTATAATCTTCAGTATGAGCTGAAACGAGGTGCAACGCTTCGAAACATTCCAGACAGTGGCCATTCTAAAGGATGTTTTCCAGCCAGCAGCTGACAATGAAAGCGGCCTCGGCACCTGACCATCCGTGCAGCATATGTTTCGCTCTTCCAGCTCCCAGCTGATGTGTGCGCCGATAGCTGTGTGCGCAGCAGTGGAGGATGTGGGACAGCAGAAACAATGAGGAGGGTTATTTTTAACCCTGTCTAATTATCTCCACCGCCCACCGCACCCCACCCCCCCTCCCCCCAGCCAGCTCGCCAGCAACGCTGATTGAAAAAGCCCAACGGTAA
Organism: Prochilodus magdalenae; assembly: GCA_024036415.1. NCBI lineage: Eukaryota > Metazoa > Chordata > Actinopteri > Characiformes > Prochilodontidae > Prochilodus > Prochilodus magdalenae. The sequence continues at coordinate 191,296 of JAMWET010005758.1, read as the reverse complement.
TCGTTTGTTTTCCCTGATTAGGTTTTTTTCAGTGTGAGTAGTGAACAGATGCAAGCACTGGCTGGTGATTCATGCTCATCAGGGAAAGACTGCTCACTAGGGCGAGTGCAGAAAGGGGCTACTGCTGCAGGAAGAGAGGGGAAAGGTCTGGAGGAGTGGATCCACGGACGGACGGACGGATGGACGGACAGACGGACGGACAGACAGACAGATAGACAGACAGACAGATGTAAAAATAGAAAATGAGAAGGACAGATGAAAAGAGAAAAAAGATTTGAAAAAAGGCGAAAGGGGAAAAATGTGGAAGGGGGAGGTAGGCAGAAGAAGATGAGAAATAAAGAAAGAAAAAAAGAAAGAGAGAAATGACTGTAGATATGAGGGAAGGGGAGAGATCTTAATAAATTAAAAACAAGAAAAAAAACATTGAAGCAAATCAGAAGAAAAATTAAGAGAGGAAAAGAGCAAAAACAAGAGGAGATGAAATGAGAGGAAAGAGGTGGAGAGAATAAAAGGGAAGAGTGGAAAGAAGAGGAGAGGTGAGGAGAGAAGAAAGAAGAAGAGAGGAGAAGAGGAGAGGTGAAGAAAAAGTAAGGTGAAGACGGATAGAAAGTCGAGAAGAGAAGAGAGGAGAGGAGAGAAGAGAACAGAAGAAAAGAAAAGAGATGAGAAAAGAGCAAAAAAGAAGAAAGAAGAGAAAAGAAGAGGAAAGAAGAGAAGTGGAGAGGAGAGGAGAAGAGAGGAAAGAAGAGAAAAATGAGGAAAGAAGAGGAGAGGGGAGAAAATAAGAGGAAAGGATAGAAAAGAGAAAAGAAGAGAAGAGGAGAAGAGAGGAGAAGAGAACAGACAAGAAAGAGGAAAGAAGAGGAGAGGTGAAGAGTGGTGAGGAGATAAGAGGAAAAGAGGAGATAAGAGAAGAGAAGAGATGAGAAAAGAGGAAAGAAGAAAAGAGGCGAGGAGAAGAGAAGAGATTATAAAAAGAGAAAAGAAGAGAAGAGATGAGGAGAGGAGAAGAAAGGTGAAGACAACAGACGAGAAAGAGAAAAGAAGAGGAGAGGTGAAGAAGAGGAGAAAAGAAAAAAGGGAGGAGAGAAGAGGAGAGGAGAGGAGAGGAGAGGAGAGGAGCGATAGACTAAGAAGAGAAGAGAGGCTGATAGTGACAGTGTTACCAATTGTTTGCACCCGTGTCTGAAACAGCCTGTTCAGATGCTGTGTGTTTGAGTTTTGATAGAGAATCAATAAAACAGGTGCTGAATTTGATGAAGGCGAGTCCTGACGTCTCAGGTGGATATATAGAAAGATAAATCAGAGACCACGGCTAATTTACTAAGTTTCAGAAGGTCTGAGTATGTGGTTCCTCTTTTCCTTTAATGACAGCTGGTGCGCAAGCTAGCCTGGACTCCACACTCCAAAAATCCAAAGCTCTGATGAACAGATCCCCTAATAAAAGATATGGAAAGTGGTCTTACACTTTTGGACCCCCCTGTATGTGGTAATGTGATGTACGGTATATTACATACTGCATCTCGTTTTCCTCTATATTACTCTGGACTCACACAAGTCTTTCTTCACTTCCCTACAGGCAGTCTCTCTTACAGAAGCTCGAAATAACAAAATCAGTCAGAGTGCACATCCTCAATCAGTACCTGTGTACACAAGTGCGCAAGCTAACTGGTTGTATGTGTGTGCGCTGCGCCGTGGCGTGCTCTGCAGTAGCATTAGGCGGCTTTAGCTCGGGATTAAAAGGGAGACGCAGCTCTAGACAGATGAAGAGGAGGCCGAGGGCCTCTCCATGCCCCGTGATGCAAAAGCTCAATTAAACTAATGATGAGTCAGGAGAGCCGGCGCATGACATCACCGGCACGGGCTCTCAGTTATGCCGGGCATGCCGACCACTCCGACACATTCCGCCCTCGCGTTACTGACAGAGCGGGTAATGCAGCCGGACAGAGCGCCACACATGGTCTGGTGACAACAACTCTGGTCCCTAATACACAGGGAGACAACGGAGATGATAAAGAGGCTGGATATAACTGAGTGCCTGTATCTGGCTGGGTGCCAGTATCGAATTGGAGCATCATCAGGGCAGTTTTGTTTAACTGGTTAACGTGACTTGCTCTAGTATGTCTTTAGGGGACGGTCCCATTAAATACTGCAGCATCTCGAAAGCTGGGGTCTTCATTTCCAGTCCTGGAACAAGTCCAGCTGGGTTCCTGCTCAGACATGTCTGATTTAAAGGGCAACACCACAAGCTTCCCTCACTTGTTCTTTTTTACATGAAGAAGTTTAAAGTAATATGTGAACACTGTGAAAGTTTCGAAACATACTATTCACTTCCCTATCCATATAGTGCATATATACGATGCTGTAAAAACACAGCCTGTATTTGGATTCAGTTTAATACGTCACAAGAACCAGCTCATTAACATGCATCCCCATAGTCCACCTACAGAAATGTAGCTCCCTCATTCATATTTTGATTGTTCTCAGGTCTCACTGTGTTGCATATGATATAATATAATAATGCTATATAATGCAGATATAATGCTATATAATGCGGATATAATGCTATATAATGCAGATATGCTATATAAAGCTATATAATGTACTTTATAATGCTATATAATGCAGATATAATGCTATATAATGCAGATATACTGCTATATAATGCAGATATGCTATATAATGCAGATGTAATGCTATGTAATGCAGATATACTGCTATATAATGCAGATGTAATGCTATGTAATGCAGATATACTGCTATATAATGCAGATATAATGCTATATAATGCAGATGTAATGCTATATAATGCAGATGTAATGCTATATAATGCAGATATACTGCTATATAATGCAGATGTAATGCTATATAATGCAGATATAATGCTATATAATGCAGATATAATGCTATATAATGCAGATGTAATGCTATATAATGCAGATATAATGCTATATAATGCAGATATACTGCTATATAATGCAGATGTAATGCTATGTAATGCAGATATACTGCTATATAATGCAGATATGCTATATAATGCAGATGTAATGCTATGTAATGCAGATATACTGCTATATAATGCAGATGTAATGCTATGTAATGCAGATATACTGCTATATAATGCAGATATAATGCTATATAATGCAGATGTAATGCTATATAATGCAGATATAATGATATATAATGCAGATGTAATGCTATATAATGCAGATGTAATGCTATATAATGCAGATGTAATGCTATGTAATGCAGATATAATGCTATATAATGCAGATATAATGCTATATAATGCAGATGTAATGCTATATAATGCAGATATAATGCTATATAATGCAGATGTAATGCTATATAATGCAGATATAATGCTATATAATGCAGATGTAATGCTATATAATGCAGATGTAATGCTATATAATGCAGATGTAATGCTATATAAAGCTATATAATGTACTTTACACTGCTACGTAATGCATTTTATAATGCTACATAATGCACTTTATAATGCAGATATAATGCTATATACTGCACTTTATAATGCTATATAATGCTACATTCTGCACTTTATACAGCAGATATAATGCTACACAATGCAGTCCGTCTACATAATTACATCAACAAACTCAGAGAGAAGGAACTCTGATGTGAAATGCATTATTCTATAGAAACTTACAAAGTCAGAATTGCTCGGTGTTGGTGATAAGACCCAGATCCAAAGTGCTTGATGCCTCTACAGGCTCCCTTACTGAAAGCTGTTAATTAAAATGGTTATGAAGACACAGTTTCATTACAGTTTTGA
>JAMWET010005758.1:165000-182500 GCA_024036415.1 Prochilodus magdalenae | reverse complement strand
TGACGTCCTCCTCGTTTAGAAAGTCAGCAGAGTCACAGGAACATATTTCTGAACTAAGAGGCGGGGCTTATGGTGATCGTTTTGAATTGGAGCCTGATTTAATTACAGGATATAGCGGCGGGCTGCAGCACGTACTTATGCTTAACATTAGCGCTTATATCTTATAGTCATTAATTTCACTCCTAACAGCTTCTTCAGTAGGAGGACCGTTCCTCTTTCATCTGTCATAAATAATGAGCTGCTATAAAACCAGATTAGTCCATATTTAAATTATAGTACGGTAAACCTGAAACCGTTTAAATATATTCCCCGCGCTGAAATAATTATCTCTCGTTTATCGGCAGGCGTATAAAGCACCTGTACTTATCCTAAAATTAAAAATTAATCTCAGCTGTAGACGAATAAATAAACATATCTGTAATTTAGGTTCTAAAATAATGTAATTATAATGAAACCAACGTCTCCGCTCCATTTTTCCTTCACTGCAAACAGCCGTTATGTCTAAACCGAAAGTCAGCTCCCTCGTTTGGAGCAGTGTTCCATGTCTGACTAAATGAAGAGCTGAATTCGGTTTAATTTGTTCGGATTCTCTTCTTCAGAAGCTCCTCCAGACTTTCTCTGAGACATCGCTCCCCCCAGTGTTTCTCAGCTTCACGGCTTCCTAAGCGGTGAACCGCCAGCGCACGGTGTCACGTGGATTAAATATTTTAGCAAGGATACGTCACAACCCAGCTAAAACTTACATATATATTTATTATTCCCCTTTTAATAGTTATTATAATGTATTTTTACATTCTTAAAGTTCTTGTGTATTTTAGTAAGCTTTAGTCTGTTTAACGGGAAAAAAAGGACACTGTTGTCAGTCGACTGTGGGGTCTCAGTCGACTTAAAGGGTCTCCAACTGCCGATTCGAATCGTCGACTTTTAGAAGGCTGCCCTACTAATAACGCTGTTAGTGTGTCTGAAGATGCCTATTTTTAGACTTTTTAAATATTAACAGTACACACCGGCACTGGTAATGTGACACATGCTTAAAATGATATATTTATTGGAAAGTTTAATCATTTGAATGCTTATCAGGGCTTTATCAACACAACCATAAAACCAGTCATTCATATAATGAAAGAAAATTCGTACAGTCTTCCTTATTCCATATCTACACACACACTTGGACACAAAGAAGGTGAGCGAAAGTAGATTTGCAGTACAGCTTCCTGTTTCAATCCAAATGGCAGCACTTAGCCGTGGTTAAAGAGAGCAGTCAGATACACAGGGCTGGCAGGCTCGCGCTGATGCCCAGGCTCATTTGGCTAAGTGTTAAAGCTGAGAAGGTGATGGAGAACATCCCTGCGGTCCTGCGGGAGTCTAATTTCCAACTAGATTTTCTCTATTTATAGAGCTAAAGCAGCATCTGATGGAATGAGGAGCTGGAGACTTTGAATGCTCTTTCAAACTGTTTCCTTTTATCAGAGATTAAAAAATACATGGGTGCAGCACTGTTCTCTTCCCTATTCACCGGCTGCACAGTAAGGACGGGATACCATACTGTGGTTAAATTAGGACATATTGGACATACTGCCACATGCCTTGTTCTTGACATTCATGTGTCCACATCATGAGACTTATCATTCAGCAAGTACATAGACAACAATGGAAAATGATAGAGGACTGTGCAATGCTACAACACTCTGGTGGCAGTTTGAATACTAGGTGGGTAAGTTTAACACTATGACATGTGAATGATTCAGGTTTCACGCTCTGTCATGCATGTGATGTGAGCAAGGACAGGCCTTATCGCTGTACATGACTGACTCAACAGCCATTCAGCGAGCAGTGATGCCCTCCATGAGTCACCCTATTGGTGGCAGTACCATTGGTAGACAACTCCATGACGCAAGACTACATGCAAACAGGCCATTATGTCAACTGCTTTGAATCCCACGTCAACGTTGCCAAAGAGTGCAATTGTGTCATGCTAGACTGTCAAGCATTACATGTCCAGAAGGCCTGGTGTCACCTCTACTGCTAAACCTGCAGGAACTGTGTAAGAGTATTCAAGCTGCATGGGATGGATTATCACAGGACACCATTAGGGACCTCTACACCTCCATGATGAGATGTCTGGCATGTTGTGTTGGCAAATATGGTGGCTTGATACCATACTGAGAGACACTACTTCTGTATGTGTAGCTCAGTAAATATTGGCCATATCAGTTTACATGTCTCATCATTTACTGTTCCTGCTAATCTTTATCTTCCCTCCCAATAGCACTGCAATCCCACACGTCCTTCTGGGAGCAACAATTCTTTTGAGGTTGAGACCATCTGTTGGATGATGCATTTAAATTAAAATTACATGTTGCGTTTATCCACAATCCAATTTCTACATTTCATAAGCGCTTACATATCTACATCACTATCAGTACTGAGAGATAAATACGAGAATACTGATTACCTACATCAGCCCAGTATTCCTATATCTAAACTGGGGTGCACCGATACGATACTCAGTATTAGTATTGGTCCAATACTGGCCAAAATGACTGGATCATAAATAGGTAGAAAAAAAGAAGGGTAATCTGATGTGATCCACTAGTCCAAGCGTAAAGTAGCTTAAACATAATCACATGAATTCTTAACTAAGCTTTTCCAAGCAGCACTTCGAAAGCTTGACGGTGCTGACCAATGAAATCAATGAAAATGATATCGATGTCAGCAGATACAGGCTGCGGTATGAGTACCAGTACTAGGCATGAAAAAGTGGTTTCGAGCCGCTCCTAGTCTGAGCCTCGCTGGCCCCGCTGCAGAATGTTAATGCCAGTAGTTACTGGAACACTGCTGTGGGTTGGGGAAAGGGGTCATCCAACCATCTGTGCCTTAAAGCTATGGGAAAGACAAAAGGACCTGGCCACACACAAACTGCTCCTTCTGGGAGGCCACATCTGCCCAAGCTTTGACCATAGATCCCTCCTCCAAAGCCCAAAACCAACCTCCTCATCTCATAACTCCCTCGCTCCATCTCCCAGTGGAACTGAGCATCAGCCCACCTTCTACTGGGGATGCTCCGAGCACACGTGTGTGTGTGTGTGTGTGTGTGTATTTTTATACACTGTCAGCATAAAAATAACCAGAAACAAACAGACCTAACCTGCAAAATCACAACCAATCGAAATGGCCCTGACTTACAAAGCATTCTTTTTCTCCTTTCCTGCTTTTTAAAACTAAATGTTTGGCTTGTTTGAAATGGAAAGCATAGAAACGTTAGGTTCAATTCTCATCACATACAGGCATGTAGACCTTTTTCAAATGTCAAGATATACAGGGGTTGGACAATGAAACTGAAACACCTGTCATTTTAGTGTGGGAGGTCTCATGGCTAAATTGGAACAGCCTGGTGGCCAATCTTCATTAACTGCACATTGCACCAGTAAGAGCAGAGTGTGAAGGTTCAGTTAGCAGGTAAAAGCACAGTTCTGCTCAAAATACTGCAATGCACACAGCATTATGGGTGACATACCAGAGTTCAAAAGAGGACAGACTGTTGGTGCACGTCTTGCTGGCACATCTGTGACCAAGACAGCAAGTCTTTGTGATGTATCAAGAGCCACGGTATCCAGGGTAATGTCAGCATACCACCAAGAAGGACGAACCTCCACCCGCATCACGTAGTGACCTGGCCACTATCCTGCAAGAAGAATGGCCCTCTGACCACTGTGCAGGACTTGTATATGTCATTCCCAAGACGAACTGATGCTGTATTGGCCGCAAAAGGAGGCCCTACACCATACTAATAAATGATTGTGGTCTAAAACCAGGTGTTTCAGTTTCATTGTCCAACCCCTGTATTTTAGCTTGACTGAACACTGCATACAAAAATTGGCCAAGAGAAACAGAAAGATTCCTGGTACAGTATATAACATGTGACTGAAGGACAGTTTCACAAAGCCAGACTATGCCTTAAATCTAAGCCTGACATAAACCTGCATAAACACTTATAAAGCCCTATCCCGACTATCTGTGTTCTTTGTCATAATGTTTGTAGAAGCGAAAAAACAGAAAAGTATTTAGCATTAAAAGCTTGTGGATGTCCAAACAGATTACCGTGTTTCTACTGTGTTAAAGTGCTTCAGATCTTTGTAAAAGCTGGAACACCTACAATAAAAGTCCCACTTTGTGTATAATGGTGGGTATAAAGAGAAATCCAATACACTGTAACCCTTTATGTGATATCCGCACTCATCAGTACTCAACATCTTTCAGATGTTTAAATCTTTGAGTCAAAGGATTTTTAATGATTGCTTTTAATAGGGCTCATTTTCTAAAACTAAAAAAAAAATAATGCAGTGCAGGCAGTGCAGGCTGAAGCCCAGCTACATGCATGCTGTCAGCTGCTATGACAGAATCTGGGACGCCCTCCCGGTCATTCATAGGCAGCTTTTAAATGCCTTTTAAAGCTACTACACTGGATAATGCTCACGGGAGAACAACAGATAAATCACCAAGCAGCAAACTAACAGTTTTGACAAAACTGAGAGCTACTGAGCCTCCCCAGAGACAAGCGAAAAGTCAGACACTTGCTGAAATAAGCCTTTAGAAATGCTTATGTAGGTTTACAGCAGTTGTCGTAAATGATGTGATGTAGTTTTTGGCTGTAACAGATTTGAAGATACAGGTTTGTCCAACAACACCCATCGTCAGTGTGTGGACATCAAGCCTCGCTGCATGTCCTAACTAGGGCTGTACCCGACTCACAATTTTGTCAGTCGAATCGGATTCGCCCGTCCTGGTCGACGATTCGACTATTCGTTCATGTTTTTTTCTCCATGTACATGATCTAGTAATCAGTAAATCAATTTGCATACGGTTCAGATCTGATGTCCTCCTCGTTTAGAAAGTCAGCAGAGTCACAGGAACACATTTCTGAACTAAGAGGCGGGGCTTATGGTGATCGTTTTGAATTGGAGCCTGATTTAATTACAGAGCGTCGGGCAGCAGCGCGTATTTAAACTAAACGTTAGCGCTTATAGCTTACAGTGTTTTTAATTTCACTTCTAACAGCTTCTTCAGTAGGAGGACCCTTCGTCTTTCATCTATCATAAATAATGAGCTGCTAAATAAAACCAAATTAGTCCATATTTAAATTATTTTTAGATGAAACGTAGAACGGTAAACCTGAAACTGAAATAATTATTCCTCGTTTATCGGCAGGCAGATTAAGTGACTGTACTTATCCTTAAATAAAGATAATCTTAGCTGTAGATGAATAAATATAAATATCTGTAATTTAGGTCCTAAAATAAAAGAATTATAATAAAACAAACGTCTCAGTGTTGGATGTCTGACTGAATGAAGAGCAGAATTGGGTTTAATTTGTTCAGATTCTCTTCAAAAGCTCCTCCAGACTGTCTCTGAGACATCACTCCCCCCGTGTTTCTCAGCTTCACGGCTTCCTAAGCGGTGAACCGTCAGCGCACGCCGTCACGTGGGTTCAATTTTTTTTAGCAAGGATACGTCACAGCCCAGCTGGAACTTACATATCGGCGCTGTCCAAAGAAAAACATGTATCTCCAAATTAGCAACTTTACAGGAGAGGCCAAAACCCAATTTAATTCTAATGCAAGTCAATGGAAACCAGACTTTTTCCAAGTGATCTTTGGGTCATTTCTGTTGGTCTATTCATCATGAAATTCACACACAGTGTAAACAGCAGCTCATGTGATCAAATGATACATAAAAGTGAAAATCGTCAAAAATGGAGATACATGTTTTTCATTGGACAGCGACGATATACATTTATTATTCCCCTTTAATAATTATTAAAATGTCTTTTTACATTCTTAAAGTTCTTGTGCATTTTAGTAAGCTTTAGTCTGTTTTACAGGGAAAAAGAGGTCACTGTTATCAGTCAACCTTAAAGGGTCGCCGACTGACGATTCGAATCGTCGACTTCTAGAGGGCAGCCCTAGTCCTACCATTGTATAAAAACACAGCATAGTATGTGTGTGTGTTTGTGTGTGTCTGAGCGTGCTGGGCGAGTGTGTGTGGAGGTGGAAACATGATCTGATGGTGCCGCCTCTCAGCCCAGGCAGAGAAAACAGCATGGCCTCATACATACATCTGTCTCTCGCTACCCTGCCAGCTTCTACATACACAAACGCCAGGTGATGCAGGCAGAGCAGCAGATGAGGCCAAGGCCAAAAAAAAAAAAAACTCAGGGGCACTCATTCAGGCCCCCTCTCTCTCGTCCTATCCGTGCGACAGTTCATGGGAGGCTACAGAGGAACCTGAAAGCCTGCTCTCCCTCCACTGATGCTGAGAGCCTTGCAAAATTAATAGGAGTAATGAGGTCCCCAGTGGAGGCAGCTGAGTCAATCTTTAAAGGCAGGACCTCTTTTTAGATCCCTCGCTCTTTCCCCTCCTCTGCTCTTGTGCTCTCGCTTGCCCCTTCTCCTACTGTCGCGCGGGCCTGGTGCTAAAAGGCCGGGCAGGCGTCTCTCTGAATCCTCAGCCCTTCTTGAGAACCTCTGCTTTCATGGCATCTCTAGACCACCTCTTCCCCTCTGCCTCCCTTCAAAAAAAACGTCTTGATAGGCTTCTCTTCGTAAGAGAGGGGGGAAGAGGTAAGAAAAAGAAGGGGTGCAGGGGAAGCAGCATTCTTTCCGTGTTCATTAAAGCTCTGGCTCAGATGTAGACCCTTAACTCCATCCTGTGCCTCTGCGCTCCGACTCTACCAGCCTGCCAATCTCGCCCCACATAATGAGGACTGTCAATACAATACAAAGCAAAATGAACACGACACCTCTCCCCGAAACCTGTCAGCGTGTTCCCTTTTCTAGATTGTTTTTTTTTTGGAACCTACATGGGAGATTTCTGAGAAACAACAAAGGCTCCACTTAAACTGATCTGAATCTGCCCTGGATGTATTATTCCTCGGCTAAAAAAGCTACTGCATGATAAAAATAACCAGAATGAATTCTGAAATAAGCTAGCTCCACACAGAAACGTGGGCTCTCTGTAAGGGATGAGGTCAATTTCATTGCATATTTGAATGTACATGGACAGCGCTGAAAATAAAGCATTTGTTTTTTGGACAATGAACAGCAACATACATTAGTTGCTGACTTTTTCAAGGGTAAATACCCATTATGCTAATTTTTGAACGTTTGTAATTTTATTTTTCGGGTCTACTAGAATACCGGCTTCAACAGCCCCCCAAACGCAGTATTTTAAATCTGTATTTGTTCTAGGTCTAAAATTTTCTGTTAAGAGTTTAAGTGGTGTTTTTGAGCCCCTCCTCCTGATAACCACAGTGTGCTCTGATTGGTCAACTGTCCATCCTATTGTAATGGGTCAACCACCAGAGCGGCAACCTGCTATAAGCTCTGCCTCTCACGCCACTATCGCTGTCCTCACAATGGCGTCGGTTCTGTTGTGTCAGTTTGAGTCCGATTCTGAAAGTCAAGTCGAACAAATCAGACATGATCCACTTTCGCAAGCTAGACTGGAGGAAGAGGTTTCAGAGTTCTTAGTGTTTTAGCTCTCTGTGGGTTAAGTGAGGATATCCCAAACTTGCTGGTAGGCGGGCAGTAAGGACCGTTACAAGATGATGTCATCTTATAACAGAGAAAAGGGCTGGAACTCCAGCAAGACGTTTCAGGCAGCTGAGGAAAGTGGTTTCAGTGGGGGGGAGTTTCTCTTTCTGGCGTTTACGTTGGGCTTTAAAACTTTGTAGTACTATTACATGCTCAACAAGCTACAACACAAGAAAAGGGAAGACCGCATAATACGTCCCCTTTAATACGGTTTCAGTTAATGAACTTTGCAACAACTTCTTTGCACTTCTTTGATCTTTGCAAAAACTGGTACTCTGATGAAAGCCTTACATTGGGGATCATGCCCCTTACATCAGCATCAGCATCATGATGCTAGCACTTACCAGTGCTCAGAATTTGAAGTTAAAATCGTTCCAGTCTGTGCTTTTCACAGGGTTGTGAAAGTAATATTATTAATGTCAGTCATTTTTTTTAAAGCAGCCTTCCAGGCTAAAGCCCAGTTACAGCATGCTGTCAACTGCTGTGATTGAATCAGTGATTTAACTGAATTAAACTAAATAAACTTTATTTCTCCCCAAGGGGAAATTCATACTGGGCATAGATAGGACACCAAACATACGACAATAAGACCGCAGCAGACAATTACAAACACCCACATATTAGACACACTTTATTCAACGTGTATGATTATTAATCAATCTAATGGCCTCAGGCACGAATGACGGTCTCTGTTGGACAGACCTACATCTAGGGTAGTGATAATGGAGACCCAGAGGCATGGACTTCAAGGAGAGGCCTTGCTTTAAAGTCTGTTGTTTATGTAATAAAGCCAGTGACCTCAGTGGAAGCATAATTACTGTAGAGCAAAGAAATATCAGGGTCTGGAAACAGCTTTTATTTCTCACACTTAGTGAGTAATACCAACAGATGAAGGAGAGTGAGACAACACTCTGGATAAGCTGTAAAAAGTGTGTAAAATGAATTAACTCAGAGAAAAAAAAATAATAGTAGAAGTTTCTATGAAAGTAAATCCATTGCTGGCATTTATTTGAGAACCGAATCTGTGTTCTTAAACTTCTCGTCAAAGATGGTACCCAAGTACTTTAAAGTGCTTACTCTCCCTACAGCCCAAACACTGCGGTCAGTTTTTCAGGGTCACATCTTATTATTCATTTCCAGACAGAATGCAGTCAAATACAGGGATGGATTTTAAAGCACACTAAGCTGGACAGTGTCCCTAGGAGCCCTATGCAAAAATGAACCAGCAGCCAAGGTACTAAAACTACAACCCATTAATGTATGAATGAACAAGAGAGCGAGATTTTGCAGTCAAAAGGTTCCTTACAGGTTCCCCATTACCCTGCTAGCACCCACATCTATGGTGCCCACAAATCTACCAAGTACAAGTGTTTACTGGTGAACTCTCGTCAGCTTTGGCTTCGGTCTGTGCTCTTCTACCTCCTCCAGACGCCTCCCCACTACCCTCCCCCAAAACACTCCAACACCGCCCTCCCCAGCAGCCCCTGTAAATGGAGCAGCAGTCGATAGATGTGATTAAAACATCCTGCTCTGGGGGCTGCCAGCCACACACACAGGAGAGAGCATAGAGTGACAAGGTCAGCCAAATGTCAGAGTGTGTGTGTGTGTGTGTGTGTGTGTGTGTGTGTGTGGGAGGGTGCGACAGTGTCCGAGTGTGATATATGGTACTAAGTAAGAAAGGGCGGAGTTAGAGAGGAAGGGTCTTGTATGTGCCAGTGTGGCGGACATAAGGTTTAGCAGGTGAGTAAGGTAATGCAGGAGTGTACGTGTTTGTGTGTGTCATGGAGGTTTGCTGCTAGGCGAGCGTCCAGGCGGTGGGTCGATGCGAGGCAGGAAGCGGGCGGCCACAGCGCTTGCGCTGCAGTTCCTGTTCTCCGCGGGGTATCGCTTTCTCAGTGCGGCTGCTCAGGACCGCAGAGCCAACACCCAACTCCAAACACATGCACAGCAGGGGTACAAAAATGCTTAAGAGCATCTAAAACTGCCAATTCCATGCCACCGATTTTGTGATAAGTAATTATTTATTGATTTAAAAAATGTCATATGAGTGTGTATATGTTAGCCAAATACAACTTACAGCTACCATCATTTTACACTCGTCTTACACAGTTTCTACCAATGCAATTTATCACTTATTATTATAGACCTAATTATATTAGGAATATTAAAAATGAACATGTAATGTTTGGGTTAGTACTTTCTATCTTTTGTAACTAAGAAACTTAATTACTGGATAAATAAAACTAAATAATCATAATATTATCAAACTTTTACTCACTTATTATCAATCTGGAAAAGAAAATGCCATCAGATGTTTTTAAAAACTATTTAAGAGAATTTTTTATGCCCAAATCATCATGAAATCTACTCACAATGTGAAAAGACTATTATGCAGAAAACTAGAAATCATAAAAACAGATTTCTTGTGGACAGCAACAGTGTGTGTATGTGGCATAATGTAACACATCATTCTGAATTTTAAGAGATTAAGATTTTATCTGAGAGTTTAAATAAAGCTTTTCAACATATGACATAATCTGCCATGACATCAGACATTATTGTAAATACGACTCACAGGTAAGGGCACACAAGAATCACAGGTAAAGGAAACGTTATTAAACTCGTGACATCGTGTGGGATTCAAGTAAAGTGTTGCTGAGTAATAATTTCATCCAACTGATTCTAATTAAACTGAATCATAGTGAGGTCAGAGGTTTACATCTTGCACGTAGAGAAACGTACTCTGTCCACAATGTGTCCTACACCATCTAAACCATGGCCACCAAAATTCAGTGCATCACTACATCACCAAAACATTAAGAAACCAGAAATTCCATAGTTCCCTTCATAGAAAAAAGAATATAGGAAAGGCGTATGGTGGTATGAAGTGTTCTCTCAGCACTACCGCTTGCTAGGGCCGCTGCAGGGAAGTAAAGGGGACTATAAGAATTCATTCGTTACAGCTGTAATGAAGAAAAAAGCCTCTCCTGCGCTCACGTCAGCAGGCCAATCAGTCAGCTACTAGATGCAGTATGGCAGACGGGGAGGAAGTGGAGAGAGAGAGAGAGAGCAGAAGTGAGTTCAACTCCGGGAAACCCAGCAGAGAGAGCAGCTGGAGCTTTTCTCAGGAAAGCAGCAGGACCCCGAGAGCCATGAAGAAGCCACGTGAGTGGTCAGTAGGTGCTGTCACTCAGCAGGAGCAGGTAATTACCAGCCACAAACAGGCAAACCATCAGCCTATTGTATAATCCTTCCTGGGACTGAAGATGTCAATCATGAGGAATTTTCTAAGATGCAACCGAAGCATAAACTAGTCTGCAGAAGATGCTAATGCAGTTTTTAAGAAACAGGGGCCGTAGTGGTTTCCCTGTCCTGGCTTCACCCTCTCTGGTGTCATCCGCAGTCATGTCTCTTATTCTCCCTAGGTGGTTCTCAACTCCTTGATTCCTCAATCCTAATGGTACATGTTCAGCTCATTTCAATGAAGTGCTCTGCCAGATCTGTCTTACTGTGCAGCGTAAAGACTCAGCAGAATTCTGCATGATGCAAATGGAGATGTCTCACTGCATTTAGTCAATCATTTTTTGGAGACCAGAGATAACCATGCTTAATACTAGATCTTTGAAGCACGGTAGATCAACAGGGAAATAGTCCACACTCTAAAACAGGCTCCTTGCCTGCTTTTCTGTCTGGGGCATCCATGCTGTTACTGTCACAGTCACGTGATCAGCGGCTAGTCGACATCAAGCTTAAAGCGTCACTGTCAAGCAGTGAAGTCTGTCCAACCCTTAATGTATACTACACATCATTCAAAGTAAAGGGTACACTCCAGCTTGAGCACCTGCGTATGATACTTAGTCACATGTAAGGTCTTTATGTCAATTCCTCTGCCTTCATTTGGTCTGTTAGTTTTTGGCTACATCTGTCAGACTTACACCACTGTCCTTATTCCTCCATAGTGTCACAGAGGACTAGTGGATACGGGAGAAGGGGAAATCTTAGATAAGCTCAAACTCACCTGTTTATGGGGTCCTCTAAGGATGTGAGCTCTTGCTCCTTCACAAGCTGTCCTCATAGCTTCCAGAGACGGAGTCCCCAACAGATCAGTGATCAAATCCAACTGTAAGAAAAAAGAAAAAAGAGAAAAAGAGAAAGAATTAAGTCCAGTGAATGCATAAAGAGCTAAAATGGCTGTTTTGACATTAATGTGCTGAAACAGAATCACTCTTTATATTAACTGGAATTTGAGCCTATATGCCATAAATCCCTACTTCAAGTCACTAGTGACTAACAGATTGCAATGCCATTCGGAAAGAAGATAAAGGTTACCAGGAATTATGAATGACGATAGATTTACACTTATATGGGTAATAATTATTATGCTACACATACAGAAGTGGTGTCTGTCAGTATGGTGTCAGGCTGCCATGATTGCTATTGCAACATGCCCAAAATCTTGGCATGGAGTTGTAGAGGTTCCTAATGGTGTCCTGTGATAATCCATCCCATGCATCTTAAATATTCTCACACAGTTCCTGCAGATTTTGCGGTAGAGGTAGAGGAGGAGTAACACCAGGCCTTTTAGATGTGACATGAGACAACAAACCATTCAACTTGGTGCTCAACACAGTGTCTCCACACCCTAATTAGCTGGTCGCCTCCATCAAGACAACAGCAAGACTTGTCACTGAAGATGACCCGGTGCCATCCTGGCATGACACAATTGCGGTTTTTGGCAACATTGACACAATATGACTTATGGAGGGCATCACTGCTTGCGGAATTTCCACAATCGTGGCTGTTGGGTCAGTCAGGTACAGAGATAAGGCCCGTGCCCTTGCTTAGGTCACATGAAATTTGAATCATTCACATGTCTCACAATGTCAAACCTCCCCACCATGTTTCATTCCTGTTGGCTGATTCCTTCTGGGTGCAGCTATTTGCGCAACTATTCTCTTAACGCTGAGTGTACATCCAAATTATCAAAATTTGTGGGAATTACTGTCAGTAAAACGTTGGGACAGCTTTACATTATCATGCCAATTTGGATATCAATATGTGTTACATGTAACTGCTGGGTCACTAGTGTCCTGAGGAACGTACGAACAGTTGATAAAGCACTAGTGCTAAGGGAGGTGTCAAAGTCTGCCTATAGATCAGTTTGCATGTCACAAGCTGTATCGATGAAGGTGGAACAGATATCATGAGGTTGATGACTCAGCAGTTACTCTTAAGGTCCAGCAAGTATACTTAAAGTCACGTTCCTGGAAAAGCACATGCCTGTCACATCCGATTCTGGCCCATGGAGGGAGACAACAGCCAAAACCATTTATGCTAGGACAGGGATGCCCAGTCTTATTCACAAAGGGCTGGTGTCATTCCAACAAAGCAGGAGCACATCTAAACTATATGAAGATTGAGACCACTTGATCAAATAAGTGGGGTCAAGTGTGCTGTAGCGTGAAATGAAAACTCCCAGACACATCAGTGCTGTTCTACAACACTCCATTAGACAGGTAAAGCGTGCAGTGGAAAAGCATACGATCTGAGTTTTTGTTCATGTTCACTGAGCCTATCCTGCCATCACTTCAACCCAGCACGTCTATTCAGATCCACTACAGCCTCATGGCCTTTAGCTCAAACCTACTGACCTCTCTCTTTTATATTCATTAGCACACTTGTGCAATATTTCCCAGGAATGCAGCAACAGGCCACGCTCTGACCTGTCACTGCCCAGCGTTACGGTTCATATAGAACTAAGATGTCTGCGAAATTTCTCCTAGAGATGTTTTATTCCATGAAAATAGAAATACAGCACAACCACTGCCCAGAAAGCTCTGCCCCAACATGATGGTTCTGAATGTGCAACAAAGGCATGATTAATGACTGACCTTTGTCCAGCACATATTAGCATGTGCAAAGTCAATGTGAGTCAGAAATCAAAATGGCATTTTCATTCTGCACAGTCATGTATTGAGTAAAATACAAAGATGCTTTAGGAGGGGAAAAGTCAGCTATTGCATTCTGATTAAGGATTACAGGGGAGAAATAAATCAGGGGAAATATGATATGACATGATGAATGGGCACTGATATGCTCAGGCACGAGAACTAATTAGTTAACTATATAGTTCCGCCTATATACGTATATCATCAGTCTGAACGGTTTATGCTCCTGAACTGACCCACATGTGCAAAGGAACAGTAATCTACCCCACAAGCTCATCTGACAAAAGATTAAATGACTCCGTTTGTGTGACACTGAACTTTTGCCTATTGACTAAGGCGTGCAAACCGCTGCGTTAAACTTGAAGGGCAAACTGCCGAAACTAAAACCACACTGGACAAAGTTCAAAGACAGCAGCTGAGTGGTGGACTTCGGACTAAACACTAAAAGGAAGCTTGTCCTTTTGTTTACCTGCTGTCAAGAAAAACAATCACAAATGGGATATAAACTTAGAGCTGATATTTTATCAATGTCCAAAGAAGAAAAAAATCCAGAAGGGTTTACAGGGCAGAAATGTTATACACTTTCAATGTAATTAATGCAAGTAGATTTTATTCCAAGCTATTGTGGAGCATTTCCAATGGTCCACACATCATGAAACTTTCACACCATGTAAGGGACAAATGCTGAGCTCAAATTATGCAGAAACGTAAAAATCACAAAAAAAATATATGTGATAAGAAAGTATATTAATTTTTATTATTTGTTCCATAAATGTGATACTGTTAGACAAAAGACTTCGAGAACGACGTGTGCAGAATTAAAAAAAAACAGGAACGGTTTATTTACCAACAGGCAATCTTAGCAAGCACCAGTAAACAGTGAAACAATGGGAGAAGCTAAATCAGAGTCAGGGACAGGCGGAGGTCAGAACCAGGTAGTACAAGCAGCGAGGGCAAACAAGTTTAAAGAGTAAGACCGAAGGCGAAAACCAAAGAGAGAAAGCAGAGATTCAAACCGGAGAGTCAGAGCACGAGCAAAAGGGATTAGGCGAAAGAGTAGTTGAGGAACGAAGGGAGGCGGAAACCAGAATACGAGAAAGGACCGCTCAGGATTGCTGAACAATGTTTGGGAAAGCTTCGCAGGGAACCCGTGTGAATCACAGCCTTAAATGCAGACAGTGATCAGATACAGCTGGAGTTGAAACTCGGGCGAGCTAGAGCGAATCACGGAGTCCGAACGGGGGCGCATAGACATGACGTCATCGAGCGTAGCCCTCTGGGAAGTGGAGTCCCGAAGAGCAGAGAAGCCGGGGAGACGCGGAGGCGTGACAGATACTGACTTTTTTCCGAATAAGAGTTGAAGCACTTTCATATGTGGCCCTAAACTGGATAAATATTTGACACATGGCCATGTGACTATATTAATAGCACACAAATGTTTTTATTTTTCTCATCTTTTTTTATATCAATGTGGTTGTCACCCAGCATGGGTGATGTGTCAAGCTTTGTGCAGGTGGTGCCTTTGAGGTCAGAGGTGTGTTCACACTCATGTTAGGCCCAGTTCACACCTGCTATTATCATAGAGTGATCTGATCACAAGTGGACAGTGAGAGTCTCCAAAGAGGATCAGTATCAGTCATGTCACTCAATGTGCTTATAATCAGATCACCAAGATACATGTTAATACCAGCGGGGACTCGGACAGGAGGGCATGGGTGAACTGTTAAAGTCCTGACTGATTTAATCTGAGCACATGTGTTCTACCCAAAAGTAAGTCAACTAAAAGACTAAGTATGCATAACTTCTTGCAATACGAAAAACTCAATATTGAGCACTATGGCCATTCTACAGCCTCTATATGAACAAACGTAGGTTGTGATGGATGTAGGATGCGAGATTGAGGCTACAGCTTTAGCGGTAGGCTACATTATGAATACCTGTTGGATGGGGCTCTGGGCCTGGAAAAGGATGCGTCGGCCCAGCAGCTCGGCGAAGATGCAGCCCACGGACCAGATGTCGATGGCGTTGGAGTAATGGCGGCTGCCCATCAGGATCTCGGGGGCACGGTAGTACTGCGTAACCACCTCCTGGGTCATGTGACGTGACTCGTCAGGCTCCTCCACCCGAGCGAGGCCAAAGTCACAGATCTGAAGTGAGAAATGATCATTACATAAGGGGTTTTATAATCCACAGATAGCCAACATGAGGTGTGCAACAATTTTATAACGACTGGTCAGAACACTCAGACGAGAGTGCTGTGCAAAGGTCAGAGGTCAGACCACCCTTCATTTCTTTTACTTCCAGTGGAAACTTTAAATATGGGCCATGAAGTACTCATTAGGTATTTAGGTACTCCCGTATTCAGATCTCTGGTGACAGTATTTGTTGGGAAGACACTGCTGTACTTTGATGGGTTTACAAAAGGCCAAAGAGACAGAGGACGCACAAAAGTAAGACTGTACAAATAACTTGGAATGACAATCACACCCATTATAAAAACAATGATGGCATCCCAAAGGAAGTGTGGGATTGCAGTGTTATTGAGTTTTGAAGATAAAGATTACCAGGAACAATAAATGATGATAACAGTAGACTGATATGGACAATATTTATTAAGCTACACATACAGAAGTAGTGTCTCTCAGTATGGTTTCAGGCTACCATGCTTGTCAGACCTGTTAGAGGTTCCTAATAATAATCTATCCCATGCAGCTTCAATATTCTCATCCAGCCTCTGCAGATTGTGCGGTAGGGCTGGAGGTGGAAGGACACTGGATGGAGGCCTTCTGGATGTGTGAAGCATGACACCAAACCGCTCATGTTGGTGCTGACCACGATGCCGCCACACATGGTTGGTTGCCTCCACCAAGACTAAAGTGGGACTAGTCATGCAACCGTTTGCCAATGGTGCCAGCACTGACAGGCTGACTTGTGGAGGGTACCACTGCTTGCTGAATGCCTGCAACTGTGGCTGTTGGATCAGTCAGGTACAGTGATGAGGCGTGTCCTAGCTTACGTCACATGTGCAGCCGAGTGTGGAACTTGAAACATTTGATGTCTTACATTGTCAAACCTACCCACCCAGATTTATTTGTCTCAGCTGATTCTTTCTGGGTGCTACTATTTGTGCAACTACTCTTTAGATGATGAGTGTAAATCAATAAACTGATTGTCTCTGGCTTTTGCACAGAACTTTGCATTGCAATGGATTACTCGTCCTACTACACCATACCAACATTATAGATTTCACTCACATACAAGCATAAAGGTAACCTGTCCTCTGTCCAATCGCTTTCTAAAGGTTCCAAACTGAATCCAGAAACCACATTAGTATGAATCAGGAGCTTTAGGAAATGGGCTCCCATGGCAGCTGCACACAAGCCTACGATTACCATATGCAATGCCAAGTGTCGGCTAGAAACATGCCCTCTGAGTAAGGAATCTGGCAGTCTGAGGGACAAAGCTGGGTTTCCCTCCATTACTGCCCCTGGCATTGGAATGGGATGTCCAACAGGCTCATATAGGTTTGATGGTCCACATGCTTACACACAGCATGGTGTTATATAAGTAGATCAGACAACACTGCACACACACAGTGCATATATAAACCCTGAAATCCACAGACAAGCAGTATCTGTTTCCTCTGGGAATTTTCCCTTAACTGACTAAATATAAATTAGTGGACAGAAAGTGTGACAGGAAGTGTGTGAGAAGAGGGGGCTGGTGGGGGAAATTAATGTAGCACAGTGCTCAGCTCCCCATTATTCACAAAGAACAGCTTTCCATCGCAGCCAACTGCTCCGAGGCCCGTCACACAGGCCCCAAATATGGAGAGAGAGGGAGAGAGAGGCAGGGAGAGAAAGAGGGGGGCAGGGGGGATGGAGAGTGAAGGATGGAGATATTTTGGGAGAAAGACGTTAATCATCCCTCAAACTAGAATGATGAAAAGCGAAGCGCTTT
>JAMWET010005758.1:127500-160000 GCA_024036415.1 Prochilodus magdalenae | reverse complement strand
ATTTAAAAGGGACTCAACAAAAGAAGTTAAAATTGATTTTAATACGGTTTATATGGTTTTATTATTATACAAATTAAGCAAAATAAATAAAACCAAGATTTTTTTCAGCATAGGGGGATAAATAGGTAACCCCAAAAATGAAGGGCTTTTAACTTGACATGCTTTTTATTAAAGAGAGACCAGGGTTTTTCATCATAAGGAGGACACCAAGCAGCGTCCTTGGTGCAATGCCAACGTCAACAGACCTTGTGTTAGAATGGTTCCGTTTACCATGTCATGTGGTACAACCTCAGCAAAACCATGTGTGGTGATTATTTTAATAGTTGATTGATTAGACAAAGAAAAATACTGATAAACCCGAGTTCAAAGGTGAGGGTTCTGTGGGTGTCTGATTAGATACCTGATTAATTAATTTGCAAGGTCAGGTGGCATAACCAGCCATTCTTCTTCTCTATAGTTATTACCATAAACAACTTCTATTCTAGTATGTTTGAGCCACTATGTGGTGAAATCCACTAACCTCAGCGAGGACAGCATTAGAAAAGGCATGAGGCTACGCAGTTTAAAGGTATTAATTAATAAATTAAATAAAATTTTAATTAAAATTAAGTTCAACTGCAAGCTAAACTGATCTATAGGGTAATCCAGATATGATGGATGTCATTGTCGCTACTAGTTACTGTGGAAGGTGCATTCCTTAAAAACATGGAGTTTTATTTTTGTGGTTTGGGAGGAGTTCAGACAGAAGGCATGCACTGGAGTCATAACATAGTGGCTGGGGTCAGATTCTGGCAGCATGTTCTCGGGCTGTATAAGATTGGGTAGGTGAGTGTTTTTGGCCTTACCTCGGAGGATCTGGTAGAGAAAGACTTTGACGTGGTCGGAGCTGAGGGGCTGAGGAGACACGATGATTTTATGCAGGTCACTCTGCATCAGCTCTGTCACCACATAGCTACAGAGACAGCTTCGTTAAGGAAAACCACAGAGCCAAAAATAACAGCAGGAAGTGCAGGCATACGCGCAATCAGGAGGGACCTTGTGAGAGATTAGCTAAGAGCAGCGAGGCTGGCAGGGGGCTGTAAAGCGAGCTGATTTAGAGAAAGATGGAGGAGATCCACATTTCTAGTCTCCTCCAAAACTGCAGGGTCAGACACAGACGCATACACACACACCAGCACACACACGACCAAAAGGCGCAAAAAGTGCCGAATCATAGGAAACTCCATCACACATTCCATCAACACTCTCCTCCGTCTCAGTGAGTGACATGTCAGAGTGAGGTGGAGCAGAACAGTCCTCCACCCGAGCTTCAAACCTGACGAGAGCTGAATACACATGCAAAATGAGTGCTGCTGTTTGACTCATAAACTAGAACCATGTTGACATTAATAGCAGCTGCTTTTATGTTGATGTAATACAGTCCATTAATGCTGACTCCGCACTATATGATTAAAGAGAAGTGTGGCATTAAATTAAGCTAATTAAACTTGTTTAGATTTCACACATGGATTTATTACAGATCAACCAACACTGTGTAAATCATCACCTAATAATAATAGCTTCGGAAACGTTTTGATGGTACACTGACTTACAATAGAGAGAATGGCATCTCTTTACCTGCCACTCCAGTCCTGGAATGCCTACTACAGTGCTAGGTACCTTTGGAGGAGCGTGAGAACTGTGTAAAGTGCTACAGCATCACGTTACGATAACCCCCACATAGACACACACACACTAGTGGTGGGCGGCCCTATCTATGGCGCCCAGGGAGCAGTTGGGGGTTAGTTGTGTCCTCCCTTGCTCAAGTTGTGTCCTGTCGGTTCAGCGAAGCGAATCAGTGACCTTCCGGTCATAAGGCTGGTTCCCTAATGTCCTGCCCATAACAGTCCTGTTATTGTGGCTACAAGCTAATTCAACAGGATGTATAATTGCCAATGGGACATTAAAGTCTTGAGCCGTGTTCTGGTGTGGCTTCGTTTGAGCAGAATTTTGTACTGTTTGTTCAAATAGCTGTTCATATTACATAAAGTCAAAGTTAAAGTGAACTTTGTCATTCAGACTTTACAATAGGAGTGCACAGTTGAACGAGACTGCGTTTCTCCAAACTCAGATGTGCAAGTATAAAGACTCCGGATCGATGTTTGCAGAGTTACAAAAACAAAGCAGATTTATTACAAAAACACCGACTAAGCAACAATGACAAACCAGACCAAGAGTAAGGAAGAAGGCCTAGTCAGGGACAGGCACAGGTCGGACACAGGAGAAAGCAGTCAGCGAAGGCAACCAAGTTTCAAGGGTAAAGCTGAAGAAGGGTAGATAATCCAGAGCAGAGTTCAAAGACCAGATAACACACAAACCGATGTAGGGGAGTAGCAAAAGGAGTGGCCAAGAACCAAAAGAGAGTCAGAACCAGAATAACCATCAAGAAACTAGAACGCTCAGAAATGCTACAAGATAGGTGAAGCTTCGCGAAGAGCATCTGGAAACCCGGGTATTAAATACAAACACATTTGAGTCAGCTGACTAGAACTCAGGTGATCGCGAACGAATTGGCATGTCCACGTGCAAGCACATGGAGCTGACATCATCAAGCGATGTCCTCTGGAAAGTGGAGTTTGGGAAAGAGAGGAGCAGGAGCGCCCGGAAGCGTGACAACGAGACATAAGTATAAATATAGAAACAAACTGCATTTAATTAGCACTTACAGAAATATTACACTTTGTATAGTAAAATATTGCTATGTTTCCAAGTGACAATATTCAATATATACTAAAAATATTTAGTCAAAGTATAGTAATATATATATATATATATATATATATATATATATATATATATATATATATATAGCCATATTTACATATACATGAAAAATGCCATGACATGGGTGCACAGTGCCACACTTCATATTTAATTAGGAAAATGTGAGGTGCGTATTTATCAGATTTAGCGTAACCCCAAGCAACAAAGAAAAAAATTAAACATATTTTATTTAGCTTATGTCACAAACTCTCTTAACAAACAAGAAAACACACGGATAGTATTGTAAGTCACACGCTGGTAAGCTGGTAGCATGTTTATTTGCAACTAGAGTGGCGAGGTCAGAGCGAACAAAAACATAACATAAAAAGAGAACCAGCTATTATAAACCAAGCTAAGAACCCATCCGAAAAGGCAGATACAAGGAAGCTATGGAAAATGACTGATTATGTGTGATGGGGGAAAAATATTTCATACCGGCAGTGGAATACACTCCCACAATGAAAGAAGCCTTTTATATACGAGTGATAGAAAACACAGACACCACGCGCCGATTCGCCACACGTGCATCCATGTGCCGTAACTCCTCTGGCGGCAGATTTTAAGAGGGCTGTTGCCAAATGTTCCAAATACATCACTGTGCAGACGTGATTAACTTTATTCCTGTGGAAGTGATGGACACGTCTGAATCGAGTCAGTTCACTGTGCTGGTTTGTTTGGTGTACTCTCCACTTCAGCACAAACGACAGAGCCAGCACAAATGCAGTGAATGAATGAAAGCTGCAGCCATCTCCTGTCAGCAAGTAAAAGAGACAGAAAGGCGTAGGAGGCCTCTCTAACACACTTACAGCACTACAGCGAGTATTCCACTGCTGGCTGTACAAACACACAGAACACAGGCTCCAGCCCTTGTCCCAGCTCAGCTCGGTGTTTAGCTCCAGCTGGGGGAGGAGGAATGAAGCCGAATAGAGGGCCTGAGTTTGGGTCTGGCTATTACACAGCATTTGCATGGCGTCAGCCTAATGCAGGCTATGTACACACATTGCTCCGGTCAACACGAACAGCACAGTGTGTACATATACAAAGTAATGTGTAAAAGTCAGAGACCTGTTATCTATTATAGACCTAGAATCGATTATGCTCTTCCATTTGTCCCTTTGAACAGTCTGCTAAGTTATACAGCCCAAAGTACACGGCAGAGGGAGAAACTTTGGATTACGGTCGTTTTCACAGTTACAAGATGACATCATCTCCTATTACGATCACTATTCCCCGCCTCCCAGTAGCAGAGGCGACCACTGGAGGTTCGGAAGAGTTTGTTCAGTTTTGTAGCCTTGATGGGAAGACGCTGTCTTTGTGTGCTAGCAGGATGCTGTTACCAGTGCCGTTACTGTTGACTAATCAGAACAGAACGGGCAAGCTGAACACACTGGGCTTATCAGAAGGCGGGGCTTAAAAACACAGGAGCTTAAACAGAGCTCGGGTGAATACAGATATACAGTGTGTTTTGGGAAAACTGTAGAATGTAAATCTATTCCAATAGACCCCAACACTACAATTATGAATTGTGAAAATGAATGAAGCAACCATTAGGTACAAGTTATTAGTTTATAAGTGTTAGAAAACATAACAGAACCGCCACTCTTGGCCTTTATTGCAGCTTCCGGTCTTTTTTTTTTTAAAAATGCGCACGGCTATTTTTACCAAGGTGTTAAGAAGGTGGTTGCAATGCCAAATACATTCTAGATACATTCAGGTCTAGACTCTGGGGTGGCCCGTCAATGGTTCTGGTCAGATTTGCACAACAGCTGCAATTCTAGAACAGCTACACGTCCTTTCAGATCCATCCCATTAATGCGTCTTCTTACAGCGGAACGATGGACAGAATCACCTGTGGATGTTTTCAGATCTTGATTTCCTCCTCTCTCTAAGATGAAAACTGTTAAAGACTGTTTATCTGAGGATGGCAGTTTTGTGGCCTACCAGGAAACTCCAGTTCTAGAAACTCCTGTTCCTACTTTTTCACTCCTTCCTTATGTAATGCTGTATCGAACCTCCTCAGAAATATCTCCCGTACAATGTACAACTTGTACTTAATGGCCAATTTGACTGGATATGAAGTAAATGCACATCATTCTATAAGTGTATGAGTGTGTGTGCTCGTGTGTGTGTCTGAAATTTTTAAATAAAAGTGTGCCAGCAGCCCAGAACCGTGAATACATGCACACACCGCCAACATGTTCAAAAATAAGAGGAAGAAAGTCAGTTTGCCGAGTCATTTTTAGTGTATAAAAAGGCCCCAGCGTGTGGAGCACTGCATGTACAAGTCAGAGCATAGGGTGTGTGTGGGTGAAGCTCATGCGAGTGCGTTTCTGTATTTGACTCACTGTGTCTTCCTATAGGCCTACACACGCCATCTGAGGTGTTTTTTATAGAGGAAAAGTTTATTTTCTGACATCTTCTTGGATGCATGTGCCAACACTCGTCTTAATTAAGCCACAGACAGAGCCGTTCTGTGATGCCTGAGCCAGAAATACGCTGGTAGTTTAACGCGAGTGCCATTCAAAACTTTATTCTGCTTTCCCTGTTTCGTTTACTGTCCTCAAGATGACGGCAGGCTGGGCGGTTTTATGAAATATTACAGGTCTTTGCCGGGCAGGATAAGTGGGATGAGTGAAAGTGGCTGGTTCTTGTCGTTTGACATTTATTGGAATATTTCCTGCAGTGAAACAAGCTTACCTTAATGAAACAGCGAAGCAGCGCTCGCAGGCTTGTCTAGTTCAGATAGGGAAAAAAAAAGCTAAGACTTTATTTGAAGGCTACCCACACAGTGACTTTACGACACTTGCATAAGCACGGGATGACATTTAAGAAGCAGTACCTGAGTATTTACGAACAGATGGTGTCAGCATTCGCAAGATCACAACATGTTTATGGAGTAAATGACAATGAACTGCCATAAGCGGCCTTAAAGCGGACTATACGGTTTCAATCCAATGCACTTGATCAAATTCAGTGAATATCTAATCAGTCTGCTAGCTGTCCCCTCTGTATGTGTGCCAGAAAGAGCCTTGTGCTGGTACACAGTCCTGGTTCTGTAAATAGGAAATACACAGAGTGGCTGGGTAGAGCCACAGAACACTCTTCCAGCCAATCAGAAACAGGGGTCGTTCGTGTTTATGCACAGGACGAGGGGAAAGTGAAACAGGGGGGCTGCCTGAACTCCACGCACTGTCAAACCGAGAAACGGTCAAAGAGGAAAAAATCTGAAGAACAAAGACTTGAAAAAGAAGTTCTTGGATCAGTGTTTCAACTCTAGGAGAGCTGAAGAGGTTTCTGAGACGCTGGAATTGAACTGCTGCACCATTTGGTGTAATGGAATAAACTCAAACAAGAAGCTAACAAAGAAGTATCTAACGTCAGCTCCATCGACAGTAAGAAGGCGTGAAAAGGGTCATCAGAGGTCGCTCTGTTCCTGTTCGACAGAACCTATAGGCCAGTAATGTCCTGCTTGCTAATGTTCGTGATAGAAGCTGGTTAGCAGCAGAGCAGTAGTCATAGTGACAGTTTGTTAACCCACAACCTGCTGACTTTAGTTATATTGCTTTGTTGTTTCGTTATTCACTCTAACATTATATAGTGCTACTTGTCGGTACAACAGACGAAGGGTTTTATGGCCATGAAGGCCCAAAAAGGTTTGCTAGCCTAGAGTAGTTTATCTTGGCAATGCACGTCCATGAATATGGGGGGCGGTGAAGCTTCTTAAGTTGCATGGAATGGATGGGTGTATTGGTTTTGTCCATAAGACTATAATAGTAAGGAAAAGACAAAGTGCAAAGAAGTGATATACTGGCCCGCTTAACTAGGCATGGGGTAATGTTTAATAACAGAATTAATAATGGAACGAATGTTAAAGGAAGTGTATGTCAATACAATATCATTTACTGATGCCATCTTCCAAATACAGACATAAACAGCTTGTAGGTACTCACTTATTTCATTTTAAATAGGTGCTTGCAGTGACTGTGTATTAAATAAAGTGGTAATGAAAAGACAGTAGTAAGAACTAGAAAAGTGCATGCGGGATGGTTGCGCAGATTGCTAAGTGAGGAATGAATAAACGAGTGCGGGTCAGTATGGCTACAGATTAGTGTTTGGGGTCCTGCCCTTAGTAAGTATGTGAGGTTTTGTGGCTCTCAGGTTAAGTACCTGGTAGGGTTTGGTTTGAGCCAAAAATGACTGGGACTCCATGGGAGGAACAAGGGATGACTAAATGACACATAGACGAGTGTAGGTCAGTATGACTGTGAAGTAACATTTCGGGAACTGCTCTTAGTGAGTACGTAAAGTTTGGTGGCTCTCAGGCGAAGAAAACAGCCGGCTTTAGGTGGGTCCAAAAATGACTGGGACTCTAGGGAAGGAAAAAAGGGATGCGAAAAGAGAGACGAACAGACGAGTACGGGTCAATCCAACACTCAATTCCTGCTTGGGGCTGCGCCCTGAGCTAGTGTTTCCGAAATGGTGTCGCTAGGTCGAGTGGAAGTAGGGTAGATAGGCACGCATTCTTCGATCCTATTTATTCTCTATGGGGAAAAATCCCAGATAAATTCCTCCCTACACGGAATCTGTGCATCCGATCAAAAACAACAATCTGGAGTTGGAACAGAGTCGATATCTCAAAAACACCTGCTCAACGCTGCTTTGCAATGCGCAACCATAATAATAACGACAGAACAGAAGACGTAGTTTCCCAGGTAGTTACTAATGAATGAGCCTTAGGACATCCACGTCCATGAAATTTGAGGGGTTAATGCAAAGTAGAGACAAAAGTGCCGAGGGCGTTTACCTTCTCTTTTGCTGTGGTGTCCTACAGACCCCCTGACACTTTTCTTTTCCTCTGCAAACACTCCTCTTTCTCCTCCTGCACCAGCAACCCCCGGTTATTTACGAAGGAGAATGACAGTATGTTTGGGCCTCACTGTGGAGATTTACCAGAACTCTTGCTGGACCGGGACTCAGACCGGCACCCAAGAGTATAATTATGCTGACAGCATAACTACAGCAACCGATGAACTAGAAATGATCACCATGCAAAATCCACAAACTCCCAAACGTCTGGACAGCGTCACGTTTACAACACAGACTTTGTGCATGTGTTAGTGCACCTTGTGTAAATGTGCATAAACGACGAAGACAAGTTTCTGAGCCTTGCTTGGTGTCTCCACGGAGAGTTGCGCGATGAGTCAGGCACGCTGTGCTGCAGAACAGAGGCCTTTTGTCACGTATCTAACACAATTAGCCCCATGCAAATGACAGCCAAGCTTGAGTGGCTTGCTGAAATGCAAACTACACATCCTTTGAGCTTCCCTGCTCCGGGGAGTTAAGGCTCGCAAACGCAGACACGTATGCACACACACATGCGTGTGGCGGACTGGAACTAGAGGCAGCGGAGCAGACCTCAGGCTGTAGCCGATATGCCTTTAAACCCGCCAGTTCCTCACGGCCCTCGACACTCCTACCCTAAATTAGCGTACCCCCCCTCCCCCTTCCCCCTTTACAACGCTCCCTGGCGCCTCAACACAGCGTCGCCATGCCAACTAACCCAGGCCGAATGTGGGCAGAGGTGGAAAGAGTCACCTGCGGTCTGGGTCCCCCCTCCCTTCCCTCTCAGAAATGACTAACCGCCAGTTGAGATCTAAACAGAGGGAAGTGGAGCTTTCCCACTATTCAGTTCCCACAACAATTACATGGAAAAACAACCGTCCACCTGCTTGTAAGAAGCACCGCACACACCACACATTAGAAGAGGGTAGAGCAGCCTGACGCCATGCTCAAAGTGAAAGCGTTGCGACTTCATTTAAATGATAACTAAAGTACTAAAGCTTTCGAGTCACCATTAATCAAGAAATTAGAATTAAAGTGGCCAAATAATAAACAGTGCTCGGTACAGCTTCAGTTCAGTGCCAGACGTTGGTACACATTTCATCTTCTCATGATCCTGCTCAGGAACCCCAAACACAGTCGGCGTTAAAGTCGGGCTGTCCTTTTGGGTTAGCCTCATGGGAGCTACATGCTTCCAGAAGTCTGATTCATCTTCTTACAGAGCAGGGGTAGACCGAAACAGACATCGAGTGGAGCTTCTCATGTCCTTAAGTAGTTGGTTTCTATGATGGCACCAGTTTTGGTGGTCTAACACAAGGGTTCTCAACTTTTTCCACCACAAGACCCACCTGATAATAACTACAAAGCATAGCAGCCCACCAGAAAACCAAATTCAACTTCTAGAAATACAATTTTCGGTCAAAAATTGGTTATAGAAGAATTATGATATACCTCAATTCGAACAGGGTCGCTGTGACAGCACCCCAAGAAACCTCTCCATCAGTGGCTAGCCAGTGGCTATGTGGTCTCAAATTTCTCATATTAGCCTGCTACCACAACATTTTTCTTTGTACATGTGTACATTAATATACATGTATTTATATGAACATACTTAATATGATAGTAATATGGTCATATATCACGTGTGTGGTCCACTACAAACTGCTGCCTCCACCAGAGTGCAGGCCCACGAAACACTAGAGGATGTTTCAAGGCCCACTGGTGGCCCACGGGTAAGTTGAGAAACCATGGTCTAACAGGTCTTTGAGGTTATAAGTCACATTTTCCTGGCATCATTGATTCATTTTTGGAGCTCTGGTTTTGGAAAATCAAGTTTTACCACTTGGAGTTTCGTTTGACATCCTCCTTCTTTAGCCAAGAGGCTTATCTCTTATCTAATCTCCTCAGACATGCATCAAGAAAAACGAATGACTGTACTTTACGGGTGATTTGACAGGAAATTAAATAAATGGTGGTCTCGGACTTTTGCAGGGTAATGTACATACATAACATGCATATGGATGGGTGTGTTAATCAGCTCAGCCTCTGTTTCTTAGTGATGCAGACGCCAGCTGGAGAACTTAAAATATGCATCATCATGCTATTATGCTTCTTGTTTTTCCCCTGGCGTTTTTGTGCATATAAAAAAAGCCTGCAATGCTATAAATCATAAAGTACACATCGGAGGGGTCTCACACACAAACCGGTTTCCAGACCAGAATTCCAGACCCTTTGTGTTACAAGGCGACATCATCTTGTGACACGGTTCTTATTGCCTGACTGCTGGCAAGCTTCTGATACCCTCACACATTATACAGTAACTACTGGAGGTCATATAGGGGCAGAATGGCATTTGACCAATCAGAGAAGAGTGGGTGAGCTGACCAATCTGAGCACACCGAGACAATCAAAACTGTGAACACTGAAAAAGAGCGTACTGGTTATCCTTAATCAGTATTTTCTGAAACTTGTGTGATCATGTGATAGTGACAGCCCTAGACTCTAGAACTAAGTACCCTCTTGAACAGCAGAGAAATTACTGGTATAATTTTGGAATAAACAGAATGCTGGAACCGCAAAGTGAGAGAAACAGTAAAGACGTCTAGGAACAGAACAAAATGAACCACCAAAAAGGCAATTAAGAGGCTAAAATGGAACTGAGTGGAAAGTAGATTACTTCCTATACAGATAACAATGAGAATTATTGTTGGGGCTGGAACAGAACTTGGCGAATAACGAATGCACCACACCAAATGGTCCAACACTGCTCTGAGTAGAGTCCTATTACAGTAACCTACAAATACCTAAGAGTACCCTCCCTTCTCTTCTCCTAACATCAGTGATTTGAGTGTTAGAAAACTGGCAACCCAAATGACTTAAGTGTCAGTTTTATGCTTATTTATTAAATGTTCTTTAATGTATGTTCTACCAGAACAGATCTCCTTTGCTCTCATTTCCCCAAAACACAAAGTTTTTCCTCACACTGTACATCTGTATCATAAGTCTTGTACATGAGATTGTCTCTCTTGTTTACATGAGATTGTCTCTCTTGTATCTTTAGGCCACGCCTCCTGGTGAGCCCAGTGTAACCCAGACTAAAGTAAGACATTACAGAGTGGCGAGTTTTTGCTGTTTTAGCTCTCTCTGTGTTGTGTGAAGGCGTGGCAAACTCACTGGTAGGCGGGCAATGAGGACTGTGTTACGAGATGATGTCACCTTGTAACAGAGAACAGGGCAGGAGTTTTAATGAGTTATTTCAAGAAGCTCAGACAAGAGCTGCTCCCTCTGCTGAGTACTTTGGGTTGTAGAACTTGGCAGACCAATTAGACGGCAAAAAACTACAGAACACACTAAGACGAAAGATATCCAGAAATGCATAACAGGTCCGCGTTGAAGGCGGTGAACGCTACTGTTATCATGACATGTAATTAAGTAAGTGGTTTAAAACATAAGGCAATGCTGGATTGGGCCTATGAAACACAAACACAGCAGGCATCTGGCTTATGATGTAGCTGATACTGCTTCAGGAAAACTAATTAATTGTGGTTGACAGTTTTCCTGTAATTAAGGTTGTCTCTACAGATTGAGGGAACATACTTTCTTTCACGTTACAGCATGCTTCCGGAGGAGTCTCGTCTCACCGCACCCGAGACGCTCAATCCTCTTTAGTTCTGTGCAGGATAGCAGACACTGAGACATACGCGCACGTACTCAGATACCTCAAAGGGCGGGAGTGTTTGGACGGAACACAACTCAGATAATGTGCGCTCACAATAGAGGGGTGTAGGTTGTGGCGGGTGCAGAAGCTTTGCTGGCTGCTAATTGACCTGCTTGGAGGGCCTGAGGGGAAGAGGTAAAACTGCTGCTACTGTGTTTTCATTAATTAAACCCTCCACGCCTAGCTGCTTCAGCTCATTGGCCATCATACACCAGCACCGTACGCATCATCATTAACACACTGCCTCAGCAACAGCTTCCCCGAGTTAGCACTTACAGCTGTGCTCCCGCGCTGTAATAACAGAGCAAAACAGGCTCTCACGCCAGACTTCTCCGCATTCAAGGCTCCAACAAGACACTGAAGAAATGCTGAAAGCAGCTGTATGTTGGCCTGCCTTTTACCTTTTTAGCACCTGTTCAACTGTTATGAGACAAAACTGTGAAGACTTTTATGTGGCAGCTATTTAATATGGGAGCTCCTTCAACGTTAAAGGAGCAGCTCAGCCTTATAACCTAGATTGGCTGTGTCCCCCTAGTTAGTTCATACAATACTAGCTTCAAGATTCAAGTTTCCTGCTTGGCGGTCCATGTGGCTTAAGCAAGGACAGCCCTTATTGCTGTCCCTGACCGACCCAACAGCCACAGCTGCAGTGATGCCCACCATGAGACATCCTGTTAGTGCCAGCGCCATTATCAGACGACTGCATGTGCAGGACTACATGCACACAGACTGCACATAACACCACGTTAATGTCGCCAAAGACTGCAATGACGTTGTGTCAGACTGTCATGGAGTGACTCTGAATGGCAGCGACTCATCTTCAGTGACGAGTCCCGCTCGTTCTGGTGGAGGTAAACAACAAATCAGTGTGCGGAGGCACCGTGGTCAGCACCAGGATTCCAGTTTTATTCATGTGCTCATGTCCAGAAGGCCTGGTGTCACTCCAGATTCGGCCCATGCTGCCAAATCCGCAGGAACTGTGTGAGAACATTCAAGCTGCATGGGATGGATTACCACAGGACACCACTAGGAACCTCTACAACTCCGTGCCGCGACGTCTGGCGTGTTGCGTTAGACGGCTGCATGATGCAGGACTTTATGCATGCAGATCATTGCGACAACCGCACTTAACACCATGTCAACGTTGCCCAAGACTCCGACTGTGTTGTGCCAGATTGACTCAGAATGCCAGTGACAAGTCCCGCTTTGTGACCCTCCTGTCACAAGACTGGTTCCCTAACCTCTAACCCATGAATGCCCCCTAAATCTGCCATCCCGTTATCTACCAAAGACAAAGATTCATAGACTGTCTCAAACTACCGTTCTGAGCCAGACTACACACGACAACACCAAAACATAAGCCACATATTAACCATCATAACCCTGCTTAAACAAATCAATATAATCAATACGCTCTAAGTGCATAAGCGCTCTGAACGAGCTTGTTTGTTAACACCACTACCCACCAAGGAGCCACCACCACATGTGGGAGACTGGGGTTTGAATCCCGGTCTGGGTGACTAGGCTGTGCTACACCAATAAGAGTCCTTGGGCAAGACTCCTAACACTACAATGGCCTACCTGTAATATGATTAACCTTGTAAGTCGCTCTGGATAAGAGCGTCAGCTAAATGCCATAAACGTAGATTAGGTTAAAGAAAAACCCGAGTACTTCTTTACAATGCACAGCAGCAGACTACAGCCCATGCACACAGACCAAGACTGTCAGACTGCAGCATACAGACAGGCGTGCCTCATCCCGCTCGACAGCGATCTGCATATGAGGTGCGAATTCTCACACCTTTAGCGTGCTTTCCCAGACAACACAGCCACCAGCTCATGTAGCAGCGGAGTCCCCACCCCATCACCAATACAGCTAGACGACTGACGCCTTCGCCCTGGAAGGCAACATCTACTAAAGCGTTCTAGCGCGGTTCACCGTGTTCATAACTACCGAGCCCTCACCTGGTGTGAACTGGAGGATAATTCATTAACTTATGCCATTTGATGTTTTAAGGCAATGTCATAAGCAGCGATGTCGAGTCAGCGGCGCTATCCGACACATACGGTGTGCTAGTTTTCTCAAGAGAGACTTGGAAAAGGAGAGAAGAGAGCAAAGGAAGAAAAACAATGGCACAGAAACAGATGCAGAAAACAAATGGGAGGGAAAAAAAAGCGACACCTAAACAAGCTTGTTGGCCTGTACTCAGCGCAGCCGCTTGCACACTCTTTTGTGTTTTGCTTTTCGCTCTTACTTCTTTTTTCTTCTGGTGCTCCTCCGAACACTCTCCATAATGGATGTTAGCTTTAGCAAAGTGCAGCCGGCTCCAGAGCTCCAGAGGTAGCGACTGAAGCCCTGTGCCACCATCAGGGCTAATAATAGCATCAGATTGCATCAGCCCTATTTGCCCTCTGTGCGAATGGGGTCAGTGAAAGCAGGGCCGAAGAGTGCCGATGTTTTCTTGATACAGCCCGCAGGAACGAGGGCCTGAGAGTGGAAGAGCCGCCTCTAATGGGGGATTTATGGTTAAATGTGAAATAAGGGTGACTAAGAGGGCCAAGGAGAATCCAGGGGACAGGAGACTGTTTGTGTGTGTTGATTCCACCAGCCTTTGTTCCAGAGGAGCGGGCGAAGGCTCCGATGGGGGAGAACCTAAATATCATGTCCCTGAGGACCCTGCAATGCAGGAACAAACATGCAAGCAGAGTGCACGTGCTCTCACAGACAGGCTAAACAACACCTAGACACACAGGTAGTTCCACCAGATATGTAAGGGGCTTGTATTCCATATTTCGGTTCTATTTTATTTGGTTCTATCAGAATTAAAACTTAATTATTAACACCACTCACTTATTTGTGAGACTGTTAATGCATTTTCTAGTCTGGCACATCCCACCATTTGTAGCTCAAGCCTGAAGCCCTCATTACACTCATTATAATTCCAGCCCTGGAGTTACTCTGTTACAAGGTGACATCATCTCATAACAATCCTAAATGCCCGCCCACCAGCAAGCCTGGCAAACCCTCCAACAACATAGAGCGAGTAAAACCAGTAACTGCCACTCTAAAACATCCTGCTGTAGTCTAGCTTGCTTAGGTGGACCAACAGACTCTGGTTCAAACCGATACGACAGAACCAACACCATTGCTAGAAATGCCACAGCGGTGTGGGGGCAGAACTGTGGGGGCAGAATTTGTACGGTGATGCCACTCTGACAGTGGATCAGTCAGAATAGGATGGGTGAACTGACCAATCAAAGCACACTGGCCTCTGGCCTCATCAGAAGGTGGAGTTTAAATACACAGGTGCATTAATACAGGGTGAATACAGATGTACAGCATGAGAAAAATATAAATACTGCATTTTGGGAGAATTAAGGCATGTAAATCTATTCTAGTGGACCCCAAAACTAAAACTGTCTACATTGAAAATTAACATAAGGGGTCTCCTTTAACCCTCAGAGCTAAGTCTGAGTTCACTAAAGTTAAAGTCCAGAAACAGTGAAAATATAGTTTTCAGTGAACTAGGAAGTTAACACATCGCCCTTGAGTCCTCATTAGGTTCTGCTGCAGTTTTAGCTCATTAGCTCATCTGAAGGGGCAACAGCAAAAACTACCAGGTTCCCTCCACTATTTTGTGCACCTGGGCTTCCACCTGTAAAAAGTTAAGGCCAGCCTTTCACCCGAAGTCTGTTTTTCCAACATTGACACATACGGATACTCAATATCAAAGTTAGTTGGAATGCACATTCTGATTTAATTGGTTGATTTGTATGTGTCTGATTCACTCACACCTCCGCAACACACGCTAACACACCACCACCACATCAGTGTCAAAACAATGATCTACCACCCATATAATACATGCTCTGTGGTGGTCCTGTGGGGGTCCTGACCACTAAAGTATGCAGAGAAACAGATGAACTACAGTCTGTAATTGTAGAACTACAAAATGCTCCTATATGGTGAGTGGAGCTGAAGTAATGGACACTAAGTAGAAACGAGGAGGTGGTTTTAATACTCTAGCTAATTTCTGTTGTTCTAACCTACAGCAGAACATGGCAGATCTACAGCAGAAATCTAACATAGGCCGCCATATGACAAAGCAACATGCATCAAAGTCAAGCTACACGAGCGACACAACAGGAAGGAAACCCAAACGCCACAGATCTGCGCAAAAAGACTGCACACAGAAGCACAATCACACCCAAAGATCAAAAAGCCACAGCCAGACCTAGCACGAGCTTGACCTCCTGCAAAGAGCAAAGCGAGGGAGAAGAATGCGGTGCATAAATCTGTTCTTGTACAGGAAGGAAATCTGTTCTCAAAACAGCAAAGATTAATAGAACCTTAAGCATCTGTCAGTCGGGCTAAATGCGTCCGACGGGCACGAGAGGCTGTCTGAGCAATCAGTCGAGAAATAACAGCCATTAGAACAAGAAACACAAACATGGTTCTCTCATCAGTTGCTCAAAAAACAACAGAGCAAATAAATAAAGAGAGAAATAGAGCGCTACTCGGCATCAGACGTAATTAAGATGGAATCAGGACAAGCGCTGCAGCATAACAACATGACCTTATTCATAACCTTATTCTCTAAGGGGTGCGTCGACGGAGCGTATGACTTGGCACCAACTGCTATATGTGGAGTGTGTATACCGTATGCCTTTGTGTGTATACACACAGGCTTGATGTGCAGACGTGCACATGAGCTTGTAACATGACGCTAACATTACCAAGGGCACCGAGTGACTGCTGACACCAAGGCCCTAAAGACGCAACTGGCCCATATTTAGGTTTTCTATCAGGCAAACACAGACTAACTGCTGTAACAGCACCGCTTTTAAAGAGCATACATGACGAGAAAACTTAATGCCAAGTCTGTAGGAACTGACCGACTTCATTATTTCCAATCTGCAACATCACAAATCTTCTAAAGGAATCCCTCTGGCTGATAGAAGATTACACATCTGGTTCTACTGCACTGTACCAGAACGAGCAACTACCTCAATCCTCAGCATCTGCATGCTTCCTGGGAATCTGTCTCTGTTTGAGTTAACTTTAATTAGCTTAACTTCAAAATGATCAAGTTAAGCGAATCCAACAATATTTAAAGTGAGTATAAAACAGAGAAAGAGTTTAAAATGGCTTTTTGTTTTGGTCCTCCTGTAGGTCAGACTTGGAAATACAAAGAAATGCATTTATTGGACGTCAGGGAGTATGAACCCAAGATATTTCATGTTTTGTCTGGTCAAGGTCTTTTCATTTGTTAATATACATCTATTTTTACATTTCAGGCCTGCAACGCACTCCAGAAACAGTTGGAATGAGGAGCTAAAAGGAGACTGTAATCATGATTTGGTACAGAAAGCAGTAGCCACAACTGGCTGAGGCTGTATTCAAAAAAGTATGTTCATATAACGTACTACTCATTTACTAAACCTGCCTAATAGTAGTATGTAGTATGCGACCAAACTGAAAGTCTATAGTGGACTGAAGATACCTGGCTGGTGTTCTTCTACAGTCAGAATTTCTAGTGTACAGTGGGAGCTATCTTCATGGTGTACTGCATCCCATCATGCACCGCAGCCTCACCAGCCCTCTGTCTGCTTCAGTGGAGTATGTTTTCATCAGAATGAGCGTCAGAATGGTAAAATATACAGTAAAATATACAACAAAACATGAACTCTCTTTAGAGGATCACTTTTAGAGTGAAATAGCCAAGTGTAGCTAGCAGCTAGGCTAAACACACTTCAAGTGAACTGAGCACCGTTAGCAGCAGCTAGCTCTAAACAGTGGTTCTGTATTAACAGCTCTGAGGTAAATATAAGTGTAGTGATTATAGTGGGGTATGTTTTCATCAGAATGAGGCTCAGAAAGTTAAAATAAACAGGTCTGAAGATGAATAAAAATATACACTTACTTTAGAGGCGCAGTTTTAGAGTGAAATAGCTGAGGGAGGCTAACAGCTAGGCTAAATGTACTTAATGTAAATTGAGCAGCGTTAGCAGTAGCTAGCTCTAAACAATGGTTCTGTAAAAACAGCTCTGAGGTAAATATAAGTGTAGTGATTGTAGTGGGGTATGTTTTCATCAGAATAAGCCTCAGATAGTTAAAATAAACAGGTCTGAAAATGAATAAAAATATATACTCACTTTAGAGGCGCAGTTTAAGAGTGAAATAGCTGAAAGTAGCTAACAGCTAGGCTAAACGTACTTAATGTGAATTGAGCAGCGTTAGCGGCAGCTAGCTCTAAACAGTGGTTCTGTAATAACAGCTCTGAGGTAAATATAAGTGTAGTGATTTTAGTGGGGTGTTTTTTCATCAGAATGAGCCTCAGAAAGTTCAAATGAACAGGTCTGAAGATTAATAAAAATATACACTCACTTTAGAGGCGCAGTTTTAGAGTGAAATAGCCGAGGGAGGCTAACAGCTAGGCTAAACGTACTTTATGTGAATTGAGCAGCGTTAGCGGCAGCTAGCTTTAAACAGTGGATACTTTAATAACAGCTCTGAGGTAAATGTGAGGTAACTACACTGTAGGTCAGAACTTGGTACTGTACTGTATACCACACAGAGAGAGAGTATACAGTATACAGAACATACTACTGTAGTATGCAGTATAGTCGTGTGCCATTACGAATACA
The DNA here is from genome assembly GCA_024036415.1 of Prochilodus magdalenae. NCBI lineage: Eukaryota > Metazoa > Chordata > Actinopteri > Characiformes > Prochilodontidae > Prochilodus > Prochilodus magdalenae. The sequence continues at coordinate 141,993 of JAMWET010005758.1, read as the reverse complement.
GTCACTGCCTTCAAGTAGCAATGATGAGCCGAGGATCTCCAGTTTGCCAACACATGCTTCAGAAAATTATTAAAAGGTTTAAAAACAATGTTCCTCAGAAAAGGTTGGAAAGAATTTGCATATTTCTCCTTCTACACATAATATCATCAAATGGTTTAAGGAACCGGGAGGAACTCCTAAGCTGAACACCCATCATTCAAATTGGGCAAGAAATCGTTTTGGCAAACATTTGTCTAGCACTACAATATGGAGCTACATTCACAAATGCTGCTTAAAATTTTACTGTGCAAAACAGACTGTCCCTGATACCAAGCTTCGCTTGGAGACGCGCACCGGAAGAACCGGAAGCACACAGCACCGGAAGAAAATCTTACAGCTGAGAAAGAGTAACCAATCAACTGTCAATAAAATCAGTCAGTAAAGCACTGTTTAAGAACAACTACTATTTTGGCCACATATAATAACACTACCTGATATTCAAGCTTATCAGAATTTATCGGAAGTTCCTTAAATAAATGGTATTGGTAGAACACATATGACAGTGGCCCATGTGGTGCCACCGTCTAAGCATTAGGCCTGTAGGATAGCAAGTTTGATCCCTGATGATGCCACAGGGGTCCATGACAAGAATTCTATTAAGTTCCCACTCTCCCTGCAAGAGTAGGACGGCCTTCGCTCTGCTATCACGCAGCATGCCGGCAATAAAAGCAGGTGTCTGTTAGTTGACCAAACTGGCAATTAACTGTTTCCTCCAAGCTCTGTGAGCTGTCCAACAAGCCTGTGTGAGCATGTGCTAGTCCTCACCTTCCAAGTCTGATTGCACTGCGTGATCGGGTAGGCCTAGCTAGCAGGTAGAACTGGATTAGTTCTGGAGAAGACTAATTTAGGGAGAAACAATAATAAAAAAAAACAATGTCAGGCTAAAAACATCTTTAACCCTAAACTTCAATAAGGTAGAAGATGCACCCTGAAAGCTCTTTCAATGTCAGAAAGCTTAAGCACAATGATTGTGCAGGTATTAAGGAAAAGGCAGAAGTGAACACAGACCATTTTCACTGGCGACCATCTGTTGCAACCAAACTTGAGGTTCCTCAGGGTTTTATATTGGGCCCTATTATTTTTTGTATTTGCATCTTTGTATTTGATACCGTGGGGTCAAATTATAAGGAAGCTTGACATAATTCACTGTTATGCTTATGACACACTGTATCTTCCTCTGCAGCCTGACGAATCTCTTTCTTTCATCATGCTGAATAAGTGTCTCTTGTTTATTAAAATTTGGATAGCTGATCATATCCTGCAGCGTAATGAAATTAAAACTAAAAGGCTATTTTATAAGGGTCCCACAAACGAAGCAGTAATATTTTATCTCATGCAAAGAGTCCATATGTAATCATTTTGTGGTGTGGGGTGAAATAAAAGTGCTTTTTTGACTTTTATTGGACTGTCCCTGTCAGGGGTGGGCGGTTTTATCGGCCCACTTTCACGCCTCACTGGCGACACTGCACAAACTGCGAGTGGTGTGAAAGCAGCCAACCGCCGCACATTCTACATTCAACGTGAAAGCAGCGACAGAGGGAGCATGTTCCTCCAATCTTAGCTGTAAGTTTCGAATTAAGATTCGCTTTGTCCATAACTCCATTGTCGCAGATCCATTAGGCCATCATTACAACAGCTTCTGATTGTTCCCCATGCTAGGCTCAAGCTGAAGGCTGACTATGTATCTGCAGTAGCTGTCCCACGGCCATGGAAGGGTTTACCTACAGAGGTACCAGTTCTGTAGTCGACTGTAAAACAAGACGAACATATTTTTGTGTATTTGAAAACTGATGTCAATCAAACGAAGCACGCATGTATGCTTCGGTGGGTTGTGACTGTCCGTTAGTCTTTTTATGATGTCTGTTTTCCATTACTGTACCGCACTTTGGATAATAACAGCTGTGGAAGAATGTGCTTTAAAAATAATTGTTACTTACTGCCACAAAATCCATGTAGCGGCTAGCATCACCACTGCAGCTATGTTTTTTAATACTTATCCAAACGCAGAGGAACTCTCCCTGATCCCGGCCACAGGCACTGGTCACACTGCATGAGCTCCAGCTAAAAATATAAAGCACAGAAAACCGCTCCAGGCTAATTAACACAAGTGCTTTTTGTTCCCCATTTTGCACAGCTACAATTCCTGCTAATTCAAGCCAAAGACTGCCAAGCTCGGAATCAAAGAAAGCCCATTCGGTATTTGAGAGATCTTTAAAAATATTTATTAGCTAAGAGGCTTAAAGAGTGCGTGTCGGGTGACCAGGACACAGAAGTACGCTGGGAAGAGTTTAATTCCTATGATTAAATTATATGCCAGATTAAAAGCCCTGGGATCACAATAGTACAATGCTGGGCTGTTAAGGAAATATTAGAGAACAAAGTAAGAAACGAAGGCGTCAGCATGTTCTCCGATCCTTCCGGAAACATCATCCCACACGCCCCACCAAGCCGGAACCATTAACGGGTGAAATGGATGGAGGAAAAAAAAAAAAAGAAACAACAAAAAAACTTGCACTGACTCTCCACTGGGCCATTACTTGCTGAATCAAGATGAAGAAAGCCAGCTAGACCAGTTCTGCTATCTCTCCTGGACGGAGCCTTGATCTGGAGATTGATAAGCTCTGAGATAACGACCACCAGCATGAAGACTGGCAGACGGAGCAGACGGCCTATCTAGGGCTTTACTCCATATCAGTCTTAACCCTGCCTCGGCTGCAGCCATCTACCTGAATCAGCAGAACATCCATCTGCAAGTCCTGAAGGACACTAGGACCCTAATCTGCAGTCGCAAAGTCCACCGTTATTAACCCTCATCACTTTGCTGGGCTGTGGACTAATCATGGGGTCAGCATGCATACCAGCTCTGGTAAGTCGAGTGGATCATCCGGAGCTACAGGCTCAGCACAAAGCAGCCTATTCCGGTATCTGCCCCACATCTTTCAGTGCAGCATGCTAAAAGCCTAAAGCCGTTCCGTACAGTATGTGTGATGAATATGATTCAATAAAGATATTTTCCAATATCGACACACATGCTGTAGTTCTGGCTTCCTTTAGACTGCAGGTATATGTGGACGGGGCCTCATCATTGAGAACAGATAGCGCTCCTGAGCGGGTCTGCGTGTACAGAAGAGCATCAATACATCCGGCATACTCTACTGTCCAAAAAACCCAACCACCCTTTATCTTTCACATTACATCAAATCTCAACATGTGCCAACTGCTGCTTTGAACTTGAACCACCAACAAGTAAACACTTACACGAATACAGCGATCAAAGAGGGAGTTTCTGAGCTTGTATTTAATGGTGAAAGGCGGTCACACAGAGAAAGGAAGCTCACTTCCATTCATCTCCAAGCGGTGGAGAAGAATGACAGTATAAGAACTCAAACTCCAAAACCGCAACACTTCCCAGATACCTGATCTGTGGGAAGTGCCGTTAACGCCTTAGCTTCTCTTTTTTCTAAAATGCACTTTCAGTAAACGTGTTGTTGAGCAGCTGTTAGTTTGATTTCTCTTCTTAGAAAGTGATGCATTCACTTGTTTAAACTGCCCGTGCTCGACTGCTACTCCAGAACAAAAGACATGCAGCGTAATCACAGTACCTGGTGTTGTGGTGATGCTGCTCTAAAGGGTCTGTGCACTCAGAATCAGGATACTGTCTCAGTTGGACTGACGTAAAAGTCATGAACTCTGGTCTGATCTTTCAGACTGAGGTCTTGCATTGGATATGTATCGGATTTCAGTATCCACATATGACAGTGGCCCAAACTGGAATCGAAGACACAGATTCACCACAGATCTGTGTCATTTATGAATAAAAAGATGAATGTGAATGCAGTCTCAATGGCCAATACCGCTACAGATATGATGGTCTTGGTTTCTATAAGGATTAGTGGGCTTTAAAAGTTGTTTTATTATTATTAATAAATTATTATTATTATTAATGCACTAAACATTTTTAGTTTTGGCTGAAACAACACAAATTAGAAATAGGCCTGCTGAAATGTCAAACTCAAACCAATAATTTCCATAAAATTCACAAACTGTTATTAAACACTATATGCTTTCTTCTATTTATTTCTTCTATTTATTTGTATTAGATTTATATTATATTATTCTAATGTTTTTCAGGATAGACTGTTTGCAAAACGTGACTACATTCGAACATTTCTTCCTTTAACATCCAGCACAGCCCTCGCCTCAATAACAACACAGGGTATCGGATCAAGTCGTCTGCAGATGACGCAAGAACGGCATTTGTACAGCATTCCTTGGCATTACCCTCTACCGGGAATATGTTTTATTCCCTTTCTTCCTCAAGAACTACGGATCAGTACGACTCTCAGGACAAGATCTATGACTCCAATCTTCTGCTGGGCTCAGACAAACAAATTCAACAAACAGACAGAGCAGCTTTACCTGCAAGGACATACCACCCAGGAACACATTGATAAGACAGGCAAGGTAGATTGCAATCAGCTCTGGAAACGCAAGCATGTATTACTCCACACTGCGAATGAAACAGGGCAAAAACAGCTTCAGACAGGTATGAGGAGCATGGAAAAAAACAAAGAGTGCCGAAGCATAGGGGTCAACGAGTGCACAAGCTGCCATCAACAAATAGCACTAAAGGCCCTACACATCATCTCCGAACAAAACCTACAACCCAGACGAATTACTGCAACCACCAAGCATCAGGACACTACTAAACACCATATAGGAGACCTTTTCTTCACACTGCTGGAGCTGTTTAGGATACATTTCCTCGAAATAGTCAATGTGGGGGGGCTGCAGGATGTCCAGAGCTGACAGGACCTGTAATAGACACAGTGTGAGAGAGAGAGAGAGAGAGAGAGAGAGAGTGAGAGAGAAAGCAAGAGAATGTGCAACAGGGGGTCAGCACTGATGGCAATGAGCACAGGCACTGACACCAGCCTTCACATGACATCAGCCTGTGAGGCCCCCCAGCTGGGGAGAGCTAACAGCCCACAGAGAGCAAAGGTTAGGTAACGTTAGCCCAGAGAAAGGCTTTATTAGAGCTGAGCGATACACGGTCTTACTGGCTTACTGCCATTGGTATCTTTGCTCCAATACATTTCGAGACTTTTCCAATTCCACAGTGAGGATGTTCCCAATAAAAACACTCAGCATACAGTCATATGAAAAAGTCCCTGCTCAGATGCTCTGCTGACAGGCATCGACATGTCGGTGTATGGTAGCTCAACAACAGGACACACACAACACCTGTGTACGAAGGACCCCGAATTATTAGGAGTGTATCGATACACTCGGCGCACGATCTGACTTATGATCCTTGATTCGGTATTCTCGTGATGTTTTAAACAAAATAGGGGGAAAAAAACGAGGTTTTTGTACAGCTTACTAATGAGAGTGAGGCGGGAGGAATAATGGAGTGTGGTGTTGATTATATCCGATCATTTAGAAACATTGGCGCAGCTGCATTAAACAGTAGTTCTAAGCTCACCAGACAAAAAAACAAAACAAAAAACGAGTCACCTGTGACTGAGTGTGTAGTATCTCCACCAGCACCAACAACAGTGGCGATTCAATATGGCATGGACTGGATTTGGAATGTTCACACACTCTTGCGTTAAAGAACTGCACAGGTGGGCCGTATTTGGTGGACGCCTTTCCTGGCACAATTCTGAGGAGAGTGTCCTGTAGACTGGGATTTTAGCCACTGCTGGTAGACCTGTATGACCATACGCTTCCATAGACCTGCAGATTCAGCTACTTTCTTCACACTGTGGTCTTTGGCACATCCAAATACAATCACTCCTTTTAGACTCTTCTCAAGAGTTCTGTCACTCACACCCTCAGGTATTTATAGCCAGATCAACCTCATGCAGCGCCATCTGCAGAAGCTGAAGTTACTACAACCATAACTGCACAAGGTGACAGATTTTTGTCTGGTGAGCTTAGAAGGTCCACCTCCATGGTGCACTGTTCTAGTTCTGTGAATAACATTAGGTCAAATATACATACTTAAATGTCTAATTAGTAAAATGCGATTTCAGAAAAATAAATGTTAGGTGTCCTTTGTAAAGTCTGTTTTCTGTCTGGCTAACGCTTATAATACTGTATTAGGTTCCCTTTGGTGCAAGTTTGACAGGGAAAACAGAACACAACAGTCCAATCAGAAGACTGAAGACACCCCCAATCAAAACAAGTGCTTTGTTGATTTATGAAAAACAATTTAGCTCAGAATTTCTATTGATTTGCAGAGTTTAACATATTAGAAATAAGAAAACATGAAACCTAAGACGTCCTGGAACCTTTGCACAGGCCACAAGTTATGTTATGTCTATTTTGTTAAACGTTAAACATGAAAAAATTTAAAGTATGTTAAAAATTTAGCAAATAAACAGCAGCTGTGCGTGTTCCTGGCAGAGCATCAGTTAACTTTCACTTTAAGTTCACTTAGAAAAAGTCAACAGTCAAACATATCATTTGACCAGGGACCACATGACTGTAGGTCAGCTTTAAAAGGTCATCCCGTGTAGAGCACTATCAGTATAATTAATAAAGTAATAGCACTCTAATAATAAACATCAGATCTGATCATTTAAAAAATAATGGGATAATGAATTTCATCAATTCTGCCTCTCAGGTCACAGCTGGTAGACGGGGAAGAAGGTGGGAACTCACGTTGTCATGCTTGAAGAAGCAGAGCATCTTTAGTTCGCGGAAGACCCTCTTGCAGGAGACGAGGTTCTGGAAGACGTTGGGCATCTTTTTGAGGGCCACGCGTTTGCCGTCCCTGGGGTCGGTCACTGACCTGAGAGAGGAAGAGAGGTGCGATAAGCAGGGGTATCGAACATAGCAGGGGTTTCGTTCCTCAGGGTCCTGGTCACTCTGGAGGACCTCCACCACCTTTTTCTGTGAAACCAGCCACGGTGTTCAGGGTGGCTTTACAATGTGGATTTCCTTTCAGATTCCGTCGCTTAGACTGGGGAAACTTACAAAGCTCTACAATCTGCACGCTAAAAATAGACTCATCATCAGTCTGCCTCACTCACACTGCTGACAAGGACAAGGTCCCTACTGCAGCGCTAAAAGGTCAGCACAAACCAGACTTCTCTTTCCTTTTACATAAAAATCATAAAATCACAGTTTGCGTTAGAGGCAGCAAAATCATAATCTAAGGCATTATTTATAATAAAGAGAATTCCATTATTTGGGATGTCATTCAGAGTGTTTTAAAGTGACGTGGAGAAAGCAGTCAACCCAGAACTCAGGGACTAGGGGTCACAATATCTGCAATGCAAACATAGTAGGTCCAGGTGAACTACATGAGTTTTCATATCCATATTGTTGATGTCCAAAGAAAAACATATAACTTCATTATTTTATTTTTATTTTTATGCAGCATTTGAACACAGCAGCTGCTGTTTACGTTGTGTGAAAACTTCATGATAAATAGACCAGAAGAAATGGGCCAAAGAAGCTTGGAAAAAAGTCTGGTTCCATTGACTTACATTAAAACTCAATCAGGTTTTTGCCCTCTCCTGTAAAGTCAGGAGATACTCGTTTTTCTTGGGACAGCGGCGAGACGTAATGTCCCTCTGGATTAGAGCATCAGCCAAATCCCATTAATGTTGATGGTAAACGGACAGAACAGCCATACCCATTTTACACATAACGTTCGGTACGGAAGATTTAATAAGCATTAAGCTCTTCGGACATCTGGTTCCTCACAGTTCTGACTTTCTGGTCACTCTGAATGGACTCTAAATGACTCTGTTTACATCTTATCGATTCTAATAAGGAAGAATTAAATTTTCTAATCTCTGGTATCTCCTAACACCCCTCACCCCCCTTTTGATTATCAATTTCTAAACACTCAATAACTAGATTTAACAGGAAAAGTAGAAATCTGATGAATGATACGAACGTAACGAAAAGCAACTTGATGTGGTTATGGTTTTCTGTCTAGGAAGAAAAAGCATCCTTCACATTGTTGTCATGCTTCTGTAATTGCCTGACATCAAAACACGTCAGAACCACATACTCAACAAGCTCAAAGCTACTGATAGAGAATGTACCAAGCATATCAAGCCCAATGCCAGTGCAGTTGCACAACTTGCTATGAATGGCAACAACACAAGAGCCATCTTTCTCGACTTCTCAGGTTTAAGCATCTGTCCTTGATCAGGTGTTATATATTTAACATCTAACGCACAAAATACGGCATATGACCTGCTTCAGAACACAGAGTATGACAAACAGGGCTCTGTACTGTAGAGTTTAAAAGCAAGTCCCAACTGAAGCCGCTCCGTTTGCTCTTTTTTCATGACGATCAGGAGGCCGCAACGCTCAGCAGTGAATCCTCAGTGGGCTGATAATTGGAGCACATAGCATTGTGTCCCAGCGCACCTCATCCGAGGCGTTATGGAACATCCTGAACTCCAAACAACACTTAGGCTCCCTTCCTGCTGCTAATGCGAGCTTCCAGCCGAGAGCCACCATAGGGGACGGAACCCTGTCTCCTCAAAGACTGCAAAAACCAACAGCCCAGCGCCGACTCTGAGCTGAGGGTGACTCTGCACAAAGTGCATCAGCTGTCTGATATTTTATGACATCATTAGATACTGGACTGCAGTGCTGAAAGGTGTCCAAGAAGCTGTTTCCTGGAATCAGTCCGTAAAAACAACAGCTTCAATGACTGCGCAATGTAGCTGGCGTGTTAGTCATTAAAGCTGCCTGATGGTAAACCGAACCAGGATAACTTATGACACTGCTGCAGTCAGTGACATAAGATAGTGTCAGATATGGGTTTTTATGAGCCGGTGGGAATGCAAATGGCACAACAGTTCAAAAAGGCAAAGAAAATAAAAAAAACATATTACCCAAAGTAAAAAATGGGCTCCTCACAAAATAAGCAAATGGTGAAACTGTCCAGCATTCCATTGACTTATTCAGGTGGAATTTTATGAATGCTTATAAACGCTTTATTGGAGCTGCTGTTTCTAGAAGTAGCAGAACACCTGACGAAGATGAAAACAAACTATTCCTTTGGACACCTGTCAAAACATCTGACACCTGTTGCTCGAATGCAGCCGCCAGTCAACTTGGTGGTCCCATATTAACATCAGAGTAGAGCTGTGTATTGACAATAACCTGGTAACAGGATACATACCATAATACAGGTGTTACTGTTTAATATAAAGTGATTTTTAAACACTGTCCGTCTAAAAACACACTAACATGTGTAGGTTTGCTAATGCTAATGTTAGCAGTGCATCCTTACTGTATTTGCATACGATGGAGTGGAAGGGTCTAATGGCTGAAGACAGATTGCTATCGTGACAGTCATGGAGTGACTCAGAAGGGAATGGCAGAGGCAGTGACGAGTCCTGGTGTTGTCTTGTTGGAAATGTCCAACAAATCCATGTGTCACGAAACCACTGAGATACTCAAGTGCATCCATACTTTCTTACACCCTTATGTGAGTCATTTGCCAATTCTCACATGAATTAAACAGCTGGAGAATAAAGTAACCTTTGGTTGTGCAAGATCCTCTCAGTTACGACTGTACATGTTTCGCATTAGTTCATGCACATTTAAATCAGTCATGCTCAGTTAACCCTAAACTTGACTAGTCAGCCTAGACTACTGCTTTCGTGTTCGGTGCTACGAGGCTTAATGGATAAATGGATGTTGCTAAAACGATGGTACGCTTCTGGACGCTGCCCATACTTTTCTCCATTAGCCATTTCAGTGTCAGAAACCACATGAGCCACTATCTGAGCTCACCTAGCATTTCAGCACGGTTTGAGGCAAGGGTGTAATGATTTATGCGGTTTACACAAAGCTCATTTGTGAGCATTAATGCTAATTTGAGAGCAATGATTACACTGGGTGTGCAATATGGGTAACAGGTGTTTGCTCTGAGACCTCCACCTGACTCCGACTGGTCAACATGTCATGGGAAAGACATACACTAGGCGGGAACTCTCAAAAGCCTTGGGCTTTCAGAGCAGGCCTGATTTCTGTGAAATATAAGAATACACATCTATAATTTTCAGATCCTTTTTTTCTACACTGTCTTCATTCTGCTTGTTTAAACTATGTAGACACTCATATTTCAACATTACATTTTGGTTGGAAACAAACGAGTTATATTTTGGACCCGCCTATTGGGAAAACTGTCTAATCAGCATTCTTGTCCATATGGTATATGGTAAGTACAGTCAAGCTATCCCCCCCAGTGGTGAGTGTGAACCAAAGGCCTAACTCCACCCAGATTTACCACCAGCGTTATTAGTAGAGATAATCAGGCTAATGAGCAGCATGATTGACAGCTCTGTTTAAACACTCCTAGCATGCTCCGCCCCGCAAACAGAACTGAAATCATGAAAAGGCTTTTATGTGACGGTTACTGGTCAAAAAAGGCAAGCAGATGAGCCGACAGACAGACGAACGAACGCAGCATCACGCAAAGACAGTTTTGTGTGGGCGGGGCAAGAGATGACAGGCTTGTGATTGGTTAGGAAATGCTTAAGTAGGCGTTACTCTGGCTGCCTAGTTAACAGTGAGAAATATGGGGAAATACAGCAGATATTAATTAGAGACTGGGAAGATATTCCTAAGACTGTGGGCATGTATACTGTGGCCCAGAGAAACAAGTTATCACACATGTAAGATCCCTCAGGCTTTAAGGTCCATTACAGGCTTCACATGAAACCTGGAATGCCTCTCACAAGTTGCGAAAGTCCACATTTAAACTAGAACTACCAACGTTCTAACTTCTCCTGTCTCCCCGGCATTAGCTCCTCATCAGCTCTCCTCAAGCTCCAGATGGTCCAGAACTCTACTGCCTGTCTTCTTACTCATACCCCATCACCATATCACATCGCACCTGTTCTCCAGAAACTCCACGGGCTCTCCAAAAAGTTTCATACGCATTTTAAAGTCCTGCTCTTCACTTACAAACATCCGCCTCCCTACAAGCCGGCTCACACCTCCAGGTCCTGCTCAGCCAGGTCTGCTGACCGTTCATTCATCAAACCTCCAAAGCTTCTGTGATCGAGTGTTCTATAGATCTGCTCCTCGCCTCTGGAAGTCTCTCCGTCTGCCAGTCCGACAGTGTAATTCCTTTCCCACTTTCAGGTTTAACCTTAATATCTATTCTCTCTCACCCACAACCTTCTCCAAACCTAATCCACTCCTCCATCCAGGCTTCCCCTTCGCTGTCTTTATTTCATTTCCTCAGCTCTTCTGTTCGGCTTCTTTGTTCTATGTATAGATTTAACGGTGAGTGTCTTTGGGTTCTTGAAAAGCATATTATAAGAAGCATGCATTATTATTATTATTACTATTATTACTGTTATTATTATTATTGTTGTTGTTGTTGTTTATCGCATTAGCTCAGCGCTAATATGCTACTAGAATAACACAGGGCAGTAGCAAACATTTGCATCATTATGGTTCATTGATTGGATGTACGGTTTCCGCATAGGAACAGACTTTTCCGGAATTTTTTCCATTTAGGAATAAATGGGATGAAAAGTTCGTCCCCCCTGAATGTACTTCTGCTTGACCAACAGACACTGCTTCACATACACTATCTCAGGGTAAACCCCCGACCACGAAATCAATGTTGGTTCAACCCCCACTCATCTGTTTGTCTTTTTTCCATCCCTTGTTCCTCTCATAGAGTCCCATTCATTTACAAACCCAACCCAAGCCTACAGCCACCAAACTGGTCCCCAAACTCTAATCTCCAGCCATTCTGACCCACCCTCCTCTACGTAGAGTTTATTCATCCTGTTACATGGTTACTTAAGACGTAGACATGTTTACTTAACGCTGAGTTAAGCACTGTAACCCTTGGTAATGCATTACTTCATGTTTGTTAGTCAGCACCCAACGTAAAGTGTTACCCTGAACTACACTTACACTTTCACATATGCAAATGAGATTTTTCACACTACTGCCAGAATGAGGGATATAACGTACAAGCTGCTCAAACGGGCGATATGACTGCATGACACTCCACCGAGCAGTTTCCACATGCCGCTGCGTAGTCACAAACTCGCACACTGTGGCAGATCCATGAGCTCATGAGGCATGAGCGTGCTGCTCCCGAGCCCCCTCACCACCTCAACTCGCGGGCTAGCTGAGGAGGCCACCGCTGTGTTCACTCCGGTGTTTATTTTTGGACATGGAGAAAAGGGAAGTCCCACCACTCGGTTCTAAGTATGATCTGCGACTGCAGGCACAGCACTGTGGGGAAAATACAAGTCCGGGGAAGGATCATGCATTAAACATAGCCCTGTGCTGTAAAAAGAGCGTCTTTTGAGGACCTCCAGGAAGACACTGGCTCAGCACGCCGGAGAGAGGGAACTAGATGTCGCACAGGAGGAGTAAAAGGTGAGGGGAATGTGCTAAAAGGAGACTTTGGGTAATCTGACCTTTTAAGATGTTATCTTGGAAAGGAAAAAGTAATGCTGAGCTGCTGATTCAGTGTATTGGGAAAACATTGATTGGCTCTATAAATAATTAACAGAGACTGTTGCTTGGGGCACACGTACATACACGCACCAACACACAAATAGATACACATTCACTGAGCCTGGTGCAGGCATGTGATTCATGAGCTGGATTAAACAACAAGGAGAGGGGGAGGAGAGAGAGACAGAGCAGCTGGTGTGAGAGAGACAGTGTCAGAGAGAGAGAGAGGGGAAGAGAGAGAGAGAGGGATAGAGAGAGAGAGGGATAGAGAAAGGAGAGAGAGAGGGAGAGAGAGAGAGAGAGAGAGATAGAGAGAGAAAGGAGAGAAAGAGAGAGGGAGGGAGAGGGAGAGAGAGAGAGAGAGAGAGGAGGGAGGGGGTGGGGGGGGTTTTGGGAAGGGAGGGAGGGAGGGAGAGAGAAAGAGAAAGAGAAAGAGAGAGGGAGGGAGGGAGGGAGAGAAAGAGAGAGAGAGAGAGAAAGGAGGAGGGAGAGGGGGAGAGGGAGAGAGAGAGGGGGGGAGGGAGGGAGAGAGAGAGAGAGAGAGAGAGAGAGAGAGGGGGAAGGAGGGGGGGAGAAAGAGAGACAGAGAGAGAAATGAGAGAGAGAGGGGGGGGAGGGAGAGAAAGAGAGAGAGAGAGAGAGAGAGAGAGAGAGAGAGAGAGAGAGAGGGAGGGAGGGAGGGAGGGAGGAAGGAAGAGAGAGAGGGAGGGAGAGAGGGAGGGAGGGAGGGAGAGAGAGAGAGAGAGAGAGAGAGAGACAAAGAAATGAGAGAGAGAGAGAGAGAGAGAGCGAGAGATAGAGAGAGAGAGAGAGAGAGAGAGGGAGAGATAGAGAGAGAAAGAGATAGAGAGAGAGAGAGAGAAAGAAAGGAGAGAGGAAGAGAGAGGAAGAAAGGAGAGAGAGAGAGAGAGAGAGAGAGAGGGAGGGAGAGAGTGAGAGAGGGAGGGAGGGAGAGAGGGAGGGAGAGATAGAGAGAGAGAGAGAGAGAGAGAGAGAGAAAGAAAGGAGAGAGAGAGAGAGAGAGAGAGAGAGAGAGAGAGAGAGAGAGAGAAAGAAATGAGAGAGAGAGAGAGAGAGAGAGACAGAAATGAGAGAGAGAGAGAGAGAGAGAGAGAGAGAGAGAGAGAAAGAAAGGAGAGAGAGAGAGAGAGAGAGAGAGAGAGAGAGAGGAGAGAGAGAGAAAGAAAGGAGAGAGAGAGAGAGAGAGAGAGAGAGAGAAAGAAAGGAGAGAGAGAGAGAGAGAGAGAGAGAGAGAAAGAAAGGAGAGAGAGAGAGAGAGAGAGAGAGGAAGAAAGGAGAGAGAGAGAGAGAGAGAGAGAGAGAGAGAGAATTAACCCATAGAAAATGCAATATGTGTTAAAAGGCTCACTTCATGAACAAACTAATACCACCAATATTAATGTTAATATTAATGTTTGAAGTATGTACTATGCAGCTTCAAAAACCTCTCCACACTCCCCACAACATACATTCCATATACGGAGCAGCAAGAACACCCCATAACCTCACTCATACACACATACATATTCACATGTACCTGCATATACACCCACCAGCCACTTCACTACACGCACCTCCCTGTCCACATACACTCCTTACACTCACTGTCCATTTCGGAGCACTTTGTAGTTCTACCATTACAGACTGCAATAGTTCCACCCTTTCTCCATACACTTTGTCACCCTGTTCTTCAATAGTCAGGACCCCCACCGGACCACCGCAGAGCCAGTGTGGGATCATGCTGTGTCTGATCCACTCACAGCAGCACAGCACATACTAACACACCACCACCAGCGTCAGTATCACTGCAGTGCTGAGAATCATACACCATACAGGTAATACCTGCTCTGTGGTGGTCCTGTGGGGGTCCTGACTATTACGCACAGGGTGAAAGAGGGATAACAGAGTAACTGGACTACAGTCTGTGCTCCTATATGGACAGTGGAGCTGATAAAAGGGACGGTGAGTGTAGATACG
>JAMWET010005758.1:42500-122500 GCA_024036415.1 Prochilodus magdalenae | reverse complement strand
ACGACCATAAACTTACTGTATCAGTCCAATAGCTTCAGAACTGAGTATCAATAAGTGTCACCCCACGCCCTACACAGCACCAACCCACGAAAGGCACATTCTTATTATGATCCCCCGGCCGCGTGCTCCATCCAAGCCCTGGTGCCGACTTCTTGGCATGACGTGACAGAGAGAGCTGTCCACGGCCGCTGCTGCTGGCACCAAAGAAAGTAGAAGAGTGTTGGAGGTGTCTTGGCTCGGTTTTCCGTGCCACTGGCTCGGCGCGCACACTGACTCACACCTAGCTGTGGGGAACAGAAGAGAGAACTTTTCCAGGGCTCAGCCAAGCTCAGGGCGCAACGGCTGCTCAAAGCCTAGCACGATGATCCGCAAACAAGGCGAGGGAAGAGACAGAAAATCCCCAAACGCCAATGCCGTGGTGCAGCCTGGTGGAGCAGGTCGCTTTCTCATGAATACTACTCAAGCTGCCTTCTCTCGGCCTCGCAGAGCCTGGCTGCTCAGAGGAGATAGCCTCTTTTCTTGTGCCTCAAAGCCTATTGATTCTGCATGGCTAAACCATGTAGATCTGTACAGCAGCCAGATTGCCCAGTCTCGCGCGAATCGATGACAACTTGGTGAGTACAACAATGTGCCAAGGAAAGAAAAAAAAAAACAAAAAGCTGGAGCCGGGTGGAAGAAAGCCGGAGCACAGCTGGTCCCTGCCTGAACTGCTTCAGTCTGTTTCAGCTGATCCGTGTCACTTGATTAAAAGCTTCTCGTGTGATCAAGCATTTTCGCTTCAGGCTCGAGCTTTCAGGACCGTGACGGCGCAAAAACGGTCGCAGGGCGCTTTGTAATCCGAAACGATCAATTCTGCCCCTCTTATTAATATTTCACCATCTATTATATGCATGGAAGTGCACTGATACCGAGAGACAATGGCGTGCCTGAAACAGCCGAGCCGTTATTTTTAGAAGCAAGATATTGCAGAGGCTCGCTTCTTTAGGAAAGGGATCCATGATTATATACATTTTTCAGAAGTCTAATTCATGAGCTGGCGAAGGAGACGAAAGCGAGGAAGCGAGGAAGGAAGGAAGGAAGGGTCACTTCACCGCGTTATTTATTGATACAGCTCCATTTTTAGCCAGCGGCGGAGGCTGCTGATGTGACAGCGGATTTTTGAGGCCCTACAGGTACTCGTGCTGCTCCTCCCTCTCTAACACACAGCACATGACTTTATAACCACAGCCCTCAATATTTTATATCTGCCCTTCAAAGTCTTATTATAGCACACTAACCTTTGTGACGCACGCTGAAAGTTTACTGACTCCTGGTTAGAGCCGACCGAAATGCTGCTGTGAAAAAGAAAGGGAAAGCCGAAAGGGAAGGGCTTAGGCCGTAGCTCCACTCCGCCACTCCGGCTTTAGATCAGAAACATACCACAGGTGTTTCTGTGCATCCTTTCACGGGGAGAAGACAACTCAATGCTATGGGTCTGGAAGGATTTGTAGCTGTCCAGAACACAGGCAAAAAACAAACCACAATTCAAATAAAGACAGTGTTCCTAGTGTGTTCAGGACAAGGGACTGACCACCCCAGAGTCCAGACCTCAGCATCTGCTAATTTGGTTTTGGGTTTGAAGAAAATGGAACCAATTTATATATCAAGGTTGAGCTTTGGACATGTAGAAGGTTACCCCGGTAGACTAAGCCAGTGTCCCAAAACTAAAGGACAGTCACACCCTGCCTTGTCCTGTCATGTCCAAGTGCTCCTGTTTACTTTGGTCCTGTGCTCCTCCTGTCTCTTATTTCTAGCTCCGCCCCTTCCCAAAACTTTACCACTAGAGTATCATAAGCCAATGTGCCAGCCATCAGGCAGGGTATATCTAAACCAGGGGTGTCCAATCAGTCCGATCAGTTGTTGAAGGCTGGGCTGTTGATCAATCAAGTAGAATCAGGTGAGCTCCTGCTCATTTGAATAGGAAACCTGAAGCCACACCTTTACTTGTTGATCCCACAGTGGGGAAATGTAGTCTCCGCATTTTACCCATCCGTGGAGTGAAACACCCATCCGTGGAGTGAACACACTAGGGGGCAGTGAGCACACTTACCCGGAGCGGTGGGCAGCCCTATCCACGGCGCCTGGGGAGCAGTTGGTTAGGTGCCTTGCTCAAGGGCACCTCAGTCGTTACTGTCAGTTCCGAGAATTGAACCGGCAACCCTCCGGTCACAAGGCTGGTTCCCTAACCACCATCCCACGACTGCCCCATAAGACTGGACACCCTGGATCTTAGCATTTCATGAGTTAACATTCTATGAGTTTTTAAAGGTGGACGTCTGGTTCCCATCACCACCACTGTGAGCAATGCTGACATCAGTTCACTGAGCATTTCACACCAGTCTGAATGATGTAGACTTTTTGAGAAATTGGTGGAGTGCCCCTTAACTAAGCAAGCATGCCTCTGATGATCCCTGGTTCCGTTTAAAAACATGCAGAAGACCCTTTATAACCTCTTATGGCATCGTCAGACGTTGGCACGGTCCTACCATATGAACCGCTTTCTGTTAAACACAATATTAATAATAAGCCCTCATGTTTCTTTCCTCGTCTGCTAACAACTGCAGACCAGAAACCCCCTGAAGTGTGCAGTAACATGAACTGATATCAGGCACTCAGCCTCTCGCTCACTGCAGATTACCTAATCTGACATTACATGATGTCCCTGCACTAGGAACCAATGTGGCCCCAGAGGAATGATAGAAGCAGCAGTTCCTGCCATCACAGCTGTACTCTCCTGCTTTAGCTACAAGAGAAAATAACCCCATTTACTCAGAAGGAGGACCACCATGCCTTCGCTTTTCAACACTGAGTACGACTCAGCAGCTTCGAGCTTTCCATGACCAGCCTTTAGCCAGAAAAACGAGCTAAAGAACACAAACATTGTGCGGTCATTTCTCAGAAACTTCACCAAAAGGAACTCCACACCGGTTCCAGTGAAACGCATGGTGAGCAGCACATGAGGATACAGTATCTCTCTGTTCCTCAGAGGACTGCTGCCCACAGATAGTCAGGAATGTGCCCGTATGGTCACTCTCGGGTGCAAGTTCTCCAGATCTAGCCAAGGGAGTTTCGTAACGCCCCATTACATTACAGCAACTCCACCTGACACAGTTCGTGAAATCAGAGCGTGACTCTACATTACCCTTCTAATTTAACACCATCAATATTTAACCGGCTTGGCTTCGTCGAGCGCAAAAACGCCGTCACTCGGCCTTCCCGTCCAGGCCAGAAACAAATGGTCCTCGCTGCATTTGAGACCTTCCAGCAATATCCCGAAGCTGGAACTGGAAAATCTAATGACTCCTAGCGTGTTGTCTTTCAGCTGTCACGGAGGACGAACATTAAGAGAATCAGACTCTTTGATAGCGAGGCCTATGAGAACACAGTGGCTGCACTGTTTCTGGCACGGCCACTCAGCCTCCCGTCCCCATTCGCTTTGATTCCTCTAATTAATCCACAAAGCCAAGCCTCTCCGCCCAAGCCTCCCTATCACAGAACTCCTAGCGAAGTGCTTCTGGGCCCTGGCCCGTTCACCTTGGCCCCTCCACGTGAAGCGGACAGGGCCCAAAGTCCCGTCCGAAGGCCCTGTCTAAAGTCAGCATTAGCACCGGGCTCATTACGCATGCTGATTGCGTTTCAACCTCCGTACCCCTCTGGGCGGGGAGTGTGTTTGGATTAGCGTGGCACGAATTAGCATACGCCTGCATAATGAATCAAAAAGGCAGTGCATCATGTCGAAGGATCTGGAGTCCCTACACGTTTCGCGTGACACACTTTCACCAGCGCTCCGAACAAGGAGCCAGTGTGAGGCAAACTCACCTCCTCGCCGCAGCTGAACAACCAGAATTAGTAAAACAGAAATGAAACCGAGAGCCCTTCTCACAGCGCTCGCCGTCAGAGGCTCCCAAAGAGGGACGCTTAAAGAGCTGCGTGCAGAACTGTTCACACGACTACCTGAACATTCTGCTCAGCATGTGAGATTTACTGACCCTGAAGGTGAACGCTGTAGTGCAGGCGTGACCTATAGCTGGGATTAAGGTTTAAGACCAGCTCTGCCACGTGACCACCATGGATGGTGGGGTGTCCTCAAGAACACACGTCGTACTACATCCTTACCAGGACGGAAGACAGGGTCCAAAAACATGGTGTCTGCCTAAGCATTTCACACTTCTGGAGTTTTGCGGCCATCCCCACCATTAAAAGCTGTCGACTACATCAAATCAGATTTCTCTGAACACGTCAGACTGTAGTGTTAACACTCCCACTTCGGCGGCCGACATTGACTTCTCAGACCTCGCTTAAAACGTACTTCCTCATAGCCTGTTAGGACTGAAACTTGGTGGGTAGGTTCTACACTGTGAGACATGTCAATCATTTAAGTTTCACATTCACCTCAGGCTGGAATGCATTCCCGAGTGCAAATTCAGAACAGCTCCAATTTTATTTGGCTTGGACTGGACAAGTTTCTGAATGTAGGCCACAACAATGCTCTGACACTCTTGCTTGAAATAATTGTGAGGTTGGGTCAGATTTGATGGATGCCTTCCCTGGCACAATTTCCCGTAGACTGGGATTTTATCCACTGCTGGTAGACCCGTATGACTGTACGCTTCCATACACCTGCAGATTCAGTTGCTTCCTTCACACTATGGTCTTTGGCCATAGTGGCGCATACCGGTGCATGCTGGTGAGGCATACCTTGCCTGCGAAGGGTGCTACCGACACAACAACACGCACAAGACAACTTGTTTCACATTCAGCCATAAGCAATAAGCAAGGATGGGCCTTAGCACTGTACCTGACTGACCCAACAGCCACGATTGCGGACGTTCAGTGAGCAGTGACGCCCTTCATGAGTCATCCTGTTAGTGCCAGCACCCTTGGCAGACGGCTGAACAACACAGAACCACATGTCACCAAAGAACGCAATGGTGTCGTGCCAGACCGTCATCCCAAGACGGCTAATGAATTCGCAAACATGGTGGCGTGTTGCCATACTGAGAGACGCTGCTTCTGTATCTGTAGTTGAAAAAATGGGTTAGTGAGGCCTGTGAGAACACAGTGGCTGCACTGTGGTGGCCTGTTGCCATACCGAGAGACGCTACTTCGGACTACAGATGGACTACAGTCTGTAACTGTAGAACTACAAAGTGCTCCTACATGGTAAGTGGAGCTGATGAAATGATGAAGGGATCTGTATAATAGCTGTAGAAGAGATATGTCAGTTGAGGTACTGTACACATCTGTTCGCCGAGGTGAAATAAAGGAGGCAGAGGAGATTGCACACACATCAGTGCATCTGTCCCACAATCCCTGGCTCTTTAAATAGGGGTTTTAGAGCAGATCTGCGGGCTTCCACCAATCGTTTGCTAGCTGGCTGCAGATTTGGGTCGATGACCTAGTTATTTGGAAAATTAAAAGTGTTAGAGAGACGTAACGATCTGAACGCGCCTTGAGCATCGTGCGCTGGAAATGAAAAAACAGAAAAACTGAAACCGACGCAGCCGCAAAAAGAGATTTTAAGAAAATCACTCTATTTTCCCCCGTGAGGAAGATTTAGGCTCTCTGACTCGCTTTCTCAAATCTAATCTGGCCCTAAATCAGATTAAGAGGATAAATTTAGTGACAGTCGCAGAATATTAAACAGACTGAGAGAGGCAACAATGAGGCATCAAAGCCGCAGCGAGAAGGAAAGGTTAGGGCCTGACCCGCTCCCAAACTTCATGAAGTCCTCCAGGAAGTACATCCCCCTGCTTCCTTTCACCTACTGACTTCCAGTGAAAAGGAATGGAATGCATTCCTGAGCGCAAATTCAGAACAGCTCCAATTTTATTTGGCTTGGACTGGACAAGTTTCCGAATGTAGGCCACATCAATGCTCTGACACTCTTGCTTGAAATAATTGTGAGGTTGGGTCAGATTTGGTGGATGCCTTCCCTGGCACAATCCCGGGGAGAATTCCCTGTAGACTGGGATTTTAGCCACTGCTGGTAGACCCGTATGAGCGCACGCTTCCATACACCTGCAGATTCAGCTGCTTCCTTTACACTATGGTCTTTGGCCACGCCCACATGCTCAGTCACTCCTTTTAGGCAATCAGTAACATCTGCTCTGGAGCCATTTTCCACACATTGAACGAGACTGCACTGTAGCACCTCTTCTCAATCTATGTCCCAAACCGGGGGCTCCACAAGCTCGCGTCATAGAGCCACGACTAGGCTGTCCCACTTTGAAGGCTCGTTCTTATGCCGCTGAGAAATGCATTCTTCTTTTCCATGGCAACGAAGGATCCCGCAGGTGAATCATTCGCCAACTCTCCCATTTCATTGTGTGCCGGTGCATCCAGTGCTGCTAGGTGACAGGAGCAGGAACCCCAGTGCTCTGAGGCAAACAGGAAATTAACCATAGAGCTGACTTGTCTAATTTTGGTTCAGCCTTCGCAGTCTACGCAGCCTTCGAAGGACACGCCTTCCAAGGATGCACTCCCTGAACTGGGACGCAGCTATAGTGTGGTTACTCAGGTGGAGAACTCAACGTAACCCACTCTACTAAACCAGCCATAATTTGCACTACTGATATCCAAAAATGACAACAAATACAGAAGAAGGCATTCGCTCTTCAAGGCAAGACTCTAAGCACAACTATACCTCGTCATCAAGTCAGGATAAAAGGTCTCCTACAAAATCAGCACTGTAAAAGTGCACAGTCCTCACTTCAGACGAAATTTCTACAAGACAGAAATATTAATATCAGATTCCTACATGATTTGCCCGTGACAGGCGATACCCGAGACTTCTGAGGACTTACAGCACTCCTCTATTAACACATCCCATGCCTTATTACCAGATGGACCGAAGGAAACTACAATCTACTATCATTTAACTGAACTGAAGCGGATGCTGAGCCTGATGAGTCCATGAGAAAGGGGGCACCTGCTTCTATTTAGCTCGGGAAAGCTCTGGCAGCATAAGCAGGACCGCATGGCCTGTATATTATGGGCCTGTTACAGCATGTTAGTTCACAAGCCTAAGCAGAGACCAGAGGGCCTGCAGGGGGCAACTGGTGGGCACCCAGACAACGAGCTGAATTCTCACATTAATTCATTTGCCATCTGCGTGATAATATGGAGGAACTCTGCACTCGGGCACGGAGGAGCATCATAAAGCTATAAATATGAAAGCAACAAGAGGCACTTGTTCTAATAACGAGAGAGGAGGAGAGAGAGGGAATAGGTGGAGAGAAAGAGAGAGGGAGAGAGAGATAATAGCCCATTAGCTTATCATCAGTGATTATCTACAGTACGATATTTTCTCTCTTTCCATAATACATGTAGGCCCGGCGTCGTAGACGTGGCTGTGGCTCTCACACACCTGGTTATACAATGTGCATTGTTGGGTCCTAATGCAAACACGGTTTGGGGAACACATCTATTCAATAAGCAAATCTATGGAAGTTATGGAAGTTATTTGTAACGCGTGGCATGTGGCACCAGTCAAAAGTTTGGGCACACCCACTATAATACTTGTGTTCCCCAGACAAACACGCTCAGTGTACACCGAAGGAAGTAAGGGATTGCAATGCTATTGGGAAGGAAGATAAAGGGTTACCAGGACAACACATGATGATAAATGATGACTTTAGACTGATATGGGTAATATTTATTGAGCTACACATACAGAAGCAGTGTCTCTCAGTATGACGTCGGAACAACCTCTTTGCTAATGCAACATGCCAGACGTCTCGGCATGGAGTTGTGATGAATCCCTAATGGTGTCCTGTGATAATCCATCCCATGCAGCTTAAGTATTCTTACATAGTGCAGATTATCCGACAGGGGTGAGTCTGGGGCTGTGGCAAGGTGGGGTGACAATAGACCTTCTGGAAGTGTGACGTGTTACGACAAGCCATTCATCTAGCAGGTGACCACAATGCCTTCACACATGGATTTCCTGGTCATCAGGTGAGTTCTCATTAAGTGCAAAAGCTGCATCAAGAAAGCAGGGCTAATTTGCAACGGATCCACAACAGCAATTAGGTATTTGTTTGATTTGTGTTTTTAGATTTTTGATGTCTTCGCTGTTACTGTACCTGACTGACCCATCAGCCGCGATTGCCGACATCCAGCGAACAGTGATGCCCTCCACGAGTCATCCTGTTTGTGCCAGCACTGTTGGCAGACGGCTGCATGCAGGACTACATGCACGCAGACCTGTACAACGACTGCCCTTAGCACCACGCCAACGTCACCAAAGACTGCAATGGTGTCGTACCAAACTGTCATGGAGTGACTCAGCATGGCAGCGAGACATCTTCACATCTTCACACTAACAAATCTGTGGGTGGAGGCACCGTGGTCAGCGCCACAGTCACACATCCACAGTCACATGTCCACCTCCACCCTCTACCACAAAATCTGCAGGACCTGTGTGAGAATATTCAAGCTGCATGGGATGGATTATCACAGGACACCAGTAGGAAACATATGTTCGTTGTGTTAGCAAACATGGCGGCCCGACACCATACTGAGAGACACTGCTTCTGTATGTGTAGCTCAATAAATATTACCCATATCAGTCTGAAATCATCATTTAGCATCATCTACTGTTCCTGGTAACCTTTATCTTCCTTCCCAACAGCATCGCAATCCGAGTCTTCCAAATGCAACTATTCTTTTGACGATGAGGGCATTTGCATGTGTGTTATATTACTCCATGTGTATTACTTCATTGCTTTTGATGTTTTTGCTATTATTCTAAAAAGTGAGAAGCAGTACATATGAGAGTAAACGAGTCTAATATGTTTTTATATCCGTGACTCTGAAAATGAACCCCTCTGTAAATGAAATAAGTCTGTAAGGGAACAGGAAACGTCTTTCACTCTGTTTTAAACTACCACATGCCTCAGTCTTTCTGCAGTCATACTGTGAATAACACTAATAAAGCAGAGTGCTCTTCTTCTGTAACCAAACTTCTAAACAAATTACTATGGTGACGCAACACCTCATGAAATCCCATCTGCACAGAACACCAAAAGGCAAAACTCCAACATGCTGTGTGCACTGAGAGTGATAAACCGACTGGCTCCTCTTATCTTACACGTAATTACACTCCACACTGGTTCTTTTGCGCAAATGAACCAAACTCTGTCAGCAAAAATATCCTCTAGACTAATACGTCTGAGGAAAGCAGCCACAGGTGTCTCGTTCATTAATTTCACTCACTTTATTAGAGGCAAGGAAAGCTGCATACATATCGTCGCTGTCCATAGAAAAACATGTATCTCCATTTTTGTTGATTTTTACTTTTATGCCCATGTGTGGAAGTTTCATGAAGAATGGACATGGAAATGGCCCAAAACTGCTTGGACAGACGTCTGGTTCCATTAACTTCCATTCAAGCTAAATGAGGTTTGTGGCCTGTCCTGTAAAGTTGCCATTTTGGAGATACATGTTTCTATATCTTAGCCACATTACATGCTAGAAGCTCAAAAATGTCCATATCTTTGTCCAAAACATGTGGAGCCCTCTAATTCTGTTCCCTGAACCTTATAAAGGCCTGTTTAGAGGAAGGATATACAGGGGTTGGACAAGGAAACTGAAACACCTGTCATTTTAGTGTGGGAGGTCTCATGGCTAAATTGGACCAGCCTGGACCTTAATTGCACATTGCACCAGTAAGAGCAGAGTGTGAAGGTTCAGTTAGCAGGTAAGAGCACAGTTCTGCTCAAAATACTGCAATGCACACAACATTATGGGTGACATACCAGAGTTCAAAAGAGGACAGATTGTTGGTGCACGTCTTGCTGGCGCATCTGTGACCAAGACAGCAAGTCTTTGTGATGTATCAAGAGCCACGGTATCCAGGGTAATGTCAGCATACCACCAAGAAGGACGAACCTCCACCAGCATCACATAGTGACCTGGCCACTATCCTGCAAGAAGAATGGCTTAAAATCCCTCTGACCACTGTGCAGGACGCAGTATATGCCATTCCCAAGACGAACTGACGCTGTATTGGCCGCAAAAGGAGGCCCTACACCATACTAATAAATGAGTGTGGTCTAAAACCAGGTGTTTCAGTTTCATTGTCCAAACCCTGTATATGTAGTACTGTACAAAAGTCTTGTGACCAAACACAGTGTACAGCTATATATGTGGGCAGTAAGCACAAAGAAATATAATAAAACAAATGTCCTCAAGGAAGCTCAGTATTTACACCAGGAATACACCATACGTGGGAATTCGGGGTCCAGTGCAGCTTTAAAGTCCCTCTGTGTGTTTTTGTCTATGCTAGACCAATGTATAGCAGAATGCTTTCATTTCTTACCAATTTGCAAACAGATTATGCAATTACAATACATCAAAGGCCGTGGCATCAGAAAGTCTCTTGGGGTTAGTTTAAGCACTCTTATGACTGAAATTGATCGCATACTCAAAGAGCAATATTCATCCTAATAATAGAACCTCATTTGACTGGCAAAAGTCATGAAGCGCAACCAGTCATCTGATACCATTTCAACACCCGCTCTTATACCCGTATCTACAGTAGGCACCTCTGTGGTCAGGTACAGCCACATTCTCATATAACATACAGTACCGGTCAAAAGTTTAGAGACACACAGCTAAATGGATGTCGTTGGTGATCTGAAAGACTCTGCAGCCTCACAGTTAAACAATACATATCCTGATATACCCCATAGTCTCTTGATGTTTCATAATATTATAGCACCACCTCTAACGTATATTTGGTTACAACAAAAAAAAAATTCACCATTTAAATCAACTTCATGAATATTTATGATGGAAAGACCAATAGAATTGGCCCAAAGCTGATTTGAAATTAATCTTGTTATATTAATCACCACTGCATATGTTTAATCCTCCTGTAAAGACCCATCCTTTGGAGGTTTTTAAGGTGGACTGCATAATTCCATGAGTCCCTGTTTTGTAGTTTGACGTCGTCACTGCTATTCTACTGTAAACCATTGCGCTAAAGCTAAGGAGAGCCTTCTATGAGGAGCCGTGTCCAAACTTTTGACGGGTGGTGTATGTATTCGTACCCAAGTGTTTAATTAGGAACTGAAATAACAGAATCCTCTCAAACTAGAGAGAATGCCCACTCGCACACATATACATACACACACGCACAATCACACACAAGTGGCGCTGTCAGGATCGATCACAGGAAGACAACGGAGGCCCAAGGGGAAGATGGCAGATAATGGATTATAGCACGACTCCTTTGTGTTCCTCCTGGCTCGCCAACTGAAAAACACAGGCAGACAATGGGAGGGCTTGCTGCGACTTCAAAATTTAAGGGAAAGGAAAAGAAGCGGGGGGGTGGGGGGGCTATTAACAGTGGAGTACACATGAAAGTGGCTCCCAAATCCATACTCGGTGTTATTTATTTTGCTCCTTCGAACCAAAATCAAACATTTTATTTCATCTCCCTTCAAAGAATGAGCGGCGGTGCAGAGCACACAGATACGGCATGGATAAAGTAGATCTCTGAGGACACCGCTTACAAAGAACTACATACCGGGCTTTCTCTCCAAGTCCCCTCAGAGTTCGTAGTGTGCAGTTTCATTTGTGGCTTATTCTATTCACCTTCCACTTCCCTGCACAACTCTATAGAACGGTGTACAATGGCTTCGTTTCGCACCACACAGCCAAGCGTACGTGACAGCTCTGTGCCGCTATGAGGCGACCCAGCTTGTCTTCTTAGACTTGTTTTGAAGTGAATGACACTGTCAGTGGGGACAATCCATTTCTGGACCAGTTCTAGGCCTGGTCTTTGCTATGGAAATTGGCCCACTGTTTGCTCTGGACTTCTTACAATGATAGGCCTTCAAACATCCCTGTAAACAGATCAGAAACTAACACACAGGTCATATATGCAGAGGTACCTGTGTTTGTGATGGCAGGAAAACCTGCACGTTTACGTATTTCCACCTAGTTAGCCTACAACAGTTTAGCCCCGCCCTCTTACCCTGAAGTTATAAGGTGTGTTTCAGCCACAGGACAGCTAGTCAGAAAACAGGTCATTTGCAACACGTCATATAATCAGGAATCTTAAAGGAGACTCATCTAATTTTCCAGCATTCTTCATTTTATTTGGGGGGTCTTCTAGAACAGAGCTCCCGTGTCTCTAAGCCCCACCTACTGGCAAGCTCTGAAAGCTCACCCACTCTGTTCTGATTGGCCCACTCCGCAGGGCTATCCTGACAATGGCATCAGTTCTGCCGTTATTTCAGATTAGGAATGTTCTACTGGTTCAGCTCTCTGTGTGTTGTGTCATCTTATGCAAAACTTGCCGGTAGGT
The DNA here is from genome assembly GCA_024036415.1 of Prochilodus magdalenae. Lineage (NCBI taxonomy): Eukaryota > Metazoa > Chordata > Actinopteri > Characiformes > Prochilodontidae > Prochilodus > Prochilodus magdalenae. The sequence goes on along the minus strand of JAMWET010005758.1, from coordinate 110,142 downwards.
GGGCAATAGGGACTGTGATACGAGATGACATCACATTGTAACAGGGAAAGGGGCTGGAATTCCAACGAGGCGTTTCTGGCAGCTGAGGCTAGTGGGTTCTGTGAGAGACGGTCTGTCTCTCTGGTGTGTGCATTATGTTTTAGAACTTGGACACAAAGCTACAGGACACACTAAAAGAAAAGAGATAAAACAGAATGTACATAAAACCCCACGAAGTTCACAAAATGTACCTCACAGAACAAAATATAGTTACTCTGTTACCACCAAAAGTACATTTACATTTATGGCATTTAGCTGACGCTCTTATCCAGAGACAAGGTTAATGATTACAGGTAGGCCAACATAGGGTTAGGAGTCTTGCCCAAGGACTCTTATTGGTGTAGCTCAGCATAGTCACCCAGACTGGGATTCGAACCCCAGTCTCCCACACGTAGAGGTGGCACCCTGAGTAGTGGTGTTACCCACTGAGCTACCCGATCACTACAAAAGTAGGGATTAGCCAGGACATGTTTGGTGTCTTCGAGGCAGGGATGAACAATGTAGGGAAAATATCTAATTGTAATCTCTCCAATGCTGCAATAAATCATTTACATGTGACTATTTTCAATACAGTTTCTGATTAACTGAGGCTTCCAGCACTGAATGAGCTGAACCGGGCAGTTGGTGCCCAAGCGTTGTTCTATTAACTTCATTTTTTACTTCAATACTTAAAACTGTAGCACGTGTGGTTACATTGTGGTTTAGATATTAAGCTAAGTGCCTGTTCAACCTTCCACCATATGCAACACACCTTTGTCCTTTTTATACTAACAGTATTCCAAACAGAGCCAAAAACACATAAGGAAGTCTGCCTGAGATTCCTTTACAACGCCCCAACACAGATACCAATACCGGCACCGGTACCTCAGACACAGTATCTGTACTGGCAATAGAGACAGCTGTGCGTGTTGCACAAGACAAGCAATAGAAATGCTCATTGCAAGGCCCGGAACAATGATTATCAAGACCAGGGTTCCAATACATCACATATCGTCGCCGTCCAAAGGAAAACATGTATCTCCATTTTTGTTGATTTTCACTTTTATGCCTCATTTGATCACAAGAGCTGCTGTTTACACTCTGTGGAAATTTCATGAAGAATGGACCAACAGGAATGGCCCCAAACTGCTTGGAAAGACGTCTGGTTCCATTGACTTCCATTCAAATTAAAGAGGTTTTTAGCCTCTCCTGTAAAGCTGCCATTTTGGAGATACCTGTTTTTCTTTGGACAGTGACGATATGATGAAGCACTGAAAGAGAACCATGCCAGATAGCCGAATGGCACCATTCAAATTTCTTCTTCATCCATTAAATGTCATTCATTCAAGCTTGGCGCAGGCTGTCTGTGACACAAAGGTGCAAAGGTCAGGATTTGTAGACACCTAAACAGGGTTAGCATTGGTGTTAGGACTCTATCGTGTTGGGAGCGGGAAAAGTGGTCTTGGTACATCCTTAATTATCTGTGGGCCACATCAGGATCATAGCTCACTTCATACGCCAAGCATGCCGAAGCTAAACCTGATTTGTGTCGCTACACCACCATCACCACCAGCAAGCTTTCCTTAAGAAGAATCTCATCAAGCACTGCTAGTTTACTTTTTGGCCAATCATGCCAACCCATGTCATACAGATACAGCCTATGAGGACATTTCAATTGACACAACCTTCACTTTTGCGCACTATCACAACAAGCTAACGGCAACACTCATTATTCTCCCCTTTCACAGCAGACCTCCATTTGAACCCATTAGCGGCACTAGCTGCGCTTCTTCCTGTACTCCATGGCAGCCGGCCCTTATAGCTGTTCCCCACCCTCTCACTAAGTATATATACACTCTCTGTGAGTGAGTGAGGGAGTGCGTGAGTGAGTGTGGTAGTTTATGTGAGAGTGAGTGCTAGATGACGGTCTGAGAGCCCCTTGGGGCAGGGCTGGCAGCGCTACAGTGCTGCTAACAGCAGGGGTTCTCATGGCCCAGAGGGGATGGGCCTTGGCGTGCCAGGGCCACGGACAAGCCCATTTCAAATAGCTGCCTGGGTCATTAACCCCCCACACATTCCTCACAGTCTTCTCTTCGTACCCCCACCCCTTTCCGACCCCACCAGCCAGCAGCAAAGTGGCCCCGCGCCACCCCTAGGTAAACCCTCACAAATAGGATCAAGAAGCCGGCCATATGGTAGCCTAACAGCAGCCGTAATTTAGAGAGAGGGATTTTCAGGTTGAAGGACTTTTGCGGAGGAGAGGGAAAGAGACGCAAGGTACGACAGTAAGCTCGGCTTGTAGTAATTAGCCGAAGCACGCCGCTACACGACAGGACAGGCAACAGGAGTGCAGGGGCTATCCCAGGCACGAACTGTCCATCCTCCCTGATGGTCAGACCGGCGTAAAACAGAGACACACTCACGTATATACATACACTCATGGAGAAAAGTTGCACCCAGAGGGAATCAACCGACAGGAATGAAACTTAGTGGGTAGGTCAGACATTTCACGCTCGACCACACATGCTGTAAGGACGGGCCTTATCGCTGTACCTGACTGACTATATAAAGCTGTCTTGTGCGTGTTGTTGTGTCGGTAGCACCCTTCGCAGGCAAAGTATGCCTCACCAGCATGCACCAGTAACCTGGGATGGATCTGAGAGACCTACAGGAACCACAGGGAAAGAGAACCGACTAAATGTCCGACACGCAGGCCCGATTTTGGACATTCAGTGAGATGGGATGACTTCAGTGAGAAGTTATCATATTAGATAAACAAGCTTTCATTCTGACACCAGTGATACCTGTCCTTTAGCTCTGGTCCTACACATATGACATTTCTGAATGTGTTTGTGTACGGTAACCCTGAAGCATCTCTTACAGTTGCACTTGCTGTCTCGCTCATTCAGTCATAGACACTACACAAACTCACAGAGGGCTCATCTCCGTCTTCTTTCCTCTAATATTTTCCATCTTTGAACCCCAAAGGAATCTGAGCTCGGTGTAAAATTAGAGAGTGTTGAGAGAGGGAGAGCTAAATAATCTGAACTGTGCCACTACAGTACATCACAATAACAGCAGGATAATAAGGAAGCACAAACGCTGGCTTGAGCATTAAATCAGCTGTTATGGCTAGCTGGCCAGTTAATCCAGCAGGTTATAGTTATGATGTCACTGTATTATATATATATCCGACAGGGCTGCTGAGATACGCTTTATTTAGTCTTTGTATAATACACGTTCCCAATGCATTCAACGTTTTAAACTGACACCCAGATGTAGTCATGGCACCATGAGCACTGGTCGGCCTTTTTTTGTTTCTCCAGTAGTTGTTAACTAAGACAGTGCTCATTTCTGCTAACCTTCTAATGGGGTTTTCAACACTGTGTTAGCACTACGCTAAATATGATAACATTTTGATCCAGTATCAAACAGCAAATCCCAAAAGCCTGTAGCATCATGGGAAATAAGCCAGAATTTCTAGTTTAAATGATCATTAATTACAGGCCTATTTTATTGGAAGTATATGAGATTCTATTCAGTAACTTCTGGAGTTTTTCAAGGAAATCTACAGCCATGTCTCCAAACATCAGTCTTAGGGTTGCGATTTACTTGCTGTTAACTGCACGTTTGTGTACGCATGGCTGCCTTGGGTATCCTGTGCCTGTTTGATGGATCGGTTGAGCACAGCCTCAAAACTTAACGCTAAGTGTATGAGAGGTGCAGTACACACAGAAACACTAGGGGCAGTGCAGGCAATCAGCAGCACCAAAACAGTGGAAGGTTTTGATGGAGGCCATCTGACCAAGTCCCTAGTTACCCGCATCCTTATGGTTCTTGACGGCAGATGTTCTTGGACTGTTGGACCGTCATGTCCACGCACGGTGGGAAATGCTGGGCAAACGGAGTGGACTGGCCTCTAGAGGAAGCCTCCGGTAATAAATGGCTAGCACAGGGGCCAGTATGTGAACAATTGCGTTCATAACAAAGCTGGTTGTCTTCACAAGTGCACAACCGTAGAAGTTTGTTACAGACCCCCATTCCTTCTCTAATTTTACTTTGAGCTTCTCCTTCCACATGTAGCAGATCATCTGTTTTCTAATTTCCTCAGAAACATCTGATTAAAGAATAACTTCTCCGTAACAAACTGACTTTTGCATAGTACTACATTTCGGAAACCTTTCCTTTAACCCCGTAAAAGCCGGCGGCCCACTGGTGGGTCCAAAGTATGACTACACACTTCTACAACCCTGCCCTGTAGTCCTTACATAGTTACGATAACATATAACATAGTAACTACTACTACATCTATTGTACAGGACTTGAAGGGGTTAAACCTCACTGTGTTTGTGCATATCACTGTCATCATCACCCTCCGAGTGTCAGATCCCGATGATAAAATGCGAGCAGGTGGGCCCTTCCAGGCCTGATATGTGTTCACACTAATGACAGACCACTTGTGGCCAACTATGTGGGTCACTTTCCAACACAAATGTGAGCTGTGAATGTAAGTGCAGTCAGATTTGGAAGTGAGCGATGAGGCTTGTAACGCGAACGTAGCTTTAGTGGTGCAGAAAGAGTGGAGGACATTAGTGCATCTGGCAGTGTGAGGGAGAGAGAGAGAGCGGGGAAGAGACAGAGGAGGGAAAACTAATAAAGAAGCACTATCAGAGGCTCACTGTGGCGTACTTGGCACAGACCCTGCATGGTTCACTTCCTGGCCTCTCTCCCCGGACACCTGTTACCACCAGCAAGTGTACGAGGTCTAATGCTAGTTAGTGTTTATGTGCGTGTGTGCGTGAGGGAGGGCGCCTCTCTGGGGAAGGCTGGTGATGTCAGTAAGGAAGGTGTTAGACACTGATAACAGTGTCGGAGCTAGCACAGGACCCCACCCTGTGCTCTAGAGCTTGGCTGCTTCTCTCTGGACTGCCTCTAGAATCTCTCACTGTGGGTTCATGTGCCTGTGTGAGAAGCTCTTACAGGTCAGGATTATTACTTCCATGTAATCTGCAGTATTAGACTTTCACATATTACAGTTTTATGGTCAAGAAATTACAAACATGTGGCAACCATGTCTACAAAACACACACACACACACACACACACACACATATATACACACACAAACACATACACACACACACACACACACAAACACATATACATACATACATAGATAAATAAATATATTGTCACTGCCCAAAGAAAAACAGGTATCTCCAAATTGGTAACTTTGGTCCTTTAATTTGAATGGAAGTCAATAGAACCAAACGTCTTTCCAAGCAGTTTGGGGCCATTTCGGTTGGTCTATCCAACATGAATTTCATATACAGTGTAGGAAGGAATTTGTGTGATCAAATGAGGCATAAAAGTAAAAATCAACAAAAATGGAGATACATGTTTTTCACTGGACAGCGACGATATGTACACATAGGTATTTAGCTGATGCTCTTATCCAGAGCGACTTACAAGGTTAGGCGTATTACAGGTAGGCCAGTGCAGTGTTAGGAGTCCTGCCCAAGAACTCATACTGGTGTAGCTCAGCATTTGCTACCTAAACTGGGATTCCAACCCGTCTCCCACAAGCTCTCTGGTGGGTAGTCGTGTAAACTGCTGAGTGCGTGTGTATGTGTGTGTATTAAATTATATATTAAATTATATACTAGGCTATGCAATTTTCCAACAATGTAAACATCTGCGGCTATCTTGAAATGATGGCTATAACTAAAAATGAACAAAAATCAGGATTCATGTTTTTCCCTGGACGGTGATGATATATTTTTATATAAATTAATATATATAAAAAAAATAAAAAGTTTCAGAAAGTTGCGATTCATCACAAGTTTAATCTATAAATAAAAAGCTATTTACTGAAAGTGCTATCTTTAGGTCACTACCAGAACTGAGTTTTAGTGTGTAGGTTCTTATTTTAGCCATGTTAGCAACAAATTGCAATGTTCAGTCATTTAGTTTGATAAATAAATAGAATTAAACCTCCGGGTCATTCAAAGCAAAAAAAAAAAAAAAAAAAAAGCAGTTTTGAGCTCTTATGAGAGTTTTGGAAACTTGAACCAACACAGTAGAACAACATACAGGGGTTGGACAATGAAACTGAAACACCTGTCATTTTAGTGTGGGAGGTCTCATGGCTAAATTGGACCAGCCTGGTGGCCAATATTCATTAATTGCACATTGCACCAGTAAGAGCAGAGTGTGAAGGTTCAGTTAGCAGGTAAGAGCACAGTTCTGCTCAAAATACTGCAATGCACACAACATTATGGGTGACATACCAGAGTTCAAAAGAGGACAGACTGTTGGTGCACGTCTTGCTGGCGCATCTGTGACCAAGACAGCAAGTCTTTGTGATGCATCAAGAGCCACGGTATCCAGGGTAATGTCAGCATACCACCAAGAAGGACGAACCTCCACCAGCATCACGTAGTGACCTGGCCACTATCCTGCAAGAAGAATGGCTTAAAATCCCTCTGACCACTGTGCAGGACGCAGTATATGTCATTCCCAAGACCAACTGACGCTGTATTGGCCGCAAAAGGAGGCCCTACACCATACTAATAAATGATTGTGGTCTAAAACCAGGTGTTTCAGTTTCATTGTCCAACCCCTGTATATACACAGTTATAAAGATTTATTCCAACATCTTGTACTCCTGAGCGTCTTCTATCCATACCTTACATATTCTGGAATATACATCTCAGTGATCTATACTCTGTATATACCCAACGTCTCTTATTATCTACCTCAGGCTCACCAATTGCATACATGGAAACGTGAACAGCATTTATCATAGCTGTATATTCTATTTCCTTATATTACTGTTATATTAAACTGTATATTTGGGAAAATTATCCAAGACTTGTGTAATACTAGTGTGCATATGTTTTTGTAATGTAAGGACTCGTAGGGACTATTTTCACTCACCTTCACAACAGTGGAAATGTGATGTGACAATAAACATGATTTGATTTGCCGCAACTCTCTCTAAAGGTGAAATGCCACCAAAGTAGACTAAAGCAGCCCTTCTGACAACTGACGCTTGCAGGAACGAGCCTTTATAAAAGGCTGTACGTCTTCAGTCCCTTCACCGCGTTAGAAACAGAAATAATACTTTTGTTATTGCTGGCAGAAACCACTGCGTCTAAAGGTCAGGACGGAGCGCAGATGACGGATGATAAAAATGGCTGGTAGGGTTGCCGCATAATATCCTTCAAGGCTTTCACAAACACGAAGGTATGGATTAGATCTAATAATCCAATGACGTGTGGAGATTTGTGTTAATTTAATACATTTCGGGGTCTGAGAGGAAGAAATCTGTCCAACCATGTGCTCCATCTCCTTCTGTAAACCACTTAAGAAGGCCAAACAATGCTCTAGACAAATGGATCGCGGTGCCTAGGGACCATTCTGGCTGGAGATGCTTCCAGTAATGGCAGACGCCACAGCCACTTCCCTGCTCTCTCACAGGAGTCCCGTACCATGCGGGGGCTGTGGTGTCGGCAGGAGCGCGCTTAAAACAGCTTTAGCTCCATTGCCGAGCCCCGGCTCTGGACCGACAACACCGATAACGCGCTGTTGCTTATTGTGCTGAGGGGCTGGGGGGACCGAGGGATATCACTTAATTGCCACAAACAGCCTCTCTCTTTCTATCCCCGCTGACTTCCTGAATTTCCCAACTCGGTGGCTTTATCTGCCGCTGTTCACATTTCCTTTATGTGGAAAGAGGCTTTATGTAAGATGTCATGAAACACCCTTGTAACATGGTATCCGATTGCATTCCATGGGGCCACAGACGAGGGGGCCGCCGAGCGGGACAACCCGAAACTGCTGTATTACAGAGAATCATCTGACTGACTGGTGATGGTCGATTTGGTGTCGTCAAACTGGATCCAATCTTACAAATTCTTGCATAAGAGCTATCACTTTTGGTTTGCCGTACTATTCATTAACGTGGCTCAATTATGTCATTACTTATGTAATTACACAGCGCGGAGTTACGTAACGGACTGTATGTACTTTCACTTTACAGTCTCTCGACAGGTCACCTCTTCTATTTACAAACACGGTATTCATTAAAAGGCTCGACAGATTTCCTCTACTTCTTTCAACATCAAGCTATACCAGACCTCACTAGCAATAACTCCCACCATTTCACCATGACACAGCTGCTAAGTACTGTACCGTAAAGCCTTTACTGAGCTATGAATCGTCATGTGCTGGACCTGATCGCTACATGCCCACTGCAAAGCCTCCGAAGAGGCTCCTGGGAGGGCCATGCGTACAGTGTGGGAGCAGATGTACATGGGCATTCCTGGCTTCTCTCCACCACGCGGAGCAGAGTGTGAAGCAAACACTGACTCAGGCCTCCTGATCACCAACCCGCCACCGTTGGCCTTAGCTCGTATCGTGCAGCGAGATCGCACAGTTAAAGACTAAACATGCGCTGGAAAGGCCAGGCCTTTCAAGACTGCTCAGTGTCATCTGTAAACGAGGCATCCAGTGTTTTCAGAGCGACTGCAGGGTAGAGATGGCAGAACAGGATATAGGCTGGGGAAAAGATGAATGGCTCTGATTCTATTATGCAATGAATGTGGCAGAAAACTGGAATAGTGAGCGATTGTGCAGCTCAAGCTATTTGGAGATTTGTTGCTAAGTGGTTGCTGTGGTTTTCCAGGTGGCTGCTAAGGTGTGAGGGATCTTTACTGAGTGGTTGTTATTGTGTTGCTAAGTGTTTGCTAGGGGGCGAGAAGAATGGGAGTCTATGCGAGGAATGAGGGATGAATAAGCAATATATAGAGGAGGGTAGGTCAGTATGGCCGTGGGTTAGACACATAGAGGAGTGAGGGTCAGTATGGCCGTGGATTAGACACATAGAGGAGTGAGGTTCAGCATGGCTGTGGATTAGACACATAGAGGAGTGAGGGTCAGTATGGCTGTGGATTAGACACATAGAGGAGTGAGGGTCAGTGTGGCCATGGATTAGACACATAGAGGAGTGAGGGTCAGTATAGCTGTGGATTAGACACATAGAGGAGTGAGGGTCAGTATGGCCATGGATTAGACACATAGAGGAGTGAGGGTCAGTGTGGCCATGGATTAGACACATAGAGGAGTGAGGGTCAGTATAGCTGTGGATTAGACACATAGAGGAGTGTGGGTCAGTATGGCCGTGGATTAGACACATAGAGGAGTGAGGGTCAGTATGGCCGTGGATTAGACACATAGAGGAGTGAGGGTCAGCATGGCTGTGGATTAGACACATAGAGGAGTGAGGGTCAGTATGGCCGTGGATTAGACATATAGAGGAGTGAGGGTCGGTATGGCTGTGGATTAGACACATAGAGGAGTGAGGGTCAGTATGGCCGTAGATTAGACACATAGAGGCGTGAGGGTCAGTATGGTCATGGGTTAGACACATAGAGGAGTGAGGGTCGGTATGGCTGTGGATTAGACACATAGAGGAGTGAGGGTCAGTATGGCTGTGGATTAGACACATAGTGAAGTGAGGGTCAGTACGACTGTGGATTAGACACATAGAGGAGTGAGGGTCGGTATGGCTGTGGATTAGACACATAGAGGAGTGAGGGTCAGTATGGCTGTGGATTAGACACATAGTGGAGTGAGGGTCAGTACAACTGTGAATTAGACACATAGAGGAGCGAGGGTCAGTATGGCCGTGGATTAGACACATAGAGGAGTGGGGATCAGTATGGCCGTGGATTAGACACATAGAGGCGTGAGGGTCAGTATGGTCATGGGTTAGACACATAGAGGAGTGAGGGTCAGTATGGCCGTGGATTAGACAGAGGAGTGAGGGTCGGTATGGCCGTGGATTAGACACATAGAGGAGTGAGGGTCAGCATGGCCGTGGATTAGACACATAGAGGAGTGAGGGTCAGTATGGCTGTGGATTAGACACATAGAGGAGTGAGGGTCAGTATGGCTGTGGATTAGACACATAGAGGAGTGAGGGTCAGTATGGCCGTGGATTAGACTGTGGCTTTGTATACGTCATGCCGCATATGTATACCATCCTGCAGGAGAGCAGAGTGTTTGAGAAGTCAGAGCATGCTACCTTTGAAAGTTCCTAGGCTAAGTGAAGCACTTCAATTCAAAACAGCTCATTGTAAACCCAAGCAGTTGGGGGCATAAGGGAATGTCATATCATCTCTAGTTCTCAGAGCCCAACATGACATTAAACGTTTGGAACTCTTACACAGAGAGAGAGCACAGCTGCCTATTCTGAAAAGAAGAAAAACAGGGTTGGCATGCTCCTCTTCACTACTTTGAATGGGTGGCATACAAACCAGACAGCAAGCCAGACATATTCAAATCCCAGTGTTAAAAAAAAAGCATCACCATATTGATGGATGTTACTGCTGCATCCAAATCTGTGTCCATTTCCCTAAAGTGCATACCAGGCCTGGACGATATACGAGTGGGTTCTCTCCATATATGCTCAATTTGGTGATACAGCTTGGACTGGTCACAAATGCACCATTGGAGAGTTGACCTTTAACCTATGGCTGTCTACTCACTGGGGCTCATCTGCTGAATATGGCAGGTCAAAAGCAGGATACTAGTAGTGCAGAATTTCAACTGTTATCAAACATCAAAGTATGTTCAAATACAACATGAGCTCTATTCAGAATCGGATTTGTTTATTAAGGGGAATATTTATTTTAATAATGCAAAATTCTTTTTGGAAACCATGGACACTGTGGACGTCAAAACTGACCAAAACACAGGTCAAAAGCCTGTATCTCCAATGGTACAGGGTTGCATTAGTGGCTCTGGTGTGGGCATCTTAATAGTCTGGAAAAGCACCATCAGTACCGAACAGCATATAGAGGTCCAGACCAAGTCTCTTTCAGAAAAGGCCTTGCGCATCGCAACAAGACAATGCCAACCCACATAGCCTTATGCATCCATCACAACAGCAAGAGCAGTCCCGGTGCTGAACTGGCCTGCCTGCAGTCCAGACCTTTCACCAATAGAAAACATTTGGCGTATTGTGAAGCTTAAAGTCCCACAAAGTCATCCAAGGACTGTTGAGCAGGTAGGTAAAAATGGGACAACATGCCAGCCGTTGGTCTCCTCCCTTCCCTGATGTTTACAGACTGTTGTTAAAAGAAGAGGGGATGCTACACCATGGTAGACATGGTCCAGCCCCAACTTTTTTGAGAAGCGGCGCTGCTATTAAGCTCTAAATGAGTTCAAAATTTAAAATATCTCATTTTCAACATCTGATATGTGTTCTATGTCATATTGTGAATACCATAAGGGTCTAAGAGATTTCCAAATCATTGCATTTTGTTATTATTTACATTTATTTACATTTGACTGTTTTGGAATTGGGGTTATAAAATTTTCTGCATACGCGGCTGTGAGTATAGAGTGATGCCTGCGGCTGCTATTCTAACTGTCCCTATAAACAGCCTGTGGGATCTTAATTTTCTGACTGGCCTGACTGGCACTATTTCATTTCTCCTAGTGCTTATGCTCAACCGCCATAGAAAGGATGGAGCCAAAGTTCTACCACCCAGACCCAGCAGACTGTTGGATGAGAGACTCGTCTAAAGCACCCACTGATTCATGGTTTGGGATATATATAACACGGACCTGACAGGAGGCCAAACACTGATAACGATGGAGGTCAAAAACTTGCAAAGTGATATTTGCTTGGGAAAACAACAGAGATCCTTCTCAGATGACCAGTGAGCTCAATGTAGAGCAGTATATACATTTACCTGACACTCTTACCCAGAACGACTTACAAGGTCATGCGGTTTACAGGTAGGACAGTGCAGTGTTAGGAGTCTTGCCTAAGGACTCTTACTGGTGCAGCTCAGCATGGGGTGGTAGCTCTCTGGTAGGCAGTGGTGTTAACCGCTGAGCCACACCAAGCCACAGCCTAACCAAGCATCACATCTCTACTGTGGGTTTAACACCACTGCCCACCAGAGAGCTACCACCCCATGTCTCCCAGTCTAGGTAGCAAATGCTGAGCTACACCAATCAGAGTCCTTAGGCAAGACTCCTAACACTTCACTGGCCTACCTGTAACTCGTATAACCTTGTACGTCGCTCTGGAGCGTCAGCTAAATGCCTTAATGTAAACGATGCAATATGTGATTCTGCACATTTTCTTTTTCTGATCCCAAGTTAGTTTAATCCGGTCTAAACAAAGTGCAACCAGCTGTTAGTTATTACATGTTACATAGATATTACATCTTTAAAACATGCAAAGAAAAAAACAACCTTGAGAATAATAACAGCCGAGCACGGACCACACCTGATTGAACGGACCGGAGCTGCGGCTCGAGGTTCCAGAAAGCAAAGGGAACTTGTATGGCGTACTGATTACTCGCAGTATGTTCTTCAATTCTAATCATACTAAACATGTTGAGTGCCACATTGTCAAGTGTTCGGTAAATAAATAAATATAATCAACCTGCTTGTCTCACCCCACCTCATGTGTTACCATGATTACAAGTACTCTGATTAATCACGTTAGTGGAGTCACACGGAGCTCTGCTGCCGCCGCAAAGCAATACAAGATTAAAACGCTCGTTTGCCTCCACGAAAAACAACAAAAACACTTCACCGCGCAAACATGCAGGGTGGAGCAGAACAACACGCAGTCGGAGTTACTCAGCCCTGCTTTGGGAACTTTCAGAGCACAAGAAGTTTGGACGAAAGGCTGGGGGCTGGACAGACGGCTCATACGTGCAGCATACATTAGTAACTACAAGCCCAGGACGGCAGGATGCAGCCAGACGTTATTAGTTTAGGTGATGTAACGGACACGTTCAGGCAGAGGTAATGAGTTCTGCTGTGGAGTTAACGAAGCTGAGCTCAAATCAGAAGACGTGCTGAACACATGCACATAAGGCCCAACCAAAAGCATCTTCAGGAATCACCGTACGCAGTTTTTAGGAATTACCTAGCATAATCAAACAAGCCTTATTTGGCTAGGATTAGTTTAACATGGGGAGGAGGGGCTACGTCGTTTTACTACAGAGTGTATGTAAAATAAATGACCCGCTCGCCCAGGATAAAAGATCTCAGCACAGGTGACGTGAGGTGGGAGTGGCTCCTTGATTTACACCCTGCCGTCACCTCCAAAAAACGTGCACCCGCCAACCAAACACACCCAGCCAACAGCATCCTGTGACCACTGATGGAGAAGTAGAGACTGGTGCCCGTCCTATAACCCCCTCTTATTAATACTCAACATCCAGGCTGAACAAATTAACATTTACGCAGGCCGTGAGGAGGCCTATGGCTCGTCTTCTGGATGTGAGCTTGCCACAGACTTAATCGACTCAAGGTATCTGTGCCATGCACGATGAAACTGAGTGCCGTACTTTTTTATCCGTATATGAGAAAAACCTTTCCACAGGGCATGACAGCATATGGACCTACATGTCGATTCACACAGGATTAATATAAGCTGAGGTTATATACAGAAGGTGTACCCACCGCCCCATGTAAAACCAATCCCGTCCAGATATACACAGTACAGGGGCTTTATGTGACATCAGTACACAATGTGTCCGAATTGAACGCCTAGTTTATTAACACTACGCCTCGTCATGTAGGAACAGCATGTAGTCTGGCTCACTAACTGCTCGCCTGTGACGTACGGGGTTTTAAAGAGCCACTGAAATAATGAAGCTGTCAACAAGTTCACAGCAGTATTAATAAGCCCAGTTTATTTATACTTTTCTCTAAAACCTTCTCCAGGAGTGTTGTTCTACTCAGATTACAAACAAGGCCACATCCCGGCCCTCAGAGCGGAACTAATGCTATTCTGTTGGCGGATATTTCTTCTTATTTAGCTATTACTCCACACATATTAACAGGAGGGGGTATCCACAGCTACCACTTCAGTAAATCTGCATACCGGATTATATCTAATCAGCTGCCTGTGTAATATCTCCTCCTGAATGCATACAATCAAACGTCCTCGGCATCTTTAAGCCAATGCATTAGAATGAATTATTAGCATTCGTTTTCATGTGTTAAAAAAAAACTATTAACCCCATTATATTTCAAACTGAGTTTTTGGCTTAGTTAGGTTTTTATTTGGTTTGTGTCACAAACGACAATTTCGAACAACGCATGAATATGAACGCGACTCACCCACTTTACTGTTACACTGATTAAACAAGTCAATGTTAATGAGTCTATGAGCTTGCACATTACTCGGCATCTATCAATAGAAAGCTCGGCTCATCTTTTATGTGGTGATGGCAACACGGTGGCTGCCTGAGAAAGCTCCACTTCTGCACAATGAGACTGATAAAGTTCATTTCTGAGGATAAACGGTTTGCAGCAGAAGCCTGTAGTGCCACACAGAACAAACACTATAATACAAATAATACACTAACAACTGTAATGGCTTTCATTCATCGCTATACCAACTGAACTACATCCAAACAGGCCTAATTATGCTCACTTGGCAACAAAGCATGTACTTAACTGGTGTTCTGTAAGCACTGACGACAGCCGTGATATGCTCAAAATAGCGTATTTCATCATGGTTATGCTAAGCCCTCCGATGGCGGACTGAAAGGAGATTTAAACCTGGGGTTGGGTTTCGGCCTTACAGACCACTCTCTCAGTTTCTCTATGGCAAAAATGAATGGGGGTTTCAAAACTGGGACTATTGTGCCCTAGTCTAAATAGAACGGGTCCCAAACCCGCCATGTTTCATCCCACACACATTTCCCTGTGAACTACGGGACGGGAAATATGAACCGCTGCCACATCATAAACACCTCCTAAGAGAAATCCAGATAAACGATGTTCTGCATCCAGAGTGGCACACAGCGGGTCAGCTAAAAGAAAGTATCAGCAGCGTCTGAAGTGTCAGGGCAGTAAACCAAATGATTTACCCTTAACAGAGGGCTTTTTCAAATTACAGCTCTGGCCTTAAATGACGAGCTGGTCAGCACTCTGGTGCTGCTGCGGCTGCAGCTTACAGACCCCCAGACGGAGCGACACTGGGCAGAGCATAAGGCCACAGTGTCTTTTAAAAAGGTTTCACACTTTTACGGGCTTTATGTTCAAAACAAACACTGATTTAATCTGGGTGAAAAGCGAGACTGCCCCGAGAACACTGGCTGCTTTTATGAGTTCGGGGAGCCCGAAGAGAAGCGCATAAAGGGCCGGTGCTGATAAAGACGGGGGAAAAATGAGAAAAGCGGCAGATAAGAGAGAAAGAAAAGAAAAGAAGAGAAAGAAAAGACGAACGAGAGGCAAACAGAGACGTTGGCGTGGCTCCACTGCGGTTGCTGTCAAGATCAGACCGCTGAGTGCGACTCCCCGGATGCAGAAGCGACTCGGAATAGCCCGAGACGGGTGGCAAAAGGGTTAACGCGTACGCTCCAGAGCGCTCTCACCCCTCCTGCACTTCAAAGGTAAGCCGTCTCTCTTCTCGGCCCGTGCATCTGCCAAATGCAGGGCCTCTTAAGAGCTGCTTCTGACTGCTGCGGTTGCTATATAAAAAAAAAAAAAGACAGTGAAGAAAAAAAAAAAAAAAAAACTCTCGTCCTGTTTGCAAGCCTTTCAAGCTGGAGGTACTAAAAGCTTCAGGATGTTTGTGTCTGTATAATACCCCTTAAAAAAGACAAAACAAAGAGGTAATCAGGTACAAAAAGGGGGACGCTGATACTTAATATGGGTTTACACCATTCAGCACCATCCTCACTACCGCACCGTGTCTTTACGGTGAATCAATCAGGGGTAATATGCACCATAATTATCTCTATCTGGGTAAACGAGAGCCCTTTGTGTGAATAATGGCGTTAGGAAAGTTAGAACAAAAGGACGGAGAAAGATCTTGCTGCTATCGCATTGTTCAAAGGACTAGGTGATTAACAAGCCCATGTCATGTAGTCCCCGGAACACCGTTTCATCAGCTGTTGTGAATGACTCATATCTTACAAAAGGCTTCCAAAATGTTCTGTACAAAGCCCACCGCTAACCCGCATGCCATCAATGAAAGAGGGGAAAGGAGGAGAGTCCCCTCATCAATGAAGAGCATGATCGTTGGATGTTCATTTAGGTTGTAGGCCATTAGAATCAGCAAGGAAGTCCATTATTAGCAACAGGGTGTAGGCGCTACCAAGCAGGACACCAGGCTGAATCATCTGTCGTCTATCAGGACGAGCTAACTTAGAAATAATCAACAACTATATCACACTGCTGAGTCTTACATCGAACACTGGCCGATACATACGCTGGTATCGGTTTCTCACAGCAACGCTGGGGGAGCTCTAGCAATACCGTTGGAACCCAAAAGGCGTATGGAATTTGTTGGATGCTTGTTATTGCTTATTAAAACTGCTCAACATTCATAAAGCTGAATGCAGTAGCGGGGACTAGGTGTGGGCGGTGTAATGTTTATTGTTATTGTATCAAATTACATGATCATGATCATTTCGGACGATGCCGTCACTGTCCAAAGAAAAGCAAGTATCTCCACAATGGCAACTTTACAGGGAAGGGCAAAAACCTCTACAATTTGAATGGAAGTCAATGGAACCAGACATCTTTCCAATAGGTTTTGGCCCATTTCTGTTGGTCCATTCATCATGCAACGTTCACCCAGTGTAAACACCCACTGCTGTGTTCAAATGATGCATGAAAGTGAAAATCAACAAAAATGGAGATCCATGTCTTTTTCTGGACAGCGACTCAGTGACAACCTTAAATCTCTATTTTAACATGTTTCTTTATTCTTACTGTTTATAATCACCCTCAGCCAAAATTTCACGAGAAGCAAATCAATAGATATAGTCCAAACTTGGAATTCACAATTTCTCTCTTCTAAACCTTCTTTCACTTAAGGTTAAAACTGTTTTCTTCTTTTATGGTAACCAGACATCTGTCCAGGTGACTCTGGGTCATAGTCCTAACTGTAAAAGCATAGAGTGTCATAGTATAAAGACATTAACAAGTCGGTTAGGTTTGCTAATGCTAGCACTAGCTGTGCACCCTTATGCTACTTGCTTACTTTGGAATAGGAGAGCCTAATGGCTGAAGATTACAACACTGCTTTCTAGCAGTCGGAGGTTTAACCTCCTGAGACCGGGACTTGCTTGGTGTGCGATTTTAATTTCTCCTAGCTATTTGTGATTAGTCGGACCTAACAGGTATAAAAACGAAACGTTGTCGTTGTACAGGAAGTTCCTCATAAAAGGGTCAATATTTTAAAAAGTATCACGGTGCACTCGAGGACGCTGGGGTCTCAGGAGGTTCAACGCAAGACAAAATGAACCACTGTCCGCCACCAATATTTACAGGTAGGCTATCAATTACAAATCCATGCTGTGTTTTTGAGAATCAATACAGCATCACCATTCATAATATGTGGTTGGTGTAGCTCAGTAGATAACACCACTGCCCGCCAAGGAGCCACCACCACATGTGGGAGGCTGGGGTTTGACTCCTGGTCTGGGTGACTATGCTGTGCTATACCAATAAGAGTCCTTGGGCAAGACTCCTAACACTACATTGACCTACCTGTAATATGATTAAGCTTGTGTTATGGTACTGCCATGCTTCAGTGTGCTGATATTTTCTAACAGGCCTAGCCACTTCCTCCTGTTTGCTATACCTCGCACGTGAAAGTTAATTTAGCTGTTGTGTACTATTGCATGCTGAATTAGAATCGTGTTTAAACTGCACGACACCAGTGTTCATGCAGTGAATTCACAAATCTAATTTTCAAAGATTCATTTAGTCAATTGTTCCATTTGTGTGGAGATGTGATATCTGCTCACATCAGTGCACAGCAATCGCAGTAACAACCTTGGTATTCATATCTAGTGTTTTATAGGCACTCGGTAGTGAGCAAAGACTGTCAAACACATCGAATTAGAGCTAACGACTTAATGAATCTGATCTCTGCAGCTACGGCTTCAGCGCAGATTCATTTCCCATCGCCGTCGCCGTCCCCCTGGCCAACAATGCCCAGAGTCCCGTTCTCTAAACATGGTTTCCTTCTGGTTAGTGCTTCAAACTCTGTGTAAGGACAGAACCATGCTTCGGGACAGAACCATACAGAACCATACTTTGGTTCACACCAAGCTTTGGTGGAACCCATTAGTAGAACAGAGCACCTGTGCTCGGGAATAATGGGTTCATTAACTCAATTAGTGCAAACGCAAATATCATCAAATGGTATAACACCTTTATCAGTACAGCCCTGAGCTCCTCAGGCCACCAACAGGGAACAAGGTGCCATTTAGCAGCATGCCGTGCCCAGCGCTGGCCTGGTGGGCGAGAACTTTAGCACATCACGCTGAGTCTGGCTCTCCGTGACCACACAAACATTCCAGGCGGCTGATCCAACCTGGCCCACTACAGAGGCGGCCTGGCGGCGGCTTTAATGAGCAATGAAACCTCCTCTACATTCCTGCACAGAGCCCTGCCGCGTCCTTCAGCGACAGGGAGGCCGGTCGGGGCAGCTGGGCAAGTATGCTTCAGTCCAGCGAAACCCCGAAGCACACAAACAATCAGCATTACGCCGGGACACATGACACGACAACACGGCTCCTGTTTGGAATTTCATCTTTATCAGAGCTTTCTCTAATGACTGGGCGATGGAGGCTGCACGTGTAAACATCAACGAGTCATGTGGGCTGCGATTAAGAGATTGAGATAGCGATACTGCGCTCTCCGCGCCAGGCTTGCAAGGCTGAGGTTTCGGTAAGAGGCCTCCGGGATGCAGGTTGAGAAGGTCTAAGCCTTGTTTGTATTATGCACTGAGCTAATGTAAAGTGAACGTAGGGGTTGGCTGTACGGAACAACGAACGTAAGCCGTATATTACATCCACGGCTGCCAGGCTTCCATTATCATTCCGAATGACTGCTGCTATTGTGCGCTGCTGTGTTGGGTGTATACTGCGTTCGCTCACCTGCACCCAGCACTGCTTGTCGAACACCAGTGTATTTACAGTAGAACCTTTACGGCTTTTTAAACTGTTAAACTACCAGTATAGTAAAGACCTGCGCATGCAACAAACAACCAAACCAAGCGGCCAGAATGCTGCATCAGAACCGGCTCCTGACCTACATTGCATTTCCAACTGCTTTCAAAACACACTCTAGCATGAATGGCATTCTGAATAGCATGGGATTTCTAGGATTGGAATTTTTTCTCGGTTGCAGGAGAGGCACAAACTAATGTGGGATAAAATGTTATAGTGTGGTTAAACAGGTTCAAGGGGCTTTTCCCTCATCTGCACATGTGAATTGGAATAGATATATATACACACATACATTGATATACATCGGACGGGCCTCATCGCTGTACCTGACTGACTATATAAGGTGATCCGGCTGTGAGTGCTTTCCATTCTGACTCATGCTGCTGTGTTGGTATCATCCTTTGCAAGCAGAATATGCCTCGGAGAAGAGTTCGAGAGCAATTCGAGCTGTTGGAAAAGTTTGAGAGGTTGAAGCAGGTTGGTCTTATCGACGTACAGTGCGCCATACCAGTCTAGTGCGTACTGCCATAGGACGCTGTTGGCGGCAGTGGACAGACGGAGGCACACACCAGCGACATGAAGGATCTAGGAGACCCACATAAACCAAAGAGAGAGAGAGAGCAAGAGAGAGAGAGTGAGAGAGAGAAAGAAGAGAAAAAGAGAGAGAGAGAGAGAGAGATAGACAGAGAGAGAGAGAGAGAGAGAGAGAGAAAGAAGAGAAAAAGAGAGAGAGAGAGAGACAGAGAGAAAGAGAGAGAGAGAGAGAGAGAGAGAGAGAGAGAGAGAGAGAGAAAGAGAGAGAGACACAGAGAGAGAGAGAGAGAGAGAGAGAGAGAGAGAGAGAAAGAGAGAGAGAAAGACAGAGAGAGAGAGCGAGAGAAAGAGACAGAGAGAGAGAGAGAAAGAGAGAGAGAGAGAGAGAGAGAGAAAAAGAGAAAGTGAGAGAGAGAGAGAGAGAGAAAGAGAAAGAGAGAAAGAGAAAGAGAGAGAGAGAGAGACAGAGAGAGAGAGAGAGAGAGAGAGAGAGAGTAAGAGAGAAAGAGAGAGAGAGAGAGAGAGAGAGAGAGAGAGAGAGAGAGAGAGAGAGAGAGAGAGAGAAAGAGAGAGAGAGAGAGAAAGAGAAAGAGAAAGAGAGAGAGAGAGAGTAAGAGAGAAAGAGAGAGAGAGAGAGAGAGAGAAAGACAGAGAGAGAGAGAGAGAGCGAGAGAAAGAGAGAGACAGAGAGAGAGAAAGAGAAAGAGAGAGAGAGAGAAAGAGAAAGAGAAAGAGAGAGAAAGAGAAAGTGAGAGAGAGAGAGAGAGAGAGAGAGAGAGAGAGAGAGAGAGAGAGAGAGAGAGAGAGAGAGAGAGAGAGAGAGAGTGTAAGAGAGAAAGAGAGAGAGAGCCCCAAGTGACCCAACAGCCATGACTGTGGACATTCAGCGAGCACTGATGCCCTCCGCGTGTTAATGCCAGCACCATTGGCAGACGGCCGCATGATACATGACTACATGCACATAGACCGCTTTGACAACTGCCCTTAACACCACGTCAGTGCAGTCAAAGACTGAAATGGTGCCCAGTCAGACTGTCATGGGCTGAGTCAGAATGGACGCGAGTCATCTTTAATGACGAGGCCCACGTTTGTCTTGGTGGAGCTGACCAATGAATCCGTGTGTGGAGGCACAGCAGTCTATGCATGTTATAACAAAGGGGATAAAGAGATGGAAATTCTGACAAGCACCCATATCCCTCATCCTCCACATAAATCCCAGCACATACAGTTTTTTATTTTTGGTACAGCCTCTTTTCACTGATCATGTTTATAATGATGCACATGTTTTTTATTCGGGGTTGGAAAGCTGGTAACACAGACATGTACTGTATATCAAACTGACTGTGCTTGCCTGGATGGGTTTACCAAGCTTTCCCAGCAACTGTTCCAACTAGCCCTCCACCTGTTGCAGTAAGCTGAGTTTATGGGGTAAGGAGTATAGCGTGCACTCGCGCCACTTTTGGCTAAAGTGTTCATAAATTGTAGGTGCTGCAATTAAAGTTTACGCTTTCATTTGTAGCAGAGATGCGCATGCTGTGGAGTCACATTAATATGACCACCAGCTAACATCTACAGTAACCCCGTGTGCAGAACAGACAGCAGCCAGACAGGCTGGGAGTGACTCAATAAGGGCCTGGATGAATGTCACAGGTATCTGGAGCCATGCTGACTGCAGTGCAACCCACAGCTGCTGCACTGTGCATGGGCGAGGATCCATAGGAGTGAACATGATGATCATGGTGGTGCTACAGATGTACTAGAGGTCCCATAGGATAGTACTGGGAAGTCTTGGTCATGCTCCTCCAACCAATGCCAGACATTTCTAGCCTTGTGGTTTGTTGCATCATCTTGCTGGAGGATCCCATCCACCCCAGAGAGGACAATCAGTACGTATGGGTGTACGTGAGCTGCTTCATACCCAAAACGGTCAGGTGTGCCTTCGACTGGCATGGCTAGGCTCCAGACTTCCTTTATAAGTCATGCACTGCTGCTGTCCAAAGTAGGCCTGTAGTGGTGCCCACTAACATGTTCAGCCTGTGCCTGGATGGCTTTTTGATGCCTCCATGTTCCCATTTAACCCACCTGTTCGGTTGGACACAACTCACTGCATCAAATCAGATTTTGTCGGTGATGCTAACCACGGTGGGCCCCACCGCCAAGCTGGTCTACCTGGCATGAGATGTTGTTCCACTGGCAAAAACCTGATATGCCAAAATCAGTCACAGAAACAAGGTCCTAAACAAATAAACGTGGCACATAAGCTGGCATTACACCGCACGTACTTCACTGTCGTAGCTAAACACTACCCAACACAACAATCTAAATCGGATCACGTCAGGGCTGAGCGGTACAGCAAGCAGGGGGCACCACATTCACCATGAGGATAAGAATTTGGATAAACACATTTCGCTTTATTCAGTGCAGCTAACCGATCATCTTTGGCACGGACGTGTGGTGGCCACAAGATTCAGTGGCTTGGTGGCCCGAGTGTCCAGTGCAATGTCCTAATGTCTGTCTGCGTTTTTAGGTGTACTGTATTTTGTGGTTCTTATGCAATGCTACAACCGAAATGCCCATTTCCTTATATTACGGCAGAGCGGCACCGCACCACTTCATTTCCTGCTGGCTAGAAAACGCCAGAGAGGCTTATCAAAAGTGTCTATTTTACATAAAGCACCAATTACTTCATATTTTCCCCATACTTTAATTTCCTTTCTGAGGGCACCAAGTAATAGGCTCGCACCGCCAGTCTCCACCGCATGCACAGCTGCTTCCATATTCACCGTTAAAGGTTTGTGCTGCACGTATATCCAGGAAACTTTAAATCAAGCATTAAAATGCTTACCTGGAACAAGCTGTCGTGGCGGGCTTACATGATAACTGCACAGTTATATTAATATCTCTGCTCGGCGAACGGTTGAAAGAGGCCGGGACAGGGAAGTGAATTTTAATGCGAAGAGCCCGGCTCCATCTGGACCAAACACGCAGCGATACACATGACATGCAGGCTCTCTCCATAGCAGGGCCAAAGCCAATTTACTCAACCTTTCACAGCTGCACGCATCAGAGAGCACTCACTACACTTTAGTGCGCTCTCCAAAAGCCATGCTCCGCACATTACGAAGAGGCCAATCTCGGTGAATTCTCTTTTGATACTCATTTGCTTTCCTTCTATAGCCACTGTTTCATAGACCATTAACCCCCCACGCTGAATCTTCCTAAGCACCCCCCCCCAGCCATTCACCGCTCTACCACGCTAGCAGGTTGGGCTCAAGGCCGCAGCGGGGATATTCCTGGCCCCGCTCCACTCGAGCAGGCCTGGGGAGGAAGCCCTGGATGAGTCTGGCTCTGCGGCCAGGCCTCTGGAGGACAGCTAAAAATACCCAGTGCAGATTAAAAGCAGACAATGAGCACCAGGAAGCGATTTTGAGGAAAGGTCAGTCTGAGATTCCGCAGGCAGGGTGACTGCTGGTGATGGCAGGCGCAAGAGAGAGACTGCGCTCTCGCTGCATGCACCCTTCGTGGACGAATCTGTCTAAAGAGCAAGAGTCTTTATTTCGCTCAAGAAAGTCAATGATTGACAGCACTCTGAATCGCCGGTGACGGAGGGTAGACTGGCGCATGCTTATTGGGCGAGCTTAGGAGCGGGAGCTGCCTCGCAGGTGCTGCTTCTGAGGACTTCTTCCAACAATAAATCCATTTTACTAGTCTGGCGATATTTCACGCAGGAGCTGCCAAACCCTGCACCTGCACATCTAGCAACCTACAAAAGTGGAGATCTTACGCTAATGTAATCCTAAGAAGTCACTGAGAGCATGCAGAGTAACAGAAACACTGGGCAATCTGAGATTATGGACTGAAAGTGCAGATCCCAAACGTTCACTCAACACAACTTTCACTCAATCCTACTTCCCAGCCGAAACGGCCAAGTCATCCATTTTTCAGCAGATATTTCTAATGACATTACATTAAGAAAAAGTGCAATTTATACAGGGGTTGGCCAATGAAACTGAAACACCTGTCATTTTAGTGTGGGAGGTCTCATGGCTAAATTGGACCAGCCTGGTGGCCAATCTTCATTAACTGCACATTGCACCAGTAAGAGCAGAGTGTGAAGGTTCAGTTAGCAGGTAAGAGCACAGTTCTGCTCAAAATACTGCAATGCACACAACATTATGGGTGACATACCAGAGTTCAAAAGAGGACAGATTGTTGGTGCACGTCTTGCTGGCGCATCTGTGACCAAGACAGCAAGTCTTTGTGATGTATCAAGAGCCACGGTATCCAGGGTAATGTCAGCATACCACCAAGAAGGACCAACCTCCACCAGCATCACGTAGTGACCTGGCCACTATCCTGCAAGAAGAATGGCTTAAAATCCCTCTGACCACTGTGCAGGACTTGTATATGTCATTCCCAAGACGAACTGACGCTGTATTGGCCGCAAAAGGAGGCCCTACACCATACTAATAAATGATTGTGGTCTAAAACCAGGTGTTTCAGTTTCATTGTCCAACCCCTGTATATAAAAGTGCGATGTGCAATACAGACAAAGTTCGGACATATAATACATATAAACATTCCCCATATTTAGTCATTGAAGCTGCTGCACTTTTTCTATTAAACCCATATTATCAGAATATCTGATATTAATACATTAATAAATGGCGGTTTTTCAGTGTTAATAATGACTGTGCTATTTTAACTTGACTTATCATCATAATGGTACTTATTCTTCATTTTGTATTAATGTGCACACAGCCTTGTTTGGCAGAAAGATGCCATCTGTAACATTCCTATCATTTTTAATGCACTGACACTGAAACAAAGAGTTGTGAAGCAGGTCATGTAGTAACTATGTTATTACATTATTAATAACTATGTAATTAAACTATTGCATTTAAGAAACATGGCAATAACGCCCCATGTTTATGCATATTACTAACATATGCTCTGTTAATCCTCTGTTAATGCTATACATAGCTTTTTACATCAAGGTTTGCCCTTGGTATCAGCGAGACACAAGGTCTACCCTGAGTAGCGTTCTGTTTAAGTGAGCCTAAAAGCTTCGCATAACTTTCCTACAAAGCAAAGCATGCACTGGAGCAAGGATCTCGATCTCAAACCCTGGAGAGTCCAGCGTTTCCCCCTCTCCAAATTCACCTGAATACCCTGATTTTGAAGCATCTCTATATGGAGGATAACTTGGTGGGATGTAAATGGCATGTACAATGAAAGCACTTTCACGCAGGGTTTTCTGTTTCTGTTATATTTACTTTATATTGTCAGTTCAATCGCTTGAAACCAGTTTAGCCCCCAATTCTCCAGCCGTCCATTCCGGAGAAGTACAAGGCTGAATCATCCCGGTGACAATAGGATGTTTACTCTAAAGGATATTGCTGCAAACCACAACTCTTCGTCGTCTGGAGATGACATAAGTCTGCTTTTCATATCTTCTGCAGGCGGCGGCAATTGTCCGCCTAGCCAACGCCGACCACAATTCATTTCCTTACAGAAACGCTTACAGAACCATAAAAGTTTATCACAGAGAAAAGCTGTGGAGTCTTAACTACTGGCTGGCTCAGCCCCGGAACATCAAAAGCCTCTCACTGACTGATTAATCATTTTTGTTCCAGAGAGCTGTGTCTGTACCTGAGGAGGAAAATAGACCAAAGCAAACATGGGAAAATCCACAGGTTAAGAACTCCGCTTCAGATACAGGGACTAAAACTGACAGGGCCTAAATCCTGACTCTTTATGTCAGCTTATCTCTTAAGTAGGGTGATGTTCCCTTGGAGAGGCGCTTTGTGCCAAAAAGCTCTCCCCTGTTTCCACACGTCACAAGCCTGACAGATGCAGGGACGTCAGCCGTCCCCATGGCTCCCAGAAGCTGGCGTGAAGCTGGTAGACGGTCCTCAACATGACTTTCTGGGTGGACAACGCGACAAAGACCCTGTCTGCCTGAGGATGGCCAACAGATGCCATATGGGAACCACCAGGAATCACCAAGTTCACGCATTCACAGCCATTCCAACTTCGGCGCAGGACGTGAACCCCTTGAACTTTAAGGGCCTGTCAGCAGGTCTCAACTTTTACTCCTCTTGTAACCCTCAAACGGTCAGGACTAATAACTTGAGAATAACTCAGGTTTCCATATAACCACTGAATGAATATGGCGTAGGATGTAACAAGCCAGGTTATAAGGGGTTGCCGTCCTACGTCTGCATTTCACCTGCTCCAACACTCTTAACCAATCACGTGAAGGCCTTTTCTATTAGCTAATAAGTCAGTTAACCTTTCAAACTTGCTTATTATCCAGTCATTAACCAGATTATTCAGTAATTACTATCAATAACTTGGAAGCTGCTATGAAACTGAAGCGACAAACAGCCTGTAGGGTTTAAAAGGCCAACCCTTTGGAGCTGTATCCCACCAGGAGTGCAGTCTGACACCCCTGGCCTGTAGTTACATGATTAAAGCACTGACAACCCCCCCAACCAAACCAGCTCGATACAATGGAGCAGGCCGACACTCACCAGACCACGCCGAACGCTCCGTACCCGATGGGTCTGTCCGGTTCGATGTCCAGCTGCTGCTGCAGGTGGTGAGCATGCTGGTGGTGGTGATGGTGCACCTTGACAGCCGCAGCCGCCGCTGCCTGGACCTGGGCCGGTGCCGCCGCTGCCGCCGGGCCGGGGGCTTGCCCGGGAGCAGGTGAGGGGAAGTATGGCTGCTGCTGGCTCGGGTTCAGCATGACGGCGGCCGCCGCAGCAGCAGCAGAGGCGTGCTGCTGCTGTACAGGGTGCACGGCCGCAGCCGAGCCAGGGTGCTGCAGGTGGTGCTGGCCCGGGTGATGGTGATGGTGCAGGTGGGGGGGCGGAAGGTGCGGCAGCTGGTGGTGGTGGTGCGGGTGATGGGCCGCCACGGCCGAAGCCCCGCCGCTGTACGCTGCCATCATTTTTGCGGCATTGGTCGCCGTCGTCCCGCAAAGAGCCATTCACTCAACAGCCAGAAAGAAAGGGGTGGCAGAGGGGGGGAAAAAAGAACTCAAAAAAGAAGGGGAGAAGAGCAAAAATGGGGTCTCCGGAGAGATCAAACAGGCGAAGAGATGGGTGGCAGCAGCGGGTGTCAAACTCTCATTGGCCTGCCATCTATCTAATGGACTTATGGAAATCCAAACAAAAATGCTTGGAACAGATCAAAAGCAGAGGTGTGACGAGATGTGGTGCTAACATGAGTGCACTCACTCTCATAGAGCCAACTCTATGCCTTATCTTCCATATGATCTGACCTACTTCTGGGAAATCTGCTGCTCTTTATGCCCAGGCACCACCAATTTTCCAAGCGCAGACCACAATCACCACCGTGCACATCCAGAATGACCCTCGCTTGAGGAAAGCAAGGTTAAAACTCCACCAAAGAAAAGAAAGTAAAACAAAAAACAGGATGGTGTGACCAACACAAATCCCACTCCCCCCTCAGTCCAGAGAACCTGCACGGCCTTAAACCTCCCTCATGGTGGAGGAGGCGAAGCTCTCCGCGCTCGAAACAACCCGGGGCCCTGGCTTGCCTCTTCTTCTTGAGTGCGAATTTGAATGTGGGTTAAGTGGGGAATGCAACATTCATCTTTTAGACTTCTTCACATTGGCCATATTGGCTGGTCCGGAGCCGAGGCTGCTTCCACGGCCGGAGGCTGCATGCAGTTTTCTGGAGAAGTTACGACTGGATTCTCGCCCAAGGCCACCGCCGCTGACCCTGGTGCTCGCTAGCCGGCTAAACTCGTTCGCTTTCGGGGCTGCAAGTGAACCAGATCCCCTCCATATATGCGCGAGCCTGGCTTATGGAGCGCCGGAGAGCCACCGCGTACCGAGCAGGAGAGGCAGGGTGGATGGATGGCACTCCGGAACCAAGGGGTGTTTTGGTGGGACTCGGAAAGAAATGATCTCTGTGGAAGGTGGCGTCTCTCACTCTGTCAAAATCGCCGAAGCTCCTCCGGTCCTGAAGCCCCCATCGCGTCGACGAACAGAGCGAAATCCCCCCCTTTTCTCTTCCTCGCAGCGAGGAAAACAAATTCTTCCGGAGGCAGTCAACTTATTTTCTCCATCGACTCCGGCGTGCGGTGTTGCTCGCTGAGACGGCTAACCTACCGTGATGTCGCTCCGAGCAGCATGGGCATAAATCCGCAGAAGGAAAACGGAGGAGTGGAGGAGAGAGAGAAGCATCCGGAGCACCGCGCAACAGCGGGCGAATCGGGCAGGCAGAGCCGGACGCTGCTGCTTACTGCTGCCGCCTGGACGTTAAGGCAACACGCGAGCCTTGGCTTCTTCAGTCAACCGTCGATTCCCTCCCCCTTGACGCCTGTGAATGACGGCCGCTGCGACCAATCGCAGAGCAATCGACGCACCCTCGGCCACTAGTGGCGCGGCGTTTACGTCTCGAGCGCGGGCTGCTAGCCAATCGGCGGAGGGGAGGCGGAGACGGGCGACCCCAGCAAAACAAAGTGGGGCCTGTTGCCTGTGAAACGGACGCCATTACGGCTACAGAGAGCCGGGCAGCGCCGGGGGAGCGGACGGGCCAAACGAACCCAAATGGCCGAGCTGGAGCTCCGCTTTGCCCGCAGCGGATCAGGCGGAGGCGGAAAAATGAAATAATAAAACCGACCAATTATCGCCCGCCTCCGAGAGGCCTTTCAGAGCTGGGTATGATTGCCACCATCCGCCGGCCAATAACCGCTCCAGGCGTTGACGCGCCGGCCGGGGTAAACGGTGAGGGCGGCCAAGTTTGGGTGATCAGGATCAGGTGAACTTTATTCTCTTTGTCCGTGGAGCGGAAAGAACACAGCGACTGGATCACCGGCTACGGTCTATGGTGACCGAATAATCACCACTCACAGAAGCATGCACATCACTCAATGTGCTTTGATTCATTGATTTCTTTAGCCGGGTGACGCGCAGGAGTTTTCTGGGTGTACGTATACAAAAGTTGGACCTGAATTTTTCTTTATTTACATGCATTCTTTATTATATATCTTATTTAGGAATCAAACCTATATATTATAGGCCTATAATAAAATGTCTGAATTACATATACACTAACTTAATACGTAATAATACAAAAATGCCAAATACATAGTATTAAAAAGTTGTGGCACTGTGTAAAAGGTGAATAAAAACAGAATCCAATGATGTGCAAACCATTTAAACATTAGACTTAATTGGAAACAGAACAAAGACAATAAATATATACATATATATATATATATATATATATATATATATATATATATATATATATATATATATATATATATATATATATATATAATAAGACCATATTTAACCATTTTGAATTGAATGCCAGAAATATGCTTCAAAAACGTCGGCACAGTCAATTAAGGACATTGACAGCTGTTTCCACTTTACCTAGGCTGGTCCAGGAGATAAACCCACCTGCCTGAGGTCCAGATCAGTCTCAGACCCACTCAAAACACTGGCCATATTATGAAACAAAAATACAACACAGGAGACCCAGAACAGTCAGAATCAAGTTCCAGAACTTTCTATATCATACAAGAATTTTACAATATTTCACCTTCAAAACTACAGCAATCGTATTCCAGTTTCAGAATGCTTATGGAGATGTGCTAGAAGACGAGGTGCTGAACAAAGTGATAAACATGAACCTGTCCCAGCTTTTATGAAACGTGCTGCTGGCATTATATTCCAAATATGTGTATATTTTTCACATAACAATAAAAAAGTTCCACTTTCGACGTTTGATGTGTTGTCTTTGTACTATTTTCAGTTGAATATTTGCATATGGTCACTTTCTGTTTGTATTTCCATTTTGCAGAACTCTTTGGGAAACGGTGAAATGTTTGACGCATATACTGTAGATAGTTATAGCATGTGTATATGTAAATATATATGCTGACCACGGACTAGACATGCATCATTAAGCATTATGAATGTTTTATGAGATACCATAAAATAAAATGCCCAAATCGTATTGCAGAGTCACTGCTGAACCTGTCTGACAGTGTGGACAAGGAAACTATTTTGGTGGATTTATGTAATCACACAAAATGTGGGTCACACATATTCATCGCATTCAGCAGTGGGTTCAGTAAGCTGTACCAGGGCTTTTCAGAGTTGGCCCGTGAGAATGTAACCAGAAAGTTATCCTAGCCACTCACCCAAAGAAGGAATACACATGAGTCTGTGGTGTTCATGTGATACTGTAATAATGTAAATGCAGATGCATTTTTCTTGTAATTAGAATAAGACTGTGGTCCTCCAGTCCAATCTGTAGAACAGGTAAAACCTGTATTGGTGTGGCCAATCATTGGCTGCCCTATGCAATATTATCTATTATAGGTTCCTATTATGTTCTTTTGCAATGTTTTGTATTCAACCTGAGTTTGAAATGCTCTTTTAGAGCACCTGTGTTTTTAAACCCCACCTCCCAATGGGCCCAGTGCTCTCTGATTGGTCAGCTTGCCCACTCTGTTCTGATTGTTCAACTGCTAGAATGGTATCCTGCTACAAGTTTCACCATCACAACACTCTGTTCTGTTCTTACAATGATGCCGGATGAGTCAGAGATCCATCCTGAAAGTCAGGTAGAACAAGTTGGTAGTCCTGATCCACCATCACAAGCTAGACGGGAACTTTCCAGAGTGTTACTTTTTTACTGTTTTAGCTCTCTGTGTGCTCTGTGAGGGCATGCTTAGCTTAGTAGGCGGGCAATATGGAGTATGTTATGAGATGATGTCATCTTGTAACAGAGAAAATGTTGAGAGAAGTGCTTCCTCTAAAAGTTTCTCGCTCTGGAGTCTGGAGTTGCAGATTGTTTACATGCCCAAAAAACTGCAACACACTAATAAAAATCCAGGAAACATAATATGTCCACTTTCACCTCAGGAAAAATAAATAGCTTCAAAATACTATACCTAAATGTGTATTTGTAGAGGATGCGTTAACTTATTTTATCATTTTTAAATCAATAAAGCATGTCACTGCTTGAGCTGGGGACTTCAAACTTTTGCACACATTATAATGTTTATATTTCGTCTCCATTTCTTTTGGATTATTTAAAAAGATTTTTACCTTTATGCATCATTTGAACACAACAGCTGCCGTTTGCATAGCGTAAGAATTTCATGATGAATGAACCGAAATGGTCCAAAATTGAAAGAAATGGCTTGGAAAAAGTCTGGTTCCATTGACTTACATTAAAACTGAATTAGGTTTAATTCTTTCCTGTAATGTTGCCATACACAATACATACACACACTGTACAATATACCAACTTTCACAGTATAACACATACAAACTCTCACCATATACACAATACATACAGACCTGTTAGAATTATACAAACTCTACACATATTACACTAACAACTCCACATATACACAATACATACACGGATCACTGTAGATTATACAGCTCTACACAGTATACACAACAACTCCACATATACACACATGCCGCACACGACCACATTGTGCAAATATACACACTCTACACAGTATACACACAACAAAACTCCACATATACTACAATACATAACAGACCACACTGTAGAATATACACTCTTAGACACCAGTATACACTACAATACACAACCACTCCACATATTACAATACATAAACGGGGACACTGTAGATAATATACACTCTCACAGTATACACCGATGTAAGTACACAACGACTCCAAGTAATGTATACAAGTACATATCCTACCAAGAGCATACCAGTGTACATCAAACAGCTACTTGCTACATCCAACATATACACCTCTCTTCTACCCTCCTTCCCTTTCCTTATACCAACTGACATACACACGTATTTTCACATACCACCAATACATACACACGACACTGTACCATATTTTTAAATTCTACTACCAGTACTGACCTAGATCACAACTATACACAACCCTGACTCCATCATTATTACACAAACAATACAGGAATCTGTCACTCTGTAGACACTCTACACAGTATACACATATACACAACGGACTCCACATATACACGTAAATTCACACCATGGGTACCACTATTACACTGCTACACACTCTACACTATCGTACCCATATACAAACGACCTCAACATATACAACATACATACAGACTTCTGTACAATCACTTACACTCTACACTATGATAGGGGCCACACCATATACACATCGAGCTCCACATATCACACCACTACATAAGGACACTGTACAATATACACTCTACACAGTATACCCATGTACATATAAAACAACGACTCCATATATAGACCCAATACCTACAGACACTGGGTACATAAACACACTCGTACACAGTAATCCACATATATCACAATGACTCGCATAAAGAACGATACATACACACACTGTACAATATTATATCTACGCAGTAATACACCATATACACACCGACACAATATATACACCAATACATACACACACTGTATAATATACTTCTACAGTCTACACCATATACCAATATACACACTGTACCATCCACATATAACAACAACAAACACAGACACTGTACAATATACACTCTACACTATATACACCATATACACAACGACTCCACATATACACAATACATACAGACACTGTACAATATACACTCTACACTATATACACCATATACACAACGACTCCACATATACACAATACATACAGACACTGTATAATATACATTCTACAGTCTACACCATATACACAATGACTCCACATATACACATTACATACACACACTGTACACTATACACTCTACACAGTATACACCATATACACACCGACTCCATATATACACAATACATATAGACACTGTACAATATACACTCTACACAGTATACACCATATATACACAACGACTCCACATACACAATACATACACACACTGTACAATATACACTCTACACAGTATACACTATACACACAACGACTCCATATATACACATTACATACAGACACTGTACAATATACACTCTACACTATATACACCATATACACAACGACTCCACATATACACAATACATACACACACTGTACACTATACACTCTACACTATATACACAATGACTCCACATATACACAATACATACAGACACTGTACAATATACACTCTACACTATATACACAACGACTCCACATATACACAATACATACAGACACTGTACAATATACACTCTACACACTATACAAACAATAAGCAAACTATATATGGACAAATAATATACAGTTTACAAAATTTACAAACAGTATAGGGCAGTAGTGCTGTGGTAGGAGAGTAGTGTTGAGGTACAGGCAGTAGTGTTGAGGTTGTGCAACAGTATTAGTATAAATGTATAGAGAAGAAACTGTAGTGTATAATCAGACATGTGCGTGAAACGGGTGAATGAAATCCTTAATCATGGTAATCATTTTTCTCTGTCAAGGAACTTTTGTCATTACAGTTACAGATGCTCCCAGCCGTGCCCGTCACAGCACTGAGTGGTGAAACTAATTTAAGGTGAGCCATGAAAAAAAAAAACCCAGGACCGGTGACTGGTGTACGTTTCCCATGCTCATTAAACACAGGCACTATTTAAAACAAAGCAATTAATCCCCTGCCCGGGCCCAAAATAAAGACCGTGTCCTCCTTTAAGCACAGGCCTAGTTCTTATGGATGACTGTGACATGCTCCACATTGCCTGCGTGTCACCTGCAGGAGCAGGCTAACTTGAGCTCTATGAAATCTAGGAAATCAGGCCTCATTGTCATTGTCCACAGAACATTCCAGCTGCATAGAGCTCATTCCTCAAACAGGAATAACAAGCTGCCATCTCCTCCGACCTGACGGCTCAAAGCTTAGGCTGCGGTTTGAAGCGGTTATTTAAAGGATCAAGACTGGCGTATCAGTAATCAGTCCTTAGACATCTGAAGTTATTATAGTCATTTCGCTGTGCTGTTGGGACTGAATTACATAAGTACGTAGTTACACAATAGACTGCATTTACATTCCTTTAATGAATCGGATTTATACAGCGCTGTTTACAAGGGATGCTGTCACAAAGCAGCTTTACAGAAAACCTGGGTCCAGGCCCCCAGTGAGAAATTCAAGGGCCACAGTGGCAAGGAAGAGCAACCCTTACAGCAAGAGGAACCTCAGGAGGAACCCTTAGGTTGACACTGGATAGCAAGACTGTCAGTATTGACAGTTTCGA
Source organism: Prochilodus magdalenae (assembly GCA_024036415.1). Taxonomy (NCBI): domain Eukaryota; kingdom Metazoa; phylum Chordata; class Actinopteri; order Characiformes; family Prochilodontidae; genus Prochilodus; species Prochilodus magdalenae. Next base: position 76,356 of record JAMWET010005758.1, on the reverse strand, counting down.
GTCTCCCGTTTCAGCTTTCTGTTGGTTCCTGTTTGTTTGGCCAAATTGTAAAATATTTAGACCAATAGTATACCTCCTTCCACACTCGAATATTTATTGGTGGAAACTTTAGAATCAGCACTTTTGATAGAACGCTTTTTACCTCAGTAAGCCACTCGAGACCATGCATTACTTCGATTCTATCACAGGGAGGGCACCCAACATGAAAGTTGATTATTCTGAAAATATGAATACAAATAATAATCAACATAAACAAGAGTAGGAATTCCAGCAGGAAATATTGTTCCTTTAGAGTTATCATTGCCAAGCAGCCATGGACTTTTGAGACATGGGTAGAAGAACATTCACTGGTAATGTAATAAACTGTTTAACTTGTTGTTATATGATAATAAACATTTAATAACACCACTTTATTTCGTAAGTACTGTTTGCTCACCACATTACCCACGCAAGTCTTATGTAGCACCAGTCCAATGGCACCACTCTCTACATGCTAGGGGTCCTTGCCCCCTTCATAGTGCCCTGCATAGGGATTGGCTGGAAAGCAACCTAAACAAACCTCCTGCTTTGAATTCACTGTTTTAGTGATGTCATGAAAATAAGCCTGCTTCCATACATCTACCTACTCAGACTACAGCGGTTTAGCCCTGCCCACTCACACTCCCACCTATAAGGAGTGTTTCAGCCGGGACTGCTTTCTGATCAATGCAGAATATAGAGCAGCCCAATCAGAACAGAGCTCATTTACATATATCAGTTTTAAAGACACAGTAACAAAACCCGCCTGTTTAGTCGTAGGGGATAAAGAGAGGCTGTAAAAATGAGTTATGGCTGTTGTTGGTATGTAAAACTTGATATGTAACGCAGACATCGGGAACGGACCACAGAGGTCGAAATTTTATAAAAATGTATCGGGCTTGGGAAATAGTTTACTGAGAAAAGCTGTCAGGACAGCCATTGAGCCTAAAGGACCAAAAAGTCTTCAGGTCTGACCTACCATACTATAACCATCCTTCCGGCGCCGCTCGAGTGGCAGTCAGTTACAGCGAGAACGTAGCTGTGCAATATCTATACAATATCTGTTTAATATCTTTCAGTAACTGTGCAATATATCTGTGAAATTTAACTGTACTTATATATATATATATATATATATATATATATATATATAAATATATATAAATGTATATGTGAAACTATACAAATGTATATGTGAAATTGCAAAAAACAATATATATATATAAGTTATGTAATTGATTTATATATATATATATATAAATTAATATACTATATATGTATAATATAATATGTAATATATATATATATATTTATATATATATTACATATTATATTATACATATATAATATATTAATTTATATATATATATATATATTGCAATTACAGATGTGAATTTGTATAGGGTTTTTTTTTTTTTTTTTACCTAACAATAAAGCCGTATTTATTTTTTTGTAATTTCTTATATTTTGAAGTTTGTATAATGCTCTGTCTGTTTACTGTATATTCTGCTGTAACAATGCAAATTTCCCCATGTCGGATAATAAAAGGCTTATCTTATAGACAAAGAGCCATTGCGTAGATAGATAGATAGATAGATAGATAGATAGATAGATGGATAGATAGATAGATAGATAGATAGATAGATAGATAGATAGATAGATAGATAGTCAAAGTGGTTCAGTTTTGCCTTATATACAGTTCAAGCGTTAGGCTGAGGCTCTTTTCTACATACACATTAATCTGAAGTAAGCTAACTGAAAGCCATTCATCAGTTCTGCCGTGGTCAAGACGACTTCTTTTGCCTCTTGTGTCCGCCAGATCAAAGCTTTGCTGTATTTATCTGTGATCGATTTCTCTTGCCTTTTGTGCTGTTTTTGACGGAGTGCCTCTTAAGCATGGAGGCTCTGCAGATATGGATGCACTCAAGTGTACTCACCTCAAAATAACCTGAAGCAATGAAAGAGAGGAGAGGGATGATCTCTTTTCTTTCGCCCCCAGCAGCGATGAGGAACGCTGTGCGGTTCATGAGTATGCAGCTTTATTCGAGAATGGATTGGCTGATGAGCGCGGTGCGTAACTCACTCCTGTTCATTTGCTTTGGGCCTATATTAAGCTGAAGTACTCTATTAGGGTGCTTTATTTTTGGGAAGTGCTGCTATTATGAGGAGCTTGTACTGCATTTGACATCAAAGTAACCTGGCTAATAACATGCAGCTATTTCTCCCGTTTCTGACTGCGTTTGGGTGTGGCCAAAGACCACAGTGTAAAGGAAGTAGCTGAATCTGCAGGTGTATGGAAGCGTATGTTTATACTGCTCTACCAGCAGTGGCCAAAATCCCAGTCTACACTCTCCGTGGTTGTGTCAGGGAGGGCATCCACCAAATCTGGCCCAACTCTGCAGTTCTTTGATCCAAGTGTGGCTGAACATTGATGTGGCCTACATCCAGAAACTTGTCCAGTACATGCCCAATCCAGTCACAGCCGTTATTGGTACTTGTTGAGATATTACACGGTATTAGGTATGTTACTGTCACAGATGACTTTTTTTTTGTCAGTTTACCGATATTCACCAATAAGTTGTCACTATAGACAATGTGTTTTGGTTTCTAATTATTATCAACATCCCATGTGCATGTTCTCTCTCTCTCTCTCTGACAGGTGACAGGAAATACCATAGGATTTGTGTGCTGTACCACTTTCTAGCATTTGCAGATCTTAAGAGGGCACGGTTGAGCCGGCCAGGCGCCCTGAGACCACGGACCATTCATTATTAATGCCTTTTAGAGTGGGTTCTCCCACCGGACACCGTGGGTTCTCCCAAGCGGACACCCGGCTAGCGAGCAGGTTGGAGTGAATACTGTCCTTGGTTCTCCCACAGCATGTATTAGGTGTATCCGTAATAAAGCGTCAGTTGGTCTTGGGACAAAAATTCCTCTCCTCATTAATTCTAAGCCATTTAGCAAATAGAAATAATTGTGGTAATCCTAACTGACTTGCTAAAAGCAGGGCAAAAGTTTTTGATCTGGTATGGTCTGATTGCAGTATTTGAGCATGTCACCTGCTAACTGAACACAGTGAGAAAAAAATGCATATGGTCCAATTGTCTTTGACAGGTGTTTCAGTATCGTAAACCCCTGTAGTGTATGTAAACTTTTGGTTTCAACTGTGTATATATATTTTTATTACTATTTAAAAAATATATATATATATACACACTGTGGATGTATTTTAAGGCACACCTGAAAACACGCTGCTTCTTTGAGTAACAATCATGGGGAGGAAATCGAAAGAAATCAGCCAAGATATCGTTACAGGTGCAAATGTCCAGATGTCAGAAGGTGCATGATTCATCTGTACGGACAATTATACGCAAGTACCAAAAAAGATGGTATGTCCAAGCCATTCATACAGGAAGGAAAAAAGGTTCTGTGTGATGTCAGTTTTTGGCATGATGATGCTGAAACAATACATTGTGTAGCACTAATTTTGAAGCTGCTGTTGTTAGGTAGAAACATTACATGATGTTGCTTTGAGGAAAAGAACCTTTACAAATACAAATAACACTGAAACAGAACAGAGGTTTGTTAGACTGTATACATCTCTTTTTGGGATCGTTTGGCTCTAAAATAAAACAATACAATTCAGAGGTCAGTCACAAACCAGACAAAGCTCTACAGATGCCAAACCAGCACAACATAATGAAATTAAACACAACAAGAGGAAATAGTGACTAAATGTTTAGGGCATGTGTTAAAAATGTACTTAAGTAGATGTAGCTGAGTAAGTATGACCTACTCGCCTTTGGCCACATACACTGATAGGCTCTTTAGGGATCGGACAGTAGTTGTTCTTCTTTGGCATCACTCCAACAACTATTTTTGGCAGCTTTATGATAGTTGATGATCTGATTGCAAAGACCTGCTATTGGTCTCTATAAACTTTGGATTTGTGGTCAGATCACTGATGTTTTAAAGGTTTGCTATTTTCCAGAACATTTGTAAAACATTCAGTACTACTTCAAGTAGCTTTTGGAACTGTGAGAACTCCCGAGACGTTTTAGCACTGTCTATAGAACTTACAGGAGAACGGTTTAGAACTCTCTAGAACTGTCTGGGACTGTCCAGTAGTCCACATAGCAGCATAAATACAGGTGTGTTAAAACAGCCATGTCAGTGTATGTTCCAGCTGAGTAAGTGGATAGTGGATACAGAGCTACATTAATTTAGAGGGCACCAATCTGCTACATCTGTGGCTAATTCATGAAGACAAGAGTGAAGTAGTGCTCCATGAATGCATCTGCTGAGGCCCACAAAGCATGCCATGACAAACCGTGAGCAGCCCATTTCATGTGCGAGCACCACAGGAAAACTCTTGAGGGTAAGGTGGGCGATTGGCGCTCGCTAAGGTGGCATTCGTTTTATTCTGGAAGGTTTATTGATTTAATAAAGCTGCTATTATGCAATTTGCCACAATTTTTGATGTTCCAGCAACATATATTACACTATAGTATATACTGAAGGCACAGTATTCATGTCGTACACAGTTCTAAGTACATAAAATATAAAAGTTTAATTGTCCTAGTCACATAGAAGCCAGGAAGAAAAATCATATTCATTAGAAATACAGTTTCTGGGCCCGTGCTGGTACAGACCTAGTGACGGCTGAGTGTAGAACTGTACCGAAAGTCGTGTGTCCCATTTAGGCCTCTGCCTGGACAGTGTGTGCTGCTCGAGGCAATGTGCTATGAAGGGATGGTGGGATGGTGAGGGGGGTGCAGGAATGCTGTATGGAGTAAGTCCGGTCACACCATAGTTTGTAACTGGAGCATAAAACAGATGGCCTGAAGCAGACGGAAAGGACACGCATCACAAAAAAACCCCAGCCTGTTTGGTTAAAAACATCAAAGCGAGCCTGATCATTGTGATGCATTCGAAAATATGACGGACGAGGAAGCCGCACAACTGCCCGGTCAGCGCGCTCCTATTCAGATCCAGCGAGGAGCTATTTGTTCGCTGCAGTTTTGGCCACTGTTTGATCTGTAATTAGACCACCCACACGCCGCTTTCGTCCTGCGGGCTTGTTTGTACTGCGGCTCTAATGCACTATTCAGTACTGATTATTCAAACATAACTTACAGGGAGAAAAAGGATCAATCAGCACTCGGCTTTGTGAGATATGCAGCAGGAAGCAATCTTTCATTAACAACACGAGAACCTTGAGAGCAAACTCTCAGAGGAATAAAACAGACAATTTGGCGCCACATGTTGGCTTTTAATCAAACTAATTAATTGAAATAACTGAAACGTGTATTACTGGCATATACTGTCATTACAGTGGGGCTGATGGAAGCCATGTACAGTACACACACAGCTAAAGGGATGTTGTTGGTTATCTTGAAGACTCTACAGGCTTACACTTAACAGCTCCAACTGAAATTATACATAGATAGATAGATAGATAGATAGATAGATAGATAGATAGATAGATAGATAGATAGATAGATACTTTATTGATCCCAGAGGGAAATTCAAGGCATCCAGTAGCAGATATACAAACTATACAGACGTAACAACAGAAGCAAGATAGATTTGTACAAATAGAGACATAGATACAATATAAAGTATGAAAGTATAAAAATAGAGTTCTTAGTGTCTGTGTAAAGTGTAAAGTATAGATGGAGGTAGTGGTAAACCATTTGCTAAGCAAATTAAGAAGATGGCTGTTGTCAGCCATACAGACAGTGCAGGTACATATCCTGATATACCACATATTGTGGCTGTCTGAGAAAAAACAAGTGTCTCCAAAATGGCAACTTTACAGGAGAGGGCCAAAACCTCATTTAACGCTAATGTAAGTCAATGGAACCAGATTTTTTTCCAAGCAGTTTTGGGCCTTTTCTGTTGGTCCGTTCATTATGAAACTTGTACACAGTGTTGACAGCTGCTGCTGTGTTCAAATGATGCATAAAAATAAAAATTGACCAAAATAGAGATACATGTTATTGTTTGGACAGCGACGATATACTCTTAACGTATCACATTATTATATTCTTGCCATATCACCACCTCTAATATGCACTTAACATCAAAATAATAGCTGCACCCAGAAGGAAGTGTGGGATTGCAGTGCTATTGGGAAGGAATGTAAAGGTTACCAGGAGGACTAACTGATATGGGGAATATTTATTGAGCTACACATACAGAAGCAGTGTCTCTCGGTATGGCGTCGGGCCGCCGTGTTTATGTAACATGCCAGACGTCTCGGTATGGAGTTGTAGAGGTTCCTAATGGTGTCCTGTGATAATCCATCCCATGCAGCTTGAATATTCTCACTGCAGATGCTGCAGTAGGGGTGGAGGTGGAGCAACACCAGAACTTCTGGACGTGACAACCAGCCGTTTCTCTTGGTGCCGATCACCGTACCTCCACACACAGATTCGTTAAGCGTCTTCATCAAGACAAAGCGGAATTCATCACTAAAGATGGCCTGCTGCTGTTCTGAGTCCATGAGAGTCACGACACCACTGCAGTCTTTTTGATGTTAAGAGCAGTTGTCGGTACGATAAGCTGTAGCCATGGCTGTTGGCTCAGTTAGGTACAAGGAGGTGCATCCTCACTTATGTCGCATGTCTCACAGTGTGAAATCTATTTGCCAAGTCTTATCCTGTCAGTTGATTCATTCTGGGTGCAACCATTTTAGCAACCACTTTTTTGATGATAATTGATTTTTTTTCTAGTGTTTTTTATTTCTCAATTTTATAAAATTTAGTGAATATTCATGATGGACAGACGAACAGAACTGGTCCAAAACTGCTTAAATACAATCTTGTTGTATCAGCCTCCACTGCAGGTTAAGAAAGCTGTTTTATCCGTGTTGGAGGGTTTTAAGGTGGACTGCATAATTCCATTTTATAGGTTAATGTCTTCACTATTATTCTAAAGTAAAGCTAAAAATTAGGACGTTATGTAATCTTCTAGCCATGTCTAAACTAAACTTAAAGAACTAGAGCTTTTTAAACTGTGTGGGGGAAACAAAGTAACATTTCTATACATAAGTATATATTATTATCTGAAGTACATATTAGTATATGTAGTATATAGGATATATAGGATATGTATTGTTTCAGAGAATACATCAGTTGGAGCTGTTAGGTGTGAGCCTGTAGATCAATCAATCATCAATCAATGTTTGTTCGAATAGCGCTTTTTACAACCAGCGTTGTCTCAAAGCAGCTTCACAGAAAATCAGTTTGTTATATAAAAGAAAAGGAATGAAAAAACACAAAGTTAATGTACAGATATTTGAGAGTGAGGGGGTGGATGGGGAAAAAACGGGTCCAAGCCCCCATTGAGCAAGCCAGAGGCAACAGTGGCGAGGAAAAACTCCCTTGAGTAAGGAAGAAACCTCGAGAGAAACCAGGCTCAAGGGCGGAACCCAACCTCCTTAGGTCGAACCCGGAGGAAGAGAAAGACCATCTATTAGATCCAGTCTGATTAGATCCAGTCTGATTAGTCCAGGAGGGAGTAACCGCAAGATGGAGCCGACCCATAGATAGAGTTCATGATCAGAGCCAGACGCTGGTCAGTGTAAAGGTTATGGTCATGCCGGGCGATGAAACAGGGCAGGAGACCCACGGTGGCCCTGATGCTCAGGTGCCTGGGGGTTCTGATGTGATCGTTCCGGAGAAATTCTAGTGCTTAACCAAGAAGAGGAGAGAAAGAAGGAGAGAAAGAAGGAGAGAGAGAGAGTAAGAGTGTGTAAGAGTCTTTAAGATCACCAACAACATCCGTTTAGTTGGGCGTATATGAAGTTATAATTGGATGTTCACTATTCAAAACAACGAGCTTCTGAGTTTTATATGTAATGCTGATGAAGCCAATGGTTTTCTTTGGGGACTATATTGGCTCACAGTGCATTGCATGTACCCCTCCACCGTGAATGTACAGTATCTATACATCATGTCTCAGGTCAAATCCTCATCACTAAACCATCGCCTCAGGTTGTGTATTAGAGGCATTACATGTATGGACGTCTGGATCCCATCATCACCACTGTGAGTCATTCTGACTCGTTTTACTCTTGACCAACATATTTCACATCGGATAACTCGGAATGACTGGGTTTCCATGGAAGCATCTTAATTATGAAGAAGGGATGTTGTGAAATCCCCCCTTAAAAGATTCAACCACGTACCCTCAGCTTCTAAAGCTAACCTACTGAAGTATAATGGTTCTCCAGTTGGAAGGTTCTTTAGGTCTGTATGAAGAACGTTTCCAGAACCATTAAATTATATAGCGTGGTTTCAAGCCAGCTTTCCTAATTTATAATAAACTCATCAGACATAAATATGAGAAACGTACCTAATAGCATGTAATACTTCCACAAGCACCAATAACTGGTGTGACTAGATGTAGGCCATATCAATATTCAGACACTGCTCCATCAGGGAATCGCGCAGTTGGGCCAGATTTGGTGGAGACCTTCCCTGGCGTTGTACTAGTTGTTCCAGGTAGTCCCACAGACCTTTAGGAGGAGTCAAATCTGGGGATTTTGTGGGCCAGTCCAGATGTGTGAATGCTCCTGGATGCTCATCATGCCACTCAGTCACATTTGCAGTCCTATGAAGGCGTGAATGGTCATCTTGGACTACAGGGATAGGAAGGTTATGTTCCTCGGTAGGATGATGAGCAAAAAGCTAAACCTGGTTCTCCAGCAGCTCAGTGCAGGCAGTTTAGTCCAGGTTAACGTTCATCTCAACCAAAGAAGCCATTTCAGAATAATTGAAATAAACCCAGAACACAGTGGGGACTGATTTCAGTCTTCTATAGATCTCAGCTCAGCACATCTAAATTCTGTCTTGGGTAAAACCATGGAAATCACCATTAATCCAAAACAGACACTGGTTATAACTGTGCGCCGTTTAGTCACCCATTCAAAACACATTCTATGGCCATTTCTTCACCATACTGATCACTAGCTGCTGCACATGAATGGAGGGGGCAGGGTGTGTTGGGGGGGATTCCAGTGACACTTGTCATAGCATAGTTGTCTAACATTTTGAGACTCTACAAGACTCTACCTCACAAAAGAACGGCATACTTTGGGCATGAACGTGTCTTTTCAGAGAAGAGTGAAGGACAGCTCCTTCCCAGACATTCTGTAAGCGCTGCCAAGGGAACTGCATGTGCGTGTGCTAAAAATGAGAGCAGGAGGAAGCATAAACTTACGGAAGTATGCAGCTATCATTATTCACTTACACTGAATGTGTGGCATTCTGTTTGGACGCTGCATCCTTAAAGCGGCCTACGCTGACCTTTGCTGCCATTATAAAAAATAAGGAGCTGTCTGTTTAGAACCTCTGCATAGAGACGCACGATGGGACCAATGATTAAACATACAGGGGTTGGACAATGAAACTGAAACACCTGTCATTGTAGTGTGGGAGGTCTCATGGCTAAATTGGACCAGCCTGGTGGCCAATCTTCATTAATTGCACATTGCACCAGTAAGAGCAGAGTGTGAAGGTTCAGTTAGCAGGTAAGAGCACAGTTTTGCTCAAAATACTGCAATGCACACAACATTATGGGTGACATACCAGAGCTCAAAAGAGGACAAGTTGTTGGTGCACGTCTTGCTGGCGCATCTGTGACCAAGACAGCAAGTCTTTGTGATGTATCAAGAGCCACGGTATCCAGGGTAATGTCAGCATACCACCAAGAAGGACGAACCTCCACCAGCATCACGTAGTGACCTGGCCACTATCCTGCAAGAAGAATGGCTTAAAATCCCTCTGACCACTGTGCAGGACGCAGTATATGTCATTCCCAAGACCAACTGACGCTGTATTGGCCGCAAAAGGAGGCCCTACACCATACTAATAAATGATTGTGGTCTAAAACCAGGTGTTTCAGTTTCATTGTCCAACCCCTGTACCTCAAACCATGCAAAATCATAATGCTCAGTCTTTAGCAGCCTTAAGCACTTTACTCTTCTAAACTATCAGGGCTGTTCCTGGATGTTTGGAGGGCCCAAATGACATGGCTTTGGCTGCAATAATGAAAAAGATTAAATATTGAATAAATTTAATATAATGGTATCCAACACTTCTTCCTCCTCCTTCATTTTTTCTTTCGCAGCTTCTTCTTCTGCTACCTAGTTCTATAGTTTTATGAGATATTGAAACCATTCCAACTCCAATTTGTTTGGTCAAATCAGAAATGGTGTGCTTGCATACAGCTTTTTTATCAGATGCATGGTTTCTGCGTAGCACCTGATTGTTCAGAAATTGTTTCCCAGTAAGAATGAATGGGACGGAGAAGTGCATGTCCATCTACTGTACCTCTGGTCAGAATCTCAGGGCAGACACACAACCATAAAGTCAATGTTGTTTTGACCACCACTCATCTTTTTTCCATTCAGCCCCCGACGCCCCCTCAAGCCCAAAGAGTCCCATTCATTTTCGGCCCCACTCAAACCCTATTGTTTCCTTTAACCTACAGCCACCAAACTGCATGTACTATTATTCACTCATCACTCGTTCCTCCCATAGCAACCACAGCCTAGCAGGAAGTGGGAACCATTTAAGATGCATAGTCATTCTGTGATTCCTTCAGGTAGTGCCCTTTTTGGGTTTAGATCTGGAAATAAGTCTAATAACTGTCCCATATTACCTTGCTTACTGAAAATAAGGCATGAAGTATTTATACAGTAACATTATATTCTGTACCATATGCACCATGGCACTCACACTGCTTCAGAATGTGTCCTTCGCTTCTCAGTCTGTACAGTACACATATTAGTCAAGCTGCAAAAGAAAAAAAAAAAAAACACATCTGTTTTGTATTCACTGTTTCTTTGATGTTACAAAAACAACAACACATTTGCATGTATTCAAACATAAAGCAGTTTTAGCTTTGGTGATTCATGCTGAACCTAGGAGTGTTCTAGCCTGGAGCCTAGGAGTGTTCTTTTTTCCCCTTACTGTAAGCTTAATGCTTCACTTTAGAATAAAAGTGAAGACATCAAACTATAAGATGGCACTTATGGAATTAGTCAGTCCACCTTAACAACCTCCCAAACGGAACTTTACAGGAGGATTAGCAGCTTTCTTAACTTGCAATGGAGGCTGATATAATTTTATTCTAAGCAGGTTTGGGCCAGTTCTACTGGTCTGTCCATCATGAGTGTTCACTAAACTGCAGAAACAAGAGATAACTAAATATATATCAGAGATGGAGATCTGGCAGAAATAAAGCACTGTGGTACATTAAGAGTGTATGTGGTATATCAGGATATGTATTGTTTTAGATACGTCTCATCATGTAGAACTGTTACGTGTGAGCCTGTAGAGTCTTTAAGATCTGTGAGGACCCTGTGACTGATACGGCTGAACTGACACCATTGTAAGAAGCAGAATGCCACTCTGGGAGCTGATCAATCAGAAGAGAGAGGCTGGACTGACCAATCAGAGCACACTTGGTTTTTGAGGAGGCGGGGCTTAAAGACACAGGAGTTCTAACAGATGGTAAATACAGACGTACAGGATGGAAAAAGGTGTCTGAAGCATGTAAATCTATTCTAGTAGACCCCAAAAATAAAACTATTAGGATTTAGAATGGACACTCATCTAATGACCTGTGAGAACCCTGTTTAATTCCAAGAGACAAAAAAATTGCCCAGTGAAATGAATATGAAAATGTGTTTTAAAGGCACCATCATTAGGCAATGCAGGAACAACGCGGGATCTAAGACCCTTTAAGGTAAAACCATAGCCCTGTTATAAATGTTTCTATTACAGTGGTCATTTCAAGGCTCGTATGTCTTGTAGGTATGTAGGAGCCAGTTAAAACTACTTGATTGTTAACTCCATCAGAGGAAGTCTTCATATGGATCACATTGTGGCTTGTATAGCCCTAAGCAATAACTTTACAGTGACAAAACTTATATGTTTCTAAATGGTGATTTAAGCGATCTAGGTGGCAAACATGAATTGAATTGGTGGCGATACAATCATGTATTACATCATGTGTGGTATATCAGGATGTGTACTGTTTCAGACTCTTATCAGCTGGAACTGTTAAGTGTAAGCCTGTAGAGTCTTTAAGATCACCAACAACTTCCATTTAGCTGGGTGTGTCTAAAGTTTTGACTGGTACTGTATATCAGTACCCGGTACCAAAGATAGCCTGTTCCATTCTAAAGGATAACGCGAGGCCTCATTATCAGCAGACCAGAGGTAAGTAGTACACCCGTGTAATATACTATTATTAGCACTTTAAGCCCGTTCCTGAACACACTGAATAAATAGCTAACATTGCTAATCAGAAATATATGCTAACAGGAGTTAATAGCATCATACAAACGAGGTGAAAGCAACTTGGCTATGCTAAACCTCCCTACCATGTTGGCATATGTGGGTTACAGGCTGGAGGCTGGAGATCTAGTCAACAGAATAAAGCATTACAGCCTATGAAGTCTGTGTCTCAGAGAGAAAGAGAGAGAGAGAGATAGTGGAGGGAGGGAGGGTAAGAGAGAGAGAGAGAGAGAGAGAGAGAGAGAGAGAGAGAGAGAGAGAGAGAGGGAGGGAGGGAGGGTAGGAGAGAGAGAGGGAGGGAGGGAGAAAGAGAAAGAGAGAGAGGGAGATAGAGAGAAAAAGAGCGAGAGGGAGATAGAGAGAAAAAGAGAGAGAGTGAAAGAAAGAGAGAGAGAGAGTGAAAGAAAAAAAGAGAGAGAGTGAGAGGGAGGGAGAGAGAGAGAGAGAGAGTGAGAGAGAAAGAGGGAGAGAGAAAGAGGGGGGGAGAGAAAGAGAGTAATTGGAAGAAAGAGAGAGAGAGAAAGAGAGAGAGAGGGGGGGAGAGAGAGAGAGTGAAAGAAAAAGAGAGAGAGAGAGTGTGAGTGAGTGAGTGAGTGAGTGAGAGAGAGAGAGAGAGAGAGAGAGAGAGAGAGGGAGGGAGAGAGTGAGAGTGAGAGAGTGTGAGTGAGTGAGTGAGAGAGAGAGAGAGAGAGAGAGAGAGAGAGGGAGAGTGAGAGAGAGAGAGAGTGAGTGAGTGAGTGAGTGAGAGAGAGAGAGAGAGAGAGAGAGAGAGAGAGAGAGTGAGAGTGAGAGTAAGAGAGAGAGAGAGAGAGAGAGAGAGAGAGCATTGGTTTGTTTCTGACACAGCTGCGCTGTACAGAGGCTACACAGAGGCCCACTGGTGCTAACCTCTCACTTGGGGAGTCGGCTCTATTTAAAGAGCAGTGAATATTTCTGCAATCTATTTTTAGACCCGAGCCTTGGCCATATTTCCGCCGGAGGGTGTGGGGAAGGCTCTGAAATTGCTAGTGTAAATGGCAGTATGATCACCGATTCTTCACACAGTCATCCGAAGCTTTTATCAGCCATGTTGGTCACTGATTCCCTGAAGCAGCATTTCGCGGGGCTGGTCCTGGAGGCCCACCGATCTGCACGCATTAGTGCTTTGTTTGCTTTAGCTCAGCCACTCCAACGCAGAAGGGGATGTTAATGAGCTGATTAGCTGGATCAGCTGTAGCGCGAGCAGGAAAACACACACCCACAATAACGTGTGGAGAAGTGGGCCACTCGTGAGGCTTGTGTGGGTTTATGCACCATAATGCGCCATCATTTTTCATGGCCTCTCTTTACCCTTTCCAACTGAACAGGCTATCTGAGTTACTGCTTCTTGTGAATACCATCCATCCTAATTGGCTGCCCTGCTGTGCCCCGTGCTCAGAAAGTAGCCTGCCTTGAAAAACTCATTTATAACTCCAGCATGTACATCAAGGCTTAACTGCCTGAGGCTGGCTAAGCAGATATATGTGGATGTGTTGTTCTCCGGGACATCGCTGAGTGAAGTCCATGAATGTTATGTTGCTTTTAATGGGGGTCTCAGTTTGGAAGTTTGGAAATGCCTCTTAAACTCTGGTTGGCGGGTTTTGGTGGAAACGTCCATTTCTCACTTTTAGCTACAGAATGTTCCATAGTAGTTGCTGTATAGTTCACAGTGCATGCAGAACAACCTAAAGTAGTTACAGAGCAATTTATTAATTATAGACTATTGGTATCTACTGGTAATTTTATAATTTGCTCAATTAATACATAGTAACAACCAAATAAGTTAATGCTCATGGAACAATTATTAATCGCTAATAATTAGTTAATAACACACTGTATAAACTTGGTAGTTGTTAAATGACCGAACGTAAATATCCTAAATAATTCAAAAATAAATACTGAATTATTCCTATTACATACTGAGTATTTCATGGCGGGTGGTTGTGATATTAGTAAAGGTGATCTCATATGCGTTTCCGATATGTCCGTTTCCTTTTGTGGGTTATTCCGTTTTTGTGCATGTAGCTGGTTTTCAGGGTTATGAAACCCAAAGTACATGACAGAAGCAGAAACTCAGGGGCTCAAACGTCTCAGTGTAATTCCAGCCCTGTTCACTGTTACAAGGTGACATCATCTCGTAACACAGTCCTTAATAGCTGCCTACTGGCAAGCTCGGCCCACTCTTACACGACACACAGGAGGCTAAACCAGTAAAACTCCAGTCGGGCTTGAAAAGGTGGATCAGATCTACCAACTTGTTCTACCTGACTTTCAGGGTCAGACTCAAACAGCGGGATTGTAGGAATAACCAGGGCAGGGTGTGTGTATGTGGGTGAATACAGAAGTACAGTAGTAGTGTGTGTTTTGGGAAAACTGAAGCATGCAAATCTATTCCAATAGACCCCAAAAATAAAACCTTTAACTAGAACTGAGAAAGAACATGGTTTCAGGCCCTGTGAGAATCCCATGTTTAATTTTAAGAAGCATAATTTTTTATTTAAAGTAATACAAATAATGTTTTAGACCACAATCAGTAGGCCCTGCAGGAAACATGAAAGATATAAGACAGAAAAATATTATTATTATTATTATTATTATTATTATATTACTGTCACTTCTGAAACAGTCACTACTGTTGAAGTGAAGAATTTAGGATGGTCTGGAGAGTTGGTGATGAGTGGAAGTTCAAGCCAATAATTGTGACCGGTGACAAAAACCCATGTTTAATAACTGACCTGTACTTTAAATTTGCACTGCTAAGTTGAAACAACCAGCACCACACAGTCAAACCAACACGCAGAAGAGATTTCAGAGCCGAACTAGACATAACATCATGAGCTGAAGTAAACTGTACTTCCAGCTGGATTTAACCTAAAACCAGGACAGTGTTTGAGCTCGAGTGCTCGAATGGAAGCTGAGGAAGATGCTTACAGTGTGGTAACTGACCAGATGATACAAACCTGGTTGGAAAACTCAAAGTATTCCTTTAATGGTTTGATGTAAATGTCCAAGCTGACAGGATTTGTGTGCTGTACCACTTTCTAGCATTTGCAGATCTTAAGAGGGCACGGTGGAGCTGGTCAGGCGCCCTGAGACCACGGACCATTCATTATTAATGCCTTTTAGAGTGGGTCCTCCCACCGGACACCGGGAGCGGGAGAATACTGTCCGTTTCTCCCCGGCCTGTATGGTTATCCGGCTGTCGATCATAACCTAATCCCATATTCAGAACGAATCTCTGGAAAGAAATCTAAATTAAAATAAATGAAAAAGTCTGTGCTGTGGATCACTTGGTGAAGATCCAGAGCACACTGGCAGAGCTGTATATAACCAGAGGGTACATGCTTGCTTGATCCGCTTGTCCACTTTCTGCTGCTGAACGTCCAATAAACCTTGGTCATGGGAAACCGGTGACTGAATGATTTATGTTCCTGTGCTGTACTCTCTCAGGGAACAATGAACGTTTGCCTTTCTGTATCCACAAAAAGCCAGTGTTTATACCCAAGGGAGACGTATGCGTTAAGCCTCTGACAGCTGATTTGGGACAAACGATTACAGATATCCGCAGCGCATTGGGTTAGACAACAGCACCCTCCAGTGGACGCCAAACATACGAGTGAAGGGAAATTTCCATTCCCAGTTTCTTCATTCCAATTCTTTACCCTAATTACTTATAACTCAGAAGTGAGTCATATTCCATGCAACTGATGAATCATTTTTGTACCGCATGTATAAAATGGATTATGCGTCATGATGCATCGAGCCAGAAGTAGTAATAAAACTGCACTGACTTTTTAAACGAGGCAATAAATGTGATTTAATCAAGTACGCCAACGTGCAAAAGTCAGAGACCACCCTTTATATATTTAACGTCCAGTCAAAACGGCCATGAAGGTCAAGTTGATCATTTCAGTGTCACGTAAAGAAAAACATATTTAGTAGAACCACAGACTATTTAGTGTTTCTTTACTCTTCGCCTTTATTATAGCTTCAATTCTTTCAGGACAAAGAAAATTCTTTTTTTTTTTTTTTATAGAAATCCATAGGGATATTTTTCCGACACCTCAACTCCGTCCTAGAAGTTGCTACGGAACCACAGCACATCAAACTCAAATCATGGGGGCATCTTCTCAGAGTGGAAAAGCCTTTTTTGTAAGATCTGAAGCAAGAGTGGA
The DNA here is from genome assembly GCA_024036415.1 of Prochilodus magdalenae. Lineage (NCBI taxonomy): Eukaryota > Metazoa > Chordata > Actinopteri > Characiformes > Prochilodontidae > Prochilodus > Prochilodus magdalenae. Next base: position 59,831 of record JAMWET010005758.1, on the reverse strand, counting down.
GTTTGATTTAGTCTCTCACAGATGAAAGCTTTAAAGGAGCTGTGTGCAAGATGATGCAACCTCTTACATTCATACTCCAAACAAAACTGGGTACCATTATCAGCAGAAAGCTGGAATTTCCACCTTAAAAGTAAACAATACAGTCCCTCCTCTTTAATAATAGCATTAAGAGCGGTTTACAACCCAGTCTAAAAGATGGGTTACAGTAAAAAGCAGCACCAACATTAACTTCTTCAGGTATAAACTGGCATTACGAGACAGGAGGGGCCTGGGCTAGCTGGTTAGCATGCGAAATCCAATAGATATCTCTGCTACACAATTACACTCAACGTTTTTGACATGCCATCAAAAGCGGTATTTCTTCACATTTAGTTGATATTTGTCAATATGTAATATTATAATAATAAAAAACTCAAGCTACAAATCTTACATACCGCTCCTTTAATCACCGTTTATTCTCCCAACAATTTCCATCAGCTTTTTCCTTTCCCTATGCAAGCGCAATCTCATTTCTAATCTCCTCAGAAATATTTCCAGAAAAATTAATAGCTTGTACTTAACAGCTGGTATTACTTTTGACCCAAATTAATTTTCTAGCCGTTTTCGAATCTAACGATCCAGAGAAGCATGTTCTTATTGCCTGCACTGCCATTCCGTAAGAACAGCTCCTGTCCTGTTTAAGCAATCAACACATTTTTAAATTAACAGTCCCAAAACAACCACATCAGCCTGAACTGAACCGAGGTGGAATCCGAGATCCGGCTTCTACATGAACCTTAACGGCACGGCACTGTTGTGAAGCCAGACATTTAGACCCGTGTACCTTCTATGTGCTATATTTTTCCACTGCACCAATTTGGATTGTGTCAGGTGGCCACATCCGCGTCCCACTGTCAAATCGTGATCACCTTGAGAACAGCAGCACCTCCTGCGTTCCTTTCCCCATGAGTCACCCTTCAGGAGCAGAGCCAGCTGACAGCTGCCAGAGGGGGGGCGGGACTTTCCCTGGGGAAACACATAGTCGTTCTGTCCTTTTTAAATAATGTAATCAGGCGAAATGCAATAAAAGCTGGGATGAAAGCAGGAAGGGAAAGAAGGAGGGACCAAAGTCTCCAGCAAAACAACAAGATGCTCGATTACCTGCTGAAGAGCTCAAACCAACGTTGGTGCACCAAACTCGCTCGTTAGTGGCATGGCACCGTTTGGGACACTGTCCAAGACACAGAGGCACATGCGGCAGAGCTTCATTTTTCAACAAGTTTATTAGCAGTGACAAAGATTCTTGAAACGACTTGTTGCCCCCTCTTCATTACCACTGGAGGAAATGCAGACGGAGCAACATACAAACCAAATATTAATTCAAACTTTTAACAGTCAAAACATGGCACAAATTAAAACCTTTTGGGGGAGAGGAGGGGGGTAGTCGGGAAGCAAGAGAGATTTTTTTTTTCTCCGTCTAGGTTCTGATGTGATCCATTTATTATTTCTTACAGCACAGGCACCCTGAACTTAGGAGCAAGTTCTCAAAATTGACTTTGCATATCATAGAGCAGTTAGATGAAGACGAATACACACATGCTCAATCAAACGCGCACACACACACACACACCAGCTGACCTGTCGTAACACCACAATGACCCTAATACACTCACACACACACATATATATTAGGAAATGTATATGCTGACGTAGAAGCTTTTTCATAGTACAGAACAGAGAAACAGTCTAGTTTAAGTATAGCCGTACGACTATCTCTGCCTGCTCTCCTGGCTTTGCGTATTCATCGAGAGAGGGGGGGATTAAAGAGGCGACATTAAGGTTTTTAGTTCCGTGTGCATAATTAATACATATATTAGCTATAAACTCTAAAATTTGTGGGGAATAAGTGCTTCTTTCATCGAACAATTAAAGAAATATGCATTTGATGTGCATCCCCCCCCAATCTATAAACTTGGGTTACTTCCGCTTTCTGTGCATCAGAATTCCGCATGTGCATCCGCCGACCCTTCAAACAGGCGCAGGGTACAGTTCGTTAAGCTGAAAGGGTCTTCTTAAAAAGGTCCAAGACAAAGGACTGTTCACACAGGTTTACATTTGAAGAGTACGCGGTAAATGATTGTATGGTCAAAGGGTTGGTTCACTGAAAAGCCAAGTTTGCACATTTCCCCCCCATTAGACCTCATGGAGGAAGTCAGTCAGGCCATGTTTGGGACCTTTCTGCACTGGAGCAACACGGCTAATGTCGAAATGGGAACACGTAACGGAAGCCACCCAGAATCTTTTAAGGCGGCACAGACTTTTTTGTCTTGCAGGTTAACCACAAAACTAAAAAAGCAAACCTCTGACACCAACCATGAGCTGGCAGACTGACTATAATTGGGGGAATATCTGGAGGGAAATGGTGCAAACTGAGCATTTGGTGAACCGTGAACACATCCCTTGGATGAGAGGGGGAGAGTAATATTCTACACAAGTTGCTTTGAAGTAAACACCATAGGTTTGACTTTTACAATCAGAGCCAACTTCTGCAAGCAGACTGCTAAGCCATCTGGTAAAACCAAAAGTGTGCATTACATTAATAAAAAAAAAAATAAAAAAAAGAAAGAAAGAAAGAAAGAAAAGAAAAAAAAGAAAAAAAGAGAGGGGCGTCACACACAGCTGCTTTGGACTGGCATTAAACAGAGAAACAATAAGCAGCATTAAAAAATGAAAACAGCCTATATCTCATCAAATACAATATTGTCTTACAACATACAGGTTAATTGTCTAGCCGATGCAGCACGAGAGGGTGAAGCTGTGAAATGTCTCTCCGTGAAGTTAGATCTAGTTCTAGTGATGAGCCCACTTCAGATTCCTCAGGGGTCGATAAAGTTGATTAAAAGCTACAGCAAACATACTCCAGGTTAGGTCAACACAAACTTAACCCACCTGAACATGTAGAGAACAGCTTTAACAAATTACATCACAGGGAGGGGGAGGAGGGGGTGCATTAAATGGCATTAGAGAGGATAAAATAGTCTTCTCTTCGTCTTTCTTCGTTTTGCATCTCTGGACCTGGCAGTGTTTCATGGCCATTGATAGGAAGAGAAAGGGAAGAAAAAAAAGAAAAACAGAGAAGAAAAGAGCGCCAGACGGCCCGCTTCAGTGCGTCCATTTGGCTTTTTCGCTAAAAACGGAAATCATCGTCCCTCAGACGAAGGCTCGTCCAAAAACGGGGACACCCTTTTCATTTTTTGGCAATAACACTGTTGGTACTTTTCACACAAACACTGCCCTAATTCTACCTGAGTGACTTTTCAATTATTATTTTTCCTTTCTTTTCAGTATTTTTTTTTTCTGTTTTGTTGCGTTGTAGTTTTTTCCAGTGGACTGCGGGTCCATTGTTAGAAGTTAAAGTTAGTAGCCTATTTATAATTACTATAATTCATTTACGCACTGATGTCAACAATCAAGATAATACAATTTAAAATAATACATAAAGTGCTACTCATCCTTTTATATATATTTATATATGAATCAATTAACCTGTGATGAGGAGAGAAAACTGAAGAAATAGTTCATTTTAGTATTTGTTTCCTGGAAAAAAATAAAAAAAAACAAACAAAAAAAAAAACACAACAAACTTCAGGCTACATGAGGGCAGAATGCCTGACAACCCCTGTGTCAACTTTAACAAGTTCAAAACCAACCAAGCTGGAAACCAAGGAACCAAGCCCCATTACTCGTGAACACGTGAACGTGCCGTTACGACAATAACAAAAAAGCTAAGGTTCCTAATCATCATGTGCGCAAAATATAAAAGGCCAGATCTTCTTTCAAGCAACTGTTTTCCGTGTCACGCTAAACTGTGGCCTAGCCCTGTTAAACACCTCGGCACCACAACAGCAGATTCTGTTTCCCTGTGCAAAAATTCATCAAGAAGGGAGAGAGAGGGAACGCAGCTCTAACGGACAAACAAAACCCGAAGACTGACCGAAATGCCACAAAGAACTAAAACGCTAGTGGCGTGCCAGCAAGCACGGAGGTTGAAGCGACTATAGCGCGAGGTGCGTCTTACTTAGAGGTCCTCTGGGATCTAACGGTTAATATAAAATTGCGAACATAAAACGATAGAAGATAAAAGGTTAAGCCATAGCTCTCGTCTCTCTGCCATCACTGTACGGAGGCAGGCCGCGTAAGGGACGCAAACAGTTGCCCGATGGCAGAAAAGGGTGAAAAGACGACAATAAGACTACTGAACGAGAGAACTTCGTAATCTTCCGGAGGACGCGCGCAGACAGCGGCTTGCACACTTAAACCAGCAGAGATTCCCAGTTTAAGCGCAACCTCTAACCCATCTTAAGTATTTCACTGAAAACATGAACAGAATAGGAGAGAAAGGAAAGGGCAGGGGCGGGGGGCATGGAGAAAGGAGTCACTAACAGAATTCATCCAAAAATTAAGACAATTAACCCAAGGCTTTAACCATCTGCCTCCTCAACTGAAACGGTTTTGAGTCCCCTGAAACTTAAATAGCCGTTTGTTTCCTCTGGCCACAGTATTTTACCTAGCAACTGTTTGAGAGCAACACTTCTCCGTGCCCATGCCTTGGCTGTAGAGTCCATATGAATTCAGCGCATACAAGCACTAGACCACACTTTGTCCATGTGATCGCCCAAATTCACCATGGAGACCATGGAGGCTTGGTGAAGGCCCTTCCTCTTCTCTGGCAGCCAGCAGGATGAAGTCAGCCGTCTCCACGTCCTTAAGCACTTTGACGAAAGCCGCTGCCCGTTCCTGGGCAAGGTTTACTGTGAGTGTTTGACATTGTGAATTAAAGATCCCTAAAGTCACTTGAATTGTCTTCAGCAAAACGTGTCCACTTAGACTGCTTTACAGTAGAGTGTCTCAGCTCCAGGTCCTCCTCGTTTCCCCATTCTAATTCAGCTAACCCGTTTTTAATCATCAAGTGTGCTCCTTTGCTTGTCCTGCGTTCAGCCTGAGCCGCTGACCGCTTAAGTCCTTTTTAAACTCCATCTCGATGGTGGATTTGTTTTCCGAGTCAGGGTGTTGATCAGAAGCTGTGACCGTGTTCCTTGAAGCACACCTTTCTTAGAGTCCAGGTGAGGAGATAGTGTGTCCAGGCCCAGCCTCACTGATCGGGACCATTCTTAGATTCACTGTAGAGCACTACACGATTTGGATCTGGCAGTGGGGGGGAGGAAGTGAAGGAAAACTTTGTAAATATTAAGTCAGTTGAAATACATACATATGTTAATATATGTACATAACGATAGCACGTCAAAACAGGCATTACAATATTTAATAAATGGGGTTCACTATTGGGGAAAGCTGTGACAAGGACCATCAAAAAGCCAACCAGTCATCTTAATCACTAACTCCAATCAAACAGGCTTGATTACAATGTAATGCAATTAAACATGCAGTTGGTCAATTAAACATGCATTGTGCTGCCCGTCTCAAAGGCTGCAAAGAATTTAGCTGCAAGTTTATAACCAAATCAGCCTCGCTTTTCTTTAGAGGCAATCAAAGGCAATAGCATTTAAACACAATAGTGATTAATCGTCTAATCTTGATTTTAGCAGAGCAGAGCCTGTCCTGCTCAGCTGTCTGCTAAACATTACAGAAAAAGTAGGCCATGATGAAGCTTACCTTGTTTTTGCAAATTCAAAATATATTCCATTTCTGAAAAAGAAAAAAAAAGGATATTAACTTTAAAATGCACAAAAAATCCAAGCAGCAATGTCTTCCTACTGGTGCCCTTTCACATGACTTGAACAGTACTGCATTAACAGAAAACAGCAGGTTTCTATGGGTAAATGAATGTATACGGCCTGCATTTCAAGGAAAATTTGTTTTAAAGGATATTAATAAACAAGGCTGGAAGAAAACTCAGTTTGAAGGTCAATGAGGCTTATTCACAACCTCTTCTTAAACAAGAAGAAAGTCAGAGTCTTTGTGAAAACTGTGTAAGTGGGTTTTGTGTTGTGTTTAACCCCCAACCTCTAGATACCAGTGTTCTCCACCATTACACTCTTCCACTCCAACGTTAAACAGGTAGTCAAAGGGCGCATTGCTAATTTTAGCATCAGTAAACCTATACATATTTTAATACTATAACAGTTAGCATAAAAATCACAATACACTAACTTACTTTCAGTATTGCAATATTTAAAATCGCAAAATTTGTATCATGAAGCATATAGTACCACCAGGTTCTGGTAAGTTCGAGATGTATATAAACTATTTCGGTAAATAAATCTATTGTTACTATTCAAGCACGTTCCTTCACTTTTTAATTTAAAAAAAATTCATTCATTTTTCTCCCTTTTTAAAAAAAATTTTTTTTTTTTTAAACACACACACACACACACACACACACATACACACATACACACATACACACATACACACATACACACATACATACAGTTAAAAATGAACTACAGGTAAATCTGTCAATGTAGTTTTTAATCACTAATGCTGCAGGCATGGCAAAAATTGGGGCTAAATTTATTTTTATGTCCGAATTTTTGTTTTTTATCAAGTTAGTTTAAATCTACAGTTAGACACCTGTACAGGCACCTTAATGTAATCCCTGTGCCATTTGTACCTGGAAATGGCCACACTGCTGTAGTTCAGAAAATATTATGTAATCTACTGATGTTACTTTTAACAATTTCAAAAAGGTAGTTTTGACCAGAGGACGGTGGGTCCTGACCATAGTGCTGTCTAATGCATCTGATCAAGCCAGGTAGCTATTCTATTTGAAACATGGCGTCTGACTAAATGACTAACACTAGCGCAGTAGCGTTTGCATGACGTGTTCTCTCTCTACTTATTTGTGGCCTGCCAGTGTCTCATAGTGAAACTTGTATGTTTAACCAGTATACCGCCCACTACGAACAATTTCTATCAACGCCCGGTTTAAAAATTGACAATCACACCAACTGTTCAATAAGACAGGCATTTCAAAACGTATCTGCACATCAGTCTACGCTAAATACAAGTTATCAAAAACAAAATTTGCCCAAAGCAACAGTAGTCACCTTTAGTGTGATATACTACAGCAGCTTTCAGATCAAACAACCCCCAGCTAGACCTCCTGTCGAAGCCCTTAGTATGGCCTTGCTCTCTGGCCAAAGACAACTTGGGTGCAGCTGGAGAGGTGCGTGTCAGCTCAGCACCAATGTCCTTAGAGGAAGAGCAAAACACTATTGCACCGGGAACCCCCGCCTCGTCCTTCTGGGAGTCCGGTCCGACACTGGAGGCCTGAGACGTGCCTTCAGGAGCAGACCCGCTGGCCACAGGTAGGACGAGATTTACACCTTTACTGAGGGTCTGAGCACTAGTCCGTTTGTCCAACTCATAAGCCTTGGGGAAAGATGACTGATCCAGTCTCTGTGAGGCACTGGATGTCTGAATCGCCACAGTGGCAGGGCAACCTCCTTGAAAGCTAACCTCCACAGGTTTGTCCTTTGCAGTGGAGTGGCAAATCAAGCCCTCAGGGCCAGCACTAGGTTCATTGATGAAAGACAAACCCCACTGGTTCTGAAAGATGTCCCCCAGAGACTTCTGATTTGTCGCAGTGGCAGGAGGGTCGGCCTGGCGGCCACTGGGGAGGGTCAATTGCATACTGGATTGGTTAAGGGGGTAAACAAACAAATTGGGTTTTCTGGGCTCAGCCGCTGAAGGGATGGTGGTGGTGGTAGTGCTGCCGCTGCCAGAGGGGGATGCTACATTATCAGCACCAGCAGCGGAGGAGGCCAGCACTGGGGCTGAACTGGCCACTGAGCTGAAGTGGGTACCAGGTAGGGGGCAGCCATTGCCTTCCCCTGCCAGAGGGCCGTTGGTAAAGCTAGCCGAGGTGATGGTCTTCACCGCGGACATGGGGACCTGCGAGGGTCTCCCAGGCACCTGGGGAACAGGAGAGAGAGCCTCTCCACCAGCTTGGGCTGTCTTATTGAGGTTCTCCTTCACTTTGCTTGCATAACTGATCTTAGGCACTATTTTAGCGCTACTGTTGTCCACAGGAAAAACAGGCGGAGGCTTGAACAAAGTCCACGAGTCCTCTTTGGTGGATGCAGCCACCTTGACTTTGCCAGACTTGTCCTCCAATTTTTTCCCCGATGCTTTGCCGTCCGAGTTTTTACGATGAACCTCAGACGTGACAGGGGTAGCAGTGGTAGATGCGGGCACCTCTCTAACTTTCGGAGAGTCTGTCTTTGAGGCAGCTCGGGCAAGGTCCACCTGTGGCCCCAATGTTCTATCAGCTAGTTCTTGAGCGGCTGGCCCTGGATCTTGCTTGCTGGCCGGCTGCATGGCCTTCCCATGGGCTGAAGCACTCACATTGTCTAAAGCCTTGCCATTTCGCTGGGGCCGGCGCTTTTTTGGCGTGGTGTACCCGCTTTCTGACCCGCTACCATCGTTGTCTGTGCCAGGCTTGCCAGGATAACCGTTGGTGAGCGGACCGCAGTTGAGCGTCACCACGCCGTTCAGAGACGCTAGGGCCTCCTTTTTGCCCTCATGTGTGATCAACTCTGAGGGCTTGTCATTTTTGTAGTCCATGCTGTTTCTACTAGTGTTATTGCCTTTCCCTTCCCCCTTCAGGGCAGCGTTCAAGGCCTGTCCAGAAGGCTTCCGTTTCAAGTTGGTCTCTAGTAGGACTTTGTCACCATTGTGGTGCAGATAGCTGTGCGAGTCAAGGGAAGTGGGAGTCTCCTCTCCCTCCACTATGGATCCGTTTACTTTGCCATGTTCTGTGACAAAAGAGGAGAGACATGTCATTAAAATACAATCAACCGAGTCAAATGATTAACAGAAAGACCAGCAGTGTCAGCACAAACTGGCTTTCAGGCTCCAACAAGGGAACAGGCCAAGTCTAGTCAATGTTTGTGAGAGGAGCCCGAATATTTGGACTAGATATGTTTGATGGCAGAGGGCCAGGGTCATCTGGATTACTGGCTTACTTCTCTAACACAAGGATTGAGAAACACCCCTGTGGCATCGGACAAAAGGGGATTTGTGATCTGTTTGGCACTTAAAATTAATTGTTAAAATGTTTGAATGGTTTGCAATACATCAACCAAGGCCAGATCAACCGAGGGAGGCAGAGACACTACACCGAGAGCATAGAAATGTGTGACACACATCATGGCCAGCTTAAAAAAAAGCTGAAGACTGCTGATGATAAAAGAAAAACTCAAAACTAACTCATTCTACACAGTTTGGTTCAACAACAAGCCATTAAAGACACTGATTGATGTAACGTAACAACTGTCATGTACCAACACAGACTCTTCCCTCTACTTGTGTCATTTGAAACTGAAAACACTTAGGCCAAACAGCAACTTGGTCCTCCTGTGAGTCTCCTTTCACTGCCCCATGATATCCTAACTTCACCCTATTTTTAAACTGGAGGTATGACGTGTCATCATGGAGCTCAGTCATATTTGGGTTGTTCTTTGACCGGAGACTGAACATCTCAAGCGAGCAAGACCACGATACGCGAAATCCCACGTCAACAGGCGTGTCGATACGAATGAATGTTTACACATCAACACATGTTTACACTTCCACATCAACACTGCTGTGATCGTCTCAGCGACGAGTAGATAAACAAGAGTATATGTAAACCGGCTACATGCTAACTGACTTAGCTAGCCAGCCATTAGAATCTGTATGACTTGCACAACTTGCCTAAACTAAAACAAGCATCGCTACATCATACTTTTACACCACTATGGCGTTTACTGTTAAGCCTTCGATGCTGGGACACTTACATACATTCTCACGCTGTTTGTTAACGCTACTGCACACCACTGGCAAGCACTGCATTTTCGACGACGGACGGCGAATTAGCTAGCTAGCAGGGTTAGTCTAATATTGTAGTTTCGTTGAAAGATAACGGTTTTGTTTACTGAGTCGTTAGACGAGTGAAGTTTGTCGTCGCTGGCACTGAGTCAACTTATCTAACGTTATCAGTGTCAAAGCCACCTAGCTAACCAAGTTGGCTACTAGCTAACCTCCCTAGAAGGGGTCGGGTACATTTTTTGTGGCTGCTAAAATAACAAAATCTTGTTTTACTAGGAAGATGTGCACATTTAGAGTAAACGAATGCGAGTTTGCCAACCAAAGCAAGCTAAGAACCCCTTAATAGACCTTGCTTGATTTTACAGTATGACTGACAGGCCTGCTCACATGACTGCTACAGCAACAGGCCCTGCTAGTTAGCATGCTAGCTAACGGAGTCTAGGTTTGGCCTTAAACGTCCATCAGTTGTATACACTGTTATTTACATGTCGGCATTATTTTCATATCTTATCCAACTGATAGAAAACGAACATGGTGTGCTAAAAATGAATAAAGGTTTGAGTTGTTTTTCGTTCAGCTGATTAGCCGTTAGCTAGCTCTCTAGCCACAACTAGCCAAGTTAGTCGGAGCCGGGTTTAGTGTTGCTGTGGAAACGAAGCTAAGCTAAGCTAAGGCTGTTCATTCATCTGCCAAAATCCAGCTTTCCATTTCCAAAAGATACCAACTTTCATATAAAATGTCCCGTTTATTGCGTGGCTAACAGGCGAGAGTACATGTGACACTAAGCGAATACGGAATCGCTGTGTTTAGGGCTGAAGCCGGCGCACAAGGTCAATGTCCACACTATGCTAGCCAGCGAGCTAATAACACAACCGGCTACCAGAAATACCGAAACGTCGACGACAGACATCAGTCAGAGCGCAAAACACAGCTGCTCCGCGAGTCGCATAAGCCCATGAGTTGATAAACCCGTATCAAAGCGCCTGTGTGTCGATTTCTGGAGTTTGGTTAAGTTGAGAAAAGGCTGGCTAGTCAGTGAGCTAGCGCAGCTAAGTTATCTGAGCTAGACGTGATAGATTAGCATAGCAGTGCATTCCACCAACCTGTTTTCTTCGTCTGCGTTTCCTCGTCCTGGAGCTGACAGCAGCTTTGATCATTGTTCACCGATAATTTCGACCGATCTGATCCATTCTCTGCTCCGACACTGAAATATATCGCGATGGTCGCCCCCACGGAGGGCCGCTCCTCCATTTAAGAGCGCAGGGAGTGAGTGAATGTGCCCGGCCGGAGGGGGGTTGTAGTGCGGCAGGGGAGAAGTGGAGACATTGGCGAAGCCCAATCCAGCGCTGCCTGGGCGGCGTTTCGTGCCCCTTCAGTGTAAAAAAAAAAAAGCATGCAAATGCAAATTCAAATGTGAGTAAGCTCGACTCAGACTGGGATGGGAAGAGCACAGTTAAACCAAGAGTGTGATTCAGACAATGTTTTCTCGGTTACATGAAAGAAAAAGTCATCAATAAGATGAAACAAGCTATTTATCATATCGCCACATTTGCAGCTGACCAATGCATGTTTGAAGGGGACTTCCTTCGAGTATTCAAATTTTGGATTTTGCATGATCCAGTCATTCATAGTGGCTTGATTTGAAAAGGCTCATTGTAAAGAACTGTAGATGTTCTTTATAGTGGTTTTGACAGGAACCAGGGATCACGATGTACACGACACAATAATGCCATTTTATTTAATACTATATTTTATTATGCTATATACATTAATCATCATAAACATACCTGCACCCAGAAGGAACCAACCAACAGGAATGAAACTGTGTGGGTGGGTTTGACATCATGAAACATACGAATGATTCATGTGCCGAAAGAAAAGGCGAACCTGACCGACCCAACAGCCACAACTGCAGACATTCAGTGAGATGTGATGCCTCGATGGGTCATCTTGTTAGTGCCCGTGCCATTGGTAGACGGCTGCATCACGCAGGACTACATGCACACAGACCGTTACGACGACTGTCCTTAACACCACGTCAACGTCACAGAACTAAAATCATAACCTGACTTGTATAACACGTGTGATTGCTTTACTCACCTAACTGGGTAGAATGGATGGCATTCGTAAGTCAGACGGGAGCTTAGTAACTCACTAGCCTTTAGAGAGCTTGTAGGCCTGTCACGACGTCACATGACCTTGGTAAACCAATGAAATGCCAGGGAAGTCTTTTGACAAGGACGTGAGACAACGACACACGTAATATTGTTGGCGAGTGAACATTTAAAATAGTTCATCCCGAATAGAGGACTAATAGGCCCATCCAAAACCGGACCTGTGACCACCCTAACAGTGGGTCATCAGTGGAGACAACTAATGAGGCTGTGTGTGGAGGCACCGTGGTCAGCTCCAAGATGAACGGTTTGTTGTCACACGTCCAGAAGGCCCGGTGTCACTCCACCTCCACCCCTACCGCACCATCTGGAGGAACAGATTTGTCTACGTGTTCTTGATCATGATAACATGATTATGCCAGCTGTAGGAACAAAACTGTGTCCCCCCCCAAAATGATAACCTTAAAGGAGCACGACCCTTCTGGACGTGTGACACCTGACATGTGCTGACCACCGGTGCCTCCACACACAGAAATGGGACTCACTGTCACTGAAGATGGCACGCTGCCATTCAGACTCCATGACAGTCTGACATGACACCATTGCAGTGTTTGGTGATGTGATGTGGGGTTACAGGCAGTTGTTGTAACGGTCTGCGTGCATGTATTCCTGTGTCGTGTAGTCGCCAGCCAGTGGTGCTGGCACTAACAGGTTGACTCAAGAAGGGCATCACTGCTTACTGAAGATCTGCAGTGCTACATGTTGGGTCAATCAGGTACAGAGATAAGGCCTTTCCTAGTTTACGTCACATGCCTGGCCGAGCATGAAGCTTGAATCGTTTACATGTGTCACAGTGTCAAACCTACTCACCAAGTTTCAGTCCTGTCGGTGGATTTCTTCTGGGTGCATCTATTTGTGTAACTGTTCTTTTGATTGCAAATGAGTTGTAGGATGTTGAACTCCAGTACAGGGTAGGGGTATAACAATATACTCAGCCCACGATTCAATGAGATTCTCAATACTGGGTCCATGACTAGGTATCCTTAAGCTATTTCGGATAAATTTGAATGAAGGAAATTATGACTACAATCATGTTGTTGCACAACCTTCTAATGACACTGGAGGTGGGAGGCCGGAGGATGATTGTTTACCAATGTTGGCAGTTGCAGTTGCATTAGTTTATTAAGGGAATGTCCATTATTTCCATGATGCATTATCACAGGTTTGCATTGCAATAGTCAGAATTTCACCATGCATTGCTACACCCTTAGCGTCTTCACTTCAGTTGTGGAGATTTTGGAGTGAAGTGTTTATAGTGAGCCCATATCCTTATGTAATCACCAAACTAAAAATAAAGGCCAGAAAAAAAAAAAAAGACATAAAGGCTGCCCGGTCTGTATGTGGTTAGTTTTTGTATATGGACAAATACTCAGATGATGTGTTCCAGTAGAGTGGACAAATATTTCTACCCTACCCATCTACCTATTACCTTGTTTCAAGATATTTGATTATGTGGATGTATTGCAATGAATAAATGACCATCATTACAGTTTAGTTTATTTATTTCCACCTCACTGTGTTTTGCATGACTAAGAACTGTGCAAGGCAATTACACCCCTCTGTATTCTGTTACTGTGCACAGATTTGTGCAGATTTATGTTAATTTAGGAAACTCCCTGTATTGTCACTAGTTAACCAGAGGAGGGCAGTCAATGCTCTCTAACAGTGAGAGTCGAGAGAGGTTAGGGCTGCTACTAGTCATGCCAACACACTGACACGCTACACTGAGAGGTACTTACACAGCAGCTCAAAGCTGCATCACACTCATGATTTCATCACAGTAGTTATAATGACTGTGGTGTACCGGACACAGTGTCAACATGAGTGTCAGTATTAAAAAAACATTTACAGTGCACATTAATATAGTTATAGGTTATACTCACGCCTACAACTCACTGACGCTAATATAAATATGATTGTATATGGCAGTCAAGCATTTCGTTGCTGTCCAGTGAAAACATGTATCTCCATTTTGATTGATTTTTACTTTTATGCGTCGTACGAGCACAGTAGCTGCTGTTTACGCTGTGTGAAAAATTGATGATGAGTGGACCAATAGAAATGGCCCTGGTTCAATCGCCTTACATTACAGTTAAATGAGGTTTTGCCCTCTCCTGTAAAGCCATTTTGGAGATACTTGTTTTTTTTCTAGGACAGTGAAATATGTGTCCATGAACTCTAAGAAACTATGGCATATTTGTCTTATGCTCATTACTACATAACTTGCATATTAGTTCCAACACAGTTATTAAATAATAAGCCTAAGGATTAATAACTGAATACTATGCTCAGGGTTAGTCTCCCAGACACAACCTAGTCTTGGCCTGCATTCCCGTTCTTAGTGTTGTGTAGTCCACTAGGCTTAATCCCTGTCTGGGAAGTCAACACTTAAGGGGTTCGGCCTGTCCTGAGACCACATTCCAAGACTAATCGTGACTTATCATCAAAAATTCCCTGTCAGTCAAGTTTTAGATGTAACCTGTACATGTTAAACTGAAGTTTTGGCGATACTGAATATGCTGGGATTTCTTAATAAAGCCTTGTTTTGACTAACGCTGACCCAAATCGTTTCTGACTGACCGTATGACATAAGCAAATTCCTTTTAACAGGACGGGAACTTCTGAAACTATCTTTAGGATCCACTGCCAAGTCAGAGGGGTTCAGAAGGGGTCAGATTTCTGAGGATCTGGTGATGGACACTGGCTTCTGTGAACTCCTCTTGGTAGTACACAAGAACTTGCCTCTTGAAACACGTGTAATTTTAGACATTCTGTGTAACGAGACCTTTGAGCAGCACGGTTCAAAGCAGCTCTGTATCTGTGGGTTAGATAAGGCTTTGGCTTTCCAGTGAAGCTCTTTTAGGCATTGGTGAGCATCCACAGTCTTCCATTTCTCCTGCTCCGAGTGTGAACGGCGTCGTGTACGAGACCGGCACATAAACACAGCCACTCTGATTATAGTGTGTGGTACAGCGGAATGTGAACTGAAGGTGTAGTGAGAATGTTTTAGGAGGCTGCGATGTGTGTTTTCCCTTTACATGACCTTTTGACTCTTTTCACTGCATTCACTATTATAGGATTATATGGATTTCTGGAATTATGGGAAAGGAGATAATATGCAGCACAAAACAAGACTGACATGTTATTTACTGCTATATTTTATTATGTTATATACATTTATCATAAACATACCTGCACCCAGAAGAATCAACCAACAGGAATGAAACTTTGTGGGTGGGTTTGGCATCATCAAACATGCGACTGATTCATGCGACAAAAGAAAAGGTGAGCCGAAGAGAATTTCTGATAGATGCTTTCTGACATAACTGGCATAATAACTGTTAGCAGTAGAGGTTTAATGAGGGGGCCTGTAGCCCATGTCTGCCATATGGTGGGTGGAACCACAGCAATCAGGGGGCTAACATGGTTTTTGGAGCTAACTTAAAGGTATGGCTAAAGCTTAAATATGGCTTTGCATAAACAATCTATTTATCATTTTGCATGCCACCTTGTGATCTCTCTAGTCAAGTCAAATCAAGGTTTATTCATACAGTGCCTTTTACAGAGAAGCTTTACCGAGAATCTGGGTCCAACCGCACATTGAGCAAGCCAAGGGCCACAGTGGCAAGGAAGAACTTCCTCAGAGCAAGAGGAAGAAACTTTGAGAGGAACCAAGACTCAAAAGGGGAACATCGTATAGCAAGACAAGCACAATAAAGGATTAGAATTTATAGTCATATGCTATAATGAATAGAATAACCGATAATGTAATAACAGAGTGCGAGAGACAGTGAGAAACGGTAATAGACATTTGGATTGTATGGCAGTCAAGTATTACATTGCTGTTCAGCTAAAAACATGAAACATCAATTTGCATTTTTTGGCATTATTTTAACAGCAGCTGCCATTTAGGCTACGTTGTGTTGAACTTCATGATGAATGGCCCAACAGAAATGGCCCCAAACAGCCCAAAAATCTGGTTCCATTGAAATACATTAAAATTAAACTAGGTTTTTGCCTACCCTGTAAAGTCGTCATTTTGGAGATACCTGTTTTTTATGTCAGGGGAAATATGGGGCCTTTTCCCTAGACGTTAATAAACGTGTATTCGGGACCATGTTGCACTGTAAAGCTTCTGGTGTATGTACTGTCACAGGCTTCTGGTAGCTAGTGCAAGTTATTATTTTTTCAATGTCAGGAAAAAAAACCAGAAACCATGAATTTAACAGATGCATGTAGAATCTTTACCGAAACCTCCACAACTAATTAGCATATCAACTGATTTTGTAGCATGTCCAGTCTCCAGGTTCCAGAGCAGGAACATTTTTTGGCCAATCTGGCCTTTGAATACTGTAATAGATGGATGACTTTGAATTGGATGTGCCCATGTCTTATGCATGGGCATCAGCTAATGGCAGCTTACGAAGTGAAGTAAGGACCCCCGCCTGGCCTCTGCAAGTTAGGAAAAGTAAGACAGTCAACCATCATCAGTTATCATTAATAACGACAGTCATCAGCCTTCATTAATAAAGCTTCAGTTACCTCCGTCTATATGAAATGCTTTACTTATGGTTAATGATGTGCACTGTAAATGACTAATATATCTCTGATGCTAGAACCAAACCATGTATTTACATTTTAGCCATTTTTTTCAGTTTTTGACATAATGTATACACTCTATGAATAGGATGAATGGATCAAATCAAAGGGTACAGTATGTCTTGGAGACTAGTCTGGATTTATTGACTTATATTTTAGGGTAAGGTATATTTTCTGTCCTCCTGTAAAGTTGTTATTTTGGAGATATGAGGTTGGCACTGCTATGTTATGTTCCATTTAGACAAAATTTAGACTAAACAGACGTTTTTGGTGATCTTAAAGCCTCTACAGTCTGTAGCTCGGTAGTGATATTGTCTTCTAGAAGGGACTTGCCAAAGGCTACTTTTAACCTTTCACATGGTCATCGCCAAGCCAATCTAAACTCTCAGGCTTTTAAAAAAATACAGAACCAGTCAAAAGTTTAGACACGCCCAACTAAATGGATGTTGTGGTGATCTTAAATACTCTACAGGGTCACAATCTTCAGTTCTAACTGATGAGATGTCTGAAACAGTGCATATCCTGATGTACCACATGTATTCTTGATGGATCCCGGATTATATTTTGGCCATATCTCCATCTCTAATATATAAAAATCTCTTTTTTTTCCCCACAGTTTAAAAATTTGAGTTCCCCTTTGATGTGGTGAATATTCATGATGGACAGACCAGTAAAACTAATTCAAAATAGCTTAGAAAAAAATTATCCTCCACTGCAGGTTAAGAAAGCTGTTTTGTCCTCCTGT